>OU383789.1:0-386369 GCA_910950805.1 Acrocephalus scirpaceus scirpaceus
AGTTCAGATCATGCACTTCCCACTCTGAAGCCAAAAATCCAAATACAGCACTCCTTCAGAACCCTGAGAGGCAGCCATGGATTCTACAGAATACAGTGACAAATTGCACCAAGACCAAGAACAGTGCAGTGCTGGCTGGGAGAAGCAGCATTACTCTCTGAGAAAATGCCATTCTGCAGCCAGGTTATACTTTAGAGAATTTTACTGCCATGGGAAAAAAATATTCTACCTGTGGAATGGAGAAAAAAATCCCAAAGCCACTGTCCAGAGTATGAGAGTGAAAATCCACATCAATATAGCAAAATAAATGGGAACTTCAGAAAAAAAACAGACACATTTAAACCAGTCCAGATGAACAACCACTGTCTATTAGAACAGTGCCTGCACAAAAGAACTCTGGCATGGAGCTTTAATTCAGGATACAGTTATTGAAGAATATCTGAAGACCATTTTAAAGTGCTATAAACCAACTAAAAATGCTTGCACAAAAGAACTCTGGCATGGAGCTTTAATTCAGGATACAGTTATTGAAGAATATTTGAAGACCACTTTTAAGTGCTACAAACCAACTAAACCCAAACACACTTTCATTCTCTAGACAGATTTTAAGACAGCTGAGCAGAACAGGGTTTCTACCATGCTGCAAGAAGAAATAACATTTATTCAGAGGAAAACAAAAGGCAGCAACTCTCCCCATCCCTTTAAAAAAAAAATCATGCATCAGAATTTTTTTAAGCATTCATTCTTGGTTTACACAGCGCAAATTATGAGCAGTCATCTTTCAGCCTGAATTTCCAACAGGCTGACTGACCCCAGCCAAATCATCAGAATCAGTAAATTGTGGAAGGGACCTTAAAGCTCATCCCATTCCACCATCCCAGGGTGTTCCAATCCCCGTCCAACCTGGCCTTGGACACTTCCAGGGACCGAGGGGCAGCCACAGCTCCTCTGGGCACCCTGTGCCAGGGCCTCCCCACCCTCACAGGGAAAAATTCCTTCTTGATATTTAATCTGAAGCTGCTTCGGTTCCCCTTGTCCATCTCTGTGTCCTTGTGAGAAATTCCTCCCTCAGGCCAGAAGCGGCTTGACCTGCCCGAATAAGCGTTCCAGGGGCTCTCGGGGCCAGCGAGCACGCGGGGCCTTTCCCCGGGAACCCCCGACTCCCCCCGGAACCGTGTCCAGGCACGATCCGCCCTCACCATCCGCACTCTCCGGCAGCTTGGAGACGTTCCGCCCCGGCTCCACGGCGATGCTGGGGGCCGCGGCTGCAGCGGGAGGGGGGGAAGGACGGACGGAGCGATGGCGCCGGGCTCCCTCGGTTCGGCTGAAAGCGGCTACGTCCGGTTCGAATCAGCTAAAGTCGGCTGAAGTCGGCTGGGTTCGACTTTTCGGCTGCACGCGGCTCTTTTCGTAATTTCTCGTCTATTTTCGGCTGTTCGGAAAATCTCGGCAATTGTCGTCAATTCTCGGCTATTTTCGGCTGTTCGGAAAACCTCGGCAATTGTCGTCAATTCTCGGCCATTTTCGGCTGTTCGGAAAACCTCGTCAATTCTCGGCTATTCTCGGCCATTTTCGGCTGTTCGGAAAACCTCGTCAATTCTCGGCTATTCTCGGCCATTTTCGGCTGTTCGGAAAACCTCGTCAATTCTCGGCTATTCTCGGCTGTTCGGAAAACCTCGGCAATTGTCGTCAACTCTCGTCTATTTTCGGCTGTTCGGCAAACCTCGGCAATTGTCGTAAACTCTCGGCTGTTCGGAAGACCTCGGCTTTTCTCGGTCGCCGTCGTTTAGATTCGTCTCTTCGGGGAACCCCGGCTCGGTTCGGCCGCACTCGGCGCCCCTCCCTTCGGTCCCCGCCCCTCGGCTCGGTTCGGCCGCACTCGGCGCCCCTCCCTTCGGTCCCCGCCCCTCGGTCGGGCTCGGATCCCTGAGGGCGGCGCGGGCCGGGCCGCCCCACGTTAAACACGCCCAGCTCGGTGTTTTCCGGCTGCCGGGGCCCGCGGGCGGCCCGGCCACGGACGGGAGGGCGGGATCGGGCAGGAGATCACAGGCAGTGATTGCATTTGCACTAATTAATGGGCACAAAAGCAGGAGGCTCCGTTCGGCCGTACTCGGTACCGCTCGCTGCGCTCCCCGCCCCTCGGCCGGGCTCGGCTCCCTGAGGGCGGTGCGGGCCGAGCCGAGCCCCGCGCGGGAAGGCGGGGCCGCCCCACGTTAAACACGCCCAGCTCGGTGTTTTCCGGCTGCCGGGGCCCGCGGCCGGCCCGGCCATCGCACGGACACGGACGGGAGCGCGGGGTCGGGCAGGAGCTCACAGGCAGTGACTGCACTGGCGCTAAGTAATGGGCACGAGAGCAGGTGGCTCTGTTCGGCCGAGCTCGGTTCGGTTCCCCTGAGCTCAGCTGGATGTGGCTCACAGATTTCCTGATCTCAGCCCCTAGGAATTCTACATGACGCAAACTGCAGCCTCTAAAGGGCTTGGGTTTTAAAGAAATATATTTTTTTTATCTCAAGTCTTGGTACAGAGCCGACGGCTCCTTTAGGACAGGAATATTTACATGTAGAAGCAATTCCCTCATTTGCATCTCATTTTTATTTACCTCTCCCCCAAAATTCAAGACACATCACAAGGAATGTGCAGTTCTGGTTTTTCCCTGTGCAGTATTTGTAACAAGGACCTGGGCACAGCCTGCAGCCCTGAGTCAATTGAATAAATCCTGGTTTACATTTCAAATGTTCTCATTCTGGCACTGCATGTTTGCAGATCTGGGCTGGCATGTTCAGCTGCCAGATTTCCCAGAGAATTCCCACTAAAACTCACGTATAATCAATGAGCAGAAAATCCTCTGGGGCTTAGTTCCATCTCTCACCTGTTCCAAGTGGAGGGAAGGTGGCATTTGGGGCTTCTGTCACACAGTGCAGCAGCAGTGATGAATCAGGGCTTTTTTTTTTTTTTTTTTTTAATTTAAAAATAAACCACGTGTGCTATAAATGTCTTTAAAAGCCATTAAAGCTTTTTAAACGCCATAAGACAATCATGATTCCTGAGTTCAGTCTTCTATTCATACTGGTTTTGGTATCATGAAATCAACCAGGTTCTTAAGAAATAGTAAATCATCATGACTAAACCTCTGGCTCCTCCTTATTTGCACTTACAGCCCATTGTAGGAAGCTCTGCAGCCTTTTTTTCCCCTTCTGCATTGGAGAGAGGGTGGATATTACCAACACACACATGCACAAACAGTGCTTCTAGTTCTTTAAAAAGTTAAAAATGCCTGTAATAAAAATGATATAAGTAATACTGTGTCTCAGACTGTTCAAGAAAAGAGAAATTGAGGCTTTAATGTTTCTACTTAGAGATGTTGAATAAAAACTTTGCCCTGAGTTTGCACACAGTAATAAAATAGTGATTGTTTGGGGGTTTTTGGTGTTTTTTTTTTTTGACCAAACAGGTCTGTATGAGAACAGCTCAGGAAGCTTTCAGGGCTTACCGTGACGATGGCAGAGCACAGAACATTTAAAGATGAAGTGTTAGTTCCCTGAATTAGTACCCTGATGTAGCCAAAGGTTTTTGCAAAGAGACATAATAGTTTCTTCTCCTAGTTGTGAGGGTTCGTGCTCACCGGCGAGGCGGGAGCGCTGCAGTACCGCTGTGTGCCCACGGGATGGCAGCACCGCCCCGTGCTCAGCCTGGCATAGGCGGTGAGGGAGCTGCAATACCGCTCTATATGCACCAGGTGGCAGCACCGCCCCGTGCTCAGCCCGGCATAGCCGGTGAGGGAGCTGCAGTACCGCTCTGCGTCCACAAGGTGCCAGCACCGCCCCGACCTCAGGGGACAGGCAGAGATCGGAGGCAAAAAAGAACGTGACAAAAAATCCCCTTCCCAAACCCTGTAAAATAAATGCCCCGAAAGACTCCCAACCACAACTAAAAGAACCCTGCCACCAGCCAAATTCAAACAAAAGAAGCCTTTACTGAAAGCTATATTTTAATATTTTTAATATTTTTAATATTTATTATTTTCATAATTACCATTTATCTTTCTCTTCATATGCATGTATAATATATATAATAATGTATGCAATATGATATATGTATCCATATCCTTGATATTATTTTTAATGTTTTATATTTCTTTTTTATTACATATATTTACATATTTTTGTATTTATTTTTAAAATTCACGTTTGTTTGCTTATATTTCTTTTTATTACATATATTTACATATTTTTGTATTTATTTTTAAAATTCACGTTTGTTTGCTTATATTTGAAATTATATATGATATATATATAATAATGTATGCAATATGGTATATGTATTTATATGCTTGATATTATTTTTCATGTTTTATATTTCTTCTTTTAAGTACATTTATTTACATATTTTTGAATTTATTTTTAAAATTCATGTTTGTTTATATTTGAAATGACATATAATACATAATAATGTATGCAATATGGTATATGTATTTATGTCCTTGATATTATTTTTCATGGTTTATATTTCCTTTTTTTAATTACATTTATTTACATATTTTTTTAAATTCATGTTTGTTTGTTTATGTTTGAAATGATACCTTAAACTATATGAATTCATTAGCCTAACACACCAGAACTACAATAAATCAGAATAAAATTAGCATGGTTTTCTAAGAAGGAAATATTTAGTTTTTATTAAAATAATATTGATATATTTTCTGTTTCTGTGCTCATTTGGGTGGGAGATTGGTTCTGGGTTGGGGTTTTTTGTTTGCTTTATATTGGATTTTTTTTGTTAATAAACAATGAGATTTGGAGTGTTACAAAAGAAAAAGTCTACTTTCTTTATTGCTAACTCTGAAATACACCTCAACATCAAGTTACTGCTGGTAATTCTGTAAATGGGTGGAATGAGAACTGTTAGTGTGTAAAAAGGAAAAAAACAGCACCACCGTGTTTACAGCTTTCTCAGGTCAGGTTTTTTAATTTAGCAGAAAACACAGAAGTTTTGCTAACTGCATTCCCAACTGTATACAGACATCCAGTGGACATGGACATCATTTCTCAGCTTCTTTCTTGCCAATAGCCAAACTTCCACTTTGTTCCTTGAAAAAAGGAACAAAGAAAACATGGAAAAATAAATTAAAAATAAAATAAAGAAATGAAAATTTAAAAATAAAATTTTAAATTAAAAAAAATAAAATAAAAAGCAATAAAATGAAATTTTAAAAAATTTAAAAATTAAATAAAACAATAAAAATACAAAATAAATAACATGGAAATAATAAAATTAAAGAATAAAAAATAGAGGCATTAAAAATAAAGTCATATAAGAAAAAAATTAAAATAAAAATATAAAAATAGAGGAAATCAAAAATAAAACCTGTTTAAAAATACAAAACAAAAAAATAACATAACAAATATAAAGCACAAGAAAATAAAAGCACACAAAAGCAAGCAAATACAAAACTAAAAATTATCAAATGCAAATTAAAATTACATGTAAATATAAAGCACAATAAAATAAAAGCATGCAAAAGCAAGCAAATACAAAACGAAAAAAAATATAAAATTCATAAATAAAAAATTAAATAAATGCAGCTCTCCCCTCATGCCACTGCCTAACACAGCTCTGAGAGTATCCTCAATTCTGCAGGGATAGGCAAAACAAACTCAGTGCCTCCCAGAAAATAAGGTTTTCCAGACAATTCCCAGTTGTTCTTGGAAACAGATTCTTTTTTAGCAGGAATGTCACTTCAAATGAACCTCCAAATGTGCCAAGGCAGGACAGAACCACCCCAGCAATTAGGCCAGGATTGAAGTTGCAATGGGATTTATGTCATTTAAAATGCAGTGAATTCCACTTTACAAAGAGATGAATTATGACAATTAAACACTAAGCAAGTTCTCCTGGGAATTTACAGAATTCTGTGGATATGGTGCTGAACAATTCCTGATTTACCAACATTCACTTGATAAATTTCCTTAGAAATGTGCCCTAAGATGTACAAAAATTCCAGTTGGGATGGAAAATTGGGATAAGTAAATATTCCCTTACTAAAACCAGAGAGAGGAAAAACATCAAATAACAGGAATTAATAACATCTAAATCCCAGCTTGCCTGGAAAACAAGCTCAGGAATTTCTAACATTGAAAACTTTTGGAACAGTCAGGAAGTTGGTGAAATCCATGGAATGATGATTTAAAATCTGCTTCCTCTGCTCTGATTTTAAGGGGAAGAGGGAATGAAACACATCAAGTAACTCCTATCCAAAAATTATTTGTATTTTGTGGGAGCAATAACCCAAAGAAACTCCAATCTTATTTGTATCCACAGATTTATTCCATCTGCATCAGTTACAAAGTTAGAACAAAAGTCAGAGAGCTGCAGGATAATTTAAAAGCTCCAGACATCTGATCTCAATGTACATACAACATCTACAGTCCAACTACACCCCACATCACACATTTCAAGTCCCCAGCACTTGTCCTATTACCCCTATACCCAGCTGTGCAGCAGGGCAGAGCAGTACAGGCCAAACACACACCAACACCAGTGACACAGGACACAACAGGGACAGAAAAGTCTCAGCAAGAAGAATGATTGTAAGGACCAAGAGAACTCAGAATGAGATGACCAAGATGAGACCAATGCTGAGCTGGCCAGGCTCAGAGAACTCTGCAGGAACAAGATGATAAAATGAATTATTCCAAGAACCACTGAGATGGATGCCTGAGAATGCTGTGGTCAGAATCCCCTACCTAATCTCTGCACTCTTACAAGACCTAACCCGCCCCGGATCAGGGCAGGGCACAGCTGTCAATACAGCTCAGAACCAGACCTGAAAAGAAATTGGACTGGATGATTCTGAAGAGAGATGGGATTCCAATGCATGTCCAAGATCAGAAATGCTCAGACTGATGCCAGGGATTCCAAGAACCCCTTGACGGCTAAGAGAAAAAAGACACACAAAAGACACAACAGACAAGTGACACAACACTCACCAGGACTGCTCTGCCATGCACACCACAGCACTGTGATCAAAAATGAGACTTGCACTTTACCTGCCTAAGGGGAAACACCTTGGACACCCCTGACTCAAAAACCCCTCCCACTGACTCCTGATCCTGCACCCCACTTTCATCCTCTCACAGCCCTCCACTTATTTCTGGGATGGCCAGAGATGAGAATCCAGTCTGGTGTGAAGAAAGGTCACGCTCTCTCTGGGAATTTCCTGCTGTCACGGGGCTGTTGTCTCAAGAGGGAGGAGAACCAGCTCTGTCGTCCCCTTGGTGAGGGATGTTCGGCCTCATGTGGGTGGGACTGCCCTAAACACACAAGAATGGATGCTTAGAGTTGCAGCAGAAAGTGAGACTGCAGCAACAGCAACTGCTTCTGTCCACCCATCACTGCTCACCTTGCTGACTTCACCTTGACTGCTGATATCTGCATTTAATTCCTACAAATAAAGAGAAAGAACAGAGCTGTAACAGAGCCACCATTTACACTTCTACAAACAGAAACAATGACTGACCTGCTCAGGGGAACCCCCTCCTCACCCAGCATGGGGTGCTCTGCCATGGATTAAAATCCATCTGCATCTGAAAAAAGTTAGAATAAAAATCAGAGTGCTGCAGGATAATTTAAAAGCACCAGACATCTTGTGTCAATCAAGGAATACCCTCTAGAGTCCAAGTACACCCAGCATTACAAATTTCAAGTCCCCAGCACTTGTCCTATTACCCCTGCACCCAGCTGTGCAGCAGGGCAGAGCAGTCCAGGCCAAACACACACCAACACCAGTGACACGGGACACAACAAACAAGGGGACACAACAGGGACAGAAAAGTCTCAGCAAGAAGAATGATTGTAAGAACCAAGAGAACTCAGAATGTGATGACTGAGATGAGACCCATGGTGAGCTGGCCAGGCTCAGAGATCCATGAAGGAACAAGATGATGACAAGATGACTTTTATTCCAAGAACCACAAAGATGGATGCCTGAGAATGCTGTGGTCAGAATCCCCTACCTAATCTCTGCAGTCTTACAAGACCTAACCTGCCATAATGGATCAGGGCAGGGCACAGCTGTCCATACAGCTCAGAACCAGACATGAAAAGAAATTGGACTGGATGTTTTGAAGAGAGATGGGATTGTGATGCCTGTCCAAGATCAGAAATGCTCAGACTGATGCCAGCGATTCCAAGAGGCCCCTTGAGGGCTAAGGCAACAGACAAGACACACAAAAGGAACAAAAGGCACAAGAGACAAGTGAAAAAATACTCACCAGGACTGCTCTGCCATGAACATCACAGCATTATGATCAAAAATGAGACTTCTCCATTATGTAGTCCAAGGGATCACATCTTAGACATCCCTGTCTCCAAACCTGACTCAAAAATCCCTCCCACTGATTCCTGGCCCTGCACCCCACTTTGATCCCCCCGTAGCCCCCCACTTATCTTTGGGATGGTCCAGGATCAGAATCCTCATCAGGTGTGAAGGAAGGCCGCCCATCCTCTGGGAATTCCCTGCTGTCACTGGGCTGTTGTCTCTCAGTCAGCTGCAATAAACAAAAGCAAACATGAATGCCTGAGCTTAGCAGAACATCACCCAAACTCCACGACTCTGCTACTCACCCTCTCCCAGGAATGCCCTCGGCCCGCACGCCTCGGCCGCACTCGGAGGCTGACGCTGATGGCGCAGGGTGTGCCTGGGTAAAGAGGAGACAAGGTGATGGGGCACTGCTGAAACTTGAGGGGACCCTCGCTCCTCCTCCCTACCTCCACGACTCATCCCAAACTCCTCAGGCATTACCAAAGTGTACCTGGAGGGCACCTTCAAATCGAGAAGATCAAGGCTTCATCACAGACTCCTGTCACGCTCCTGGAGGGCTCACGAGGGAGGAGAACCGGCTCTGTTGTCCCCTTAGTGAGGGATGTTCGGCCTCATGTGGGTGGGACTGCCCTAAACACACAAGAATGGATGCTTAGAGTTGCAGCAGAAAGTGAGACTGCAGCAACAGCAACTGCTTCTGTCCACCCATCACTGCTCACCTTGCTGACTTCACCTTGACTGCTGATATCCAGCTTTAATTCCTACAAATAAAGAGAAAGAACAGAGCTGTAACAGAGCCACCATTTACACTTCTACAAACAGAAACAGTGACTGACCTGCTCAGGGGAACTCCCTCCTCACCCAGCAGGGGACGCTCTGCCATGGATTAAAATCCATCTGCATCTGAAAGAAAGTTAGGACAGAAGTCAGAACGCTGCAGGATAAACTGACAGCTCCAGACATCTTGTGCCAATCTACAGATACCATCTACAACCCAGCATTACAAATTTCAAGTCCCCAGCACTTGTCCTATCACCCCTACCCCAGCTGTGCAGCAGGGCAGAGCAGTCCAGGCCAAACACACACAAACACCAGTGACACGGGACACAACAAACAAGGGGACACAACAGGGACAGAAAAGTCTCAGCAAGAAGAATGACTGCAAGTACCAAGAGAACTCAGAATGAGATGACTGAGATGAGACCCATGCTGAGCTGGCCAGGCTCAGAGATCCATGAAGGAACAAGATGATGACAAGATGACTTTTATTCCAAGAACCACAAAGATGGATGCCTGAGAATGCTGTGGTCAGAATCCCCTGCCTATCTCTGCAGTCTTACAAGACCTAACCTGCCATAATGGATCAGGGCAGGGCACAGCTTTGGATACAGCTGGGAACAAGACCTGGATGTTTTGAAGAGAGATGGGATTGTGATGCCTGTCCAAGATCAGAAATGCTCAGACTGATGCCAGCGATTCCAAGAGGCCCCTTGAGGGCGAAGGCAAAAGACAAGACTCACAAAAGGAACAAAAGGCACAAGAGACAAGTGAAAAAAGACTCACCAGGACTGCTCTGCCATGAACATCACAGCACTGTGATCAAAAATGAGACTTCTCCATTATGTAGTCCAAGGGATCACATCTTAGACATCCCTGTCTCCAAACCTGACTCAAAAATCCCTCCCACTGACTCCTGGCCCTGCACCCCACTTTGATCCCCCTGCAGCCTCCCACTTATCTTTGGGATGGTCCAGGATCAGAATCCATGTCAGGTGCAAATGAAGGTCATTCTCCCTCTGGGAATTCCCTGCTGTCACTGGGCTGTTGTCTCTCAGTCAGCTGCAATAAAGAAAACCAAATATCAGAGCCTGATTTTAGCTGCACATCACCCAAACCCCCACAAATCTGCTACTCACCCTCTCCTAGGAATGCCTGGGTCCTTGGGCCACACACACTTGGAGGGTGACACTTGCAGAGCTGAAGCCTTCACAGAGCTGTTGGCACTGAGCACACACAGCCTCCCTAAGGGGTGTGAGCATCCCTGGTTGCAGCAGGACAGGGATCCCAGGGTGGGCATCCCCCACTTGTCCCCAACCCTCCAGACTCTGCTCCCCACTATCTCTCCCTGCCTAGCCCTAGCCTTAGGGTTGCTGCCTGCACCTGCTCTCAGGGAATCAGGGGCACTATACCTGTACTCTAATTTGCATCCTAGCCTGTACTCCTATTTTCACTGCCTGCTCTGGCCCCTGAGTCCTTTACCTTTCAAGCTCTCCCTCAGCCTCTGTCTGTCACTGTCACACCCCTGTGCTGAACACCAATTCTTTAAGGCCCTACACTTGCAGCCAGGGACGCTCCTTAACACAGGGTCCCAAGAGTGTCCCGCCGCCGGGAGCACAAAATCCACAGTTTCTCCTGCCCTAAGGAGTGGTGGCCCTGAGGTCAGGGCAGAGGCTGACAGAGCCAAACTCTTGGCGGTGGCAAAGGCGCGAAGCCTACCAACCGCCGCCTCGAGGAGGGAAGGAAGGAAGCAATCCCTGGCTGCGGAGAGACAGGAGACCGCAGGGAGGAGCGGGGCGGGAAACCCCCTGTTTCTCCAACCCTGTCGACCCTGCTCCCCACTATCCTCCTGGCCTGGCTCTAGGGTTACTGCCAGCATGGTTTAGGGCTTCTGGCATTGTCCTGCACTGGTGTTGCTGCCTGCACCTGCCCTCAGTGAAACAGGGGTGGTGTGTGGGAATATGCCTGTACTCTATGTATGTATGCCTGTACTGTAACTTGTGTCCTAGCCTGTACCCCTCATTTTCACTGCGTGCTCTCCTGCCCCTGAGTCCTTTACCTTTCAAGCTCTACAAACCTGACTCAAAAATCCTCCCCCCCCCGCCACCCTCCTTTCATCCTCTCTGTGAGCCGCAGCCCCTCCCACTTATCTTTTGGATGTCCGGGGATAAGAATCCACGTCAGGTGCGAAGGAAGGCTGTCTCGCCATCTGGGAATTCCCTGCTGTCGCCGGGCTGTTGTCTCTTTGTTAGCTACAAAAAAAGAAAACCAGACATCAATGCCGGGACTCGCTCCGGGGCTGGAGCCGTTCCACGGTGCGGGGGGACCGGGGAGACCCCGCGAGCCCCGGCAGCGGCGGCACTCGGTGCCCGGGCCGGCCCCGCGCTCCCGGCACCAACGCCGCCCCTCCAGCAAGCTGGGTCGCCCCGCGCTCCCGGCACCGAACGGAACCCAGCTCCCGGTACCAAAGCCGCCCCTCCGCCAGGGTGGGGCTGCCCTGTACAGGACACCCACCCACTCGCCCCGCGGTACTGGGCCGGGGGGGTCCCGGCAGAGCCCAAACCGGAGCGGCCAGAGAGCTCCGTGCCGCAGCTCCCGCCTCCCTGCCCCGCTCAGCTGCAACATTCCCCCCAAAACATTGCTCGGCTGTGACGTTCCCCACCAAAACAACGAATGGCGGCGGTAACGCACTCAAGGCACTCGCCGCCGGGGCACGGCCAGAAGCATCCCCAAAGACAACAGCAGAGGGATTAACAAAGTGAAATTGAAAATAGAAAAGAGAAAAGCCCCCCATACAAACCCACACTGACTTACCTGTTCAGCTGGCACAAAGGGTCGTTCCTTGGCACCTCCTTTGGGCAAAGCTGCACATCCAAGCGCTCCCCCAAATCCAACGAGATGCTCTCACCGTCCTTCCATGCGACACTCACAAGAACACGCCGCAAATGTCCTTCCTCCAGGAGCTCCAAGCCGGAGCGAGCTGAGGCTCCCCTTTTAAAGCAGCCCCTCATCATCCTAACAGTTCTCTCCTGTGGTTGCTGCGTCACCTCGTCATCCTAACAGCTCTCACCTGTAGCTTCCTCACCTGCTGTGTGTCTTCTCGTGGTCCTTTACAGCTCTCACCTGCAGCTGCCCTGTACCCTCATTGTTCTCCTTTACAACTCTCACCTGGTGTGGCTGCCACTTCGAGTGTGACAGCAGGGGCAGAGGGGATTTTCTGCTCGTTCCCGGGACACCTCATTGTCTGACACACTGGATCCCTCTTCTCCTGCAGCTGCACAAGGCTGAAATTTGGATCCGCTTCCAAAATTCTGTATGTGTGAGGTTCATAATTCCTAAGGAAACTCCCCCAGCCATCATTAGCCTCCATTTAGAATTTTTCCTTTGGAATCATAACTAACAGCAAGAACTGTCAGGGAGGCAAGGATCTCGGGACAAACTCAAAATCCAAGTGCCGCATGCACGGCTCCTCTGCCTGGTTTCCAAGTAATAATCCATCTCATCCCAGGCACTCCAGTAGAGGGGAACATCATCCAGGGAGTGCAAAGTTGTTGGCATAGGAGCCGAGTGCCTCCATAGCAAATTTAATACGTGGATTCCTTAGGTTTCTCCTCAGATCCCTTACATTTCTCCTCAGATCCCTTACATTTCTCCTCAGATCCCTTCGATTTCTGTGACGTGGGGAACACAGACCTCAGGAAATCTGCCTTGAGCTTCTCTGTTTGCTCACTGACACAGGCTGAGGAGGCACAAACGGCTCCTCAGGCAGAGCCCAGCCCATGCTGGGAGTGTCGCTAGAGTTGGAAAGTAAAGAAATTGACCAACACTTACTAGAGTGTGGACCGGGGGAACGGGGCGGGGCCGAGCCCTCAGCGCCGGCCCGAGGGGGCGGAGCCGGGGGAGAGGGGCCGGGCTCGGGGCGGAGCCGGGGACGGAGCCAGGCCCTCAGGGCCGGCCGGGAGGCGGAGCCGGGGGCGGAGCCGGGCCCTCAGCGCGGGCTGGGGGGGCGGAGCCGGGGGAGCGGGGCCGGACTACGGGCGGAGCCGGGGCGGGGGCGGTTCCAAGGGCCCTCTGTCCAATCAGCGCTGCCGCTGCCTCAGCGAGCCCGCCAATCGCGAGCCGAGAGGGGGTTCAAAAGGGTCCCAAAATGGGAGGCCGTTCAATCACGGGCTCGGTGTGGAACTTTCTGGGTGGTCTATGTGGGTGTGCGGCTTTTTCGGGCTATTTTATTGCGGTGAGAACATTTTCATTTATTTCTTATTCATTTATTTCTCCATAAGGTGCCGTGTGTGGGACTGTATTTAGGTACGTCTAATACGATGGGTGGTAACAGGTGCAGCTGTGGTGGGGTTGAGGGGCTGTTGTTCTGTGGGAGTTTGCCTCAGAAACCCACGGCCTTTTCATGTGTGGGGTTGGGAGACAAACCTTATTGTAGCTTGGCTTGTTTCTGGTCTTTTTTGGTGCCGAATTAAGGGATTTTTCCTGTGTATTGTGTCTCAGTTTTCCCTTTTGCTTGTAGTTTCCTATGGCTCAAGTGGGGGAGGCATGAAAAGTTTTGCTCCGTGCTGGAAAATTACCTTGAGAAGCTCTTCTGTAAATCAGAGTTATGCTGAGCCTTGGTGTTTGTGCAGGTAAGAGGTGACGTGTGCTCTGGGGAGAAGCACAGAGGCTTTCCTGCCTTTGTTTTTCCCCCTTTAATCTCTTGTGGTGTGTGGGCTTGGCTGGGGGCTGTGTTTGGGACAGGAATTGAAAAGTTGTGCTCTTTTTCCAGGCTGGCCCTGCATCCCTGGGCAGGTGGATGAGGGGGACAGAGTTACCAGGCTGTTTTTTATTATTTCAGACTCCTGCTGAGGGATGGAAGTTGCAAACTAAAACCCTTGCAGGGAAAGCACTCTGAGCCCTGTAATTTGGTTGTACGATGGAGTGCAGGATTTGGCAAAGTACCTGGACTGCACATGATACTAAAGATTTAAATTAGCCTTTAACTTGGTGAGAGCATAATAGGGAGAAACGACCTTTTGAGGTTTGTGTTCTTGGCTGATTTATGAAGTGACTGTAATAATAAAATTTCTGTGGAAATTGTGGAAGTTATCAAACTTATAAGAGCTTTATTGTAAGCAGAGGCAGATTTTGAGTAATGTTATTTCTGCCAGCTTAAATTTTCTTTTTTAAGGCTTCCAGGTGGCCTCAGCCCCAGGCAGAGCAAGGGTGCCTGAGGGGAAGTCACAGAGACAGAGGAGTTGGGAAAGGAGTGTGAGCCTTTCCTTAGATGTCCCTAGTCTGGGAAGGTGCTGAACATCAAAAAGAAACTCAGAACAGCCTGGGTTTTGTTTGGTTTTGGGTTGGTGATATGTTTTTGGGGCTTTTGTCACTGGGGCAAGGGGTATTTAACCTTTCTTGCCTGGAGGAACTTTTTTCCTTAGCTTGGTTTAGTCATGAGGTGTGATGATATTGTTATAAATGCACAGTATATAGTTGGCTTTTTGTAAATATTAAAATGAACACTGTATGTAGAATGTAGGAAGGTTGTACTGTATTTTCTTTTATTAATAGAGTTTAGAAATGTGATGAACGTTACAATTTTTGATTGTAACACAGTGTCAAAAGTAGAAGACTGATTTTTTTCTGTAAACTGACAAACCAGAAGGAAGGGGGTCCTGCATCCTGCATGAAACTATTGAACTTCTGTTATCAAGTATCGTGCTCAAATGAAGATGACCAGAACCCTGGGAGAAGAATTTATGGGACCTGTGCTATTGGATGGAATGGAGCTACCTGCAGATGGATCCACCAGATAAAATGGTTGAGGGGGAATTGAAACTGAACAAAGAAATTCACCCTCAAAAGGAATGTTTGAATCGTGCATGTGAATTTTTAAATAAGCAACAGGCTGATGTTTTTAAAGAACAAACTTTTTGTTAACAGGTGTGCTAATTGCCTCAGCGCCAGGCACCCTGGGCAGAGAAAATGAATTTTGCTTTTGTATCTCCTGTATAATTTTCTTTTATTCTTTTATTAAACTTCTAAATTTTTCCAGTAAAGTGAACCTTGTTTTTCACAGATTTGCATCCAGAACTTTGTGTACTGTGTCCAGTATTTGGTGCTTTTGTCTGGCTTGGGAATATTTCCCATTCTCAATGGCTTTTTGAGTTCTTTGGGGATAAGTTCAAGGGCATGCAAGTATTTCCTAATGTATAGGATTTTCTTATGTTTTTTCTTCCTGTTTGGTTTTATTTCTGGAGCAGCCCCCTATGGATAAACTGCTTTTCTTTTGTAGGGTTGTGCTGCAGTGCTGAGGGGTTTGTGAGAGCAGAGCAGGGAATGGTCCAGTCAGCCCCAGCAGGGTAAGGAGTGTCTGCTTCTGTTTCTAGCAGGCTGAACCCAAAGCCTGTGGCCCTACTGCACAGTACTAATTACAGGTTTTCTTCTCTCAAGGTCCCTGGCAAGTGTATATATTCCTGTTTGTGAGACTTGTTTGGTGTTGTCCCTTTGTTACCTCTTTGTTTCTCTTCACAGAATCACAGAATTTTTCTGCTGTGTTTGAGGCTGCTCTAATCAATGATTCTGTAAGTTTTAGGTTGAGCTTCTGTTTAGCTTTCAGTCTTACAGGAATGTGACAACCTGCAGGAGGTGTTCCCAGAGCTGTTTGCATCAGTGCTGTCTCTTTGCTCTGCTTTTATTCATTTATTTTATTTAATGCTCTGCATTAAATGGGGGAATTGTTCCTTTGGGTTTTTCTTTGCAATCCCTGTGGGCCGAGGTGGTTTAGGCTCAACCCAAAGGAGAATTCCCATTGGAGTTTTAGTGAGAGCTGCTATTGGGTGTCCCAAATTGGTTTGTTTAGTGTTGATTTCATGCAATAAACAGTTGAGGAGGATTTTCTCCTAGAATTTTCTCAGGAAAATAAGAAAAATCCCTGCCACTGCTTATCTAAACAATCAAATTGCTTTATCTGATATTTGGTGATCAAATGCGTCTCTCCTCTCTTCTGTTTGGGTATCTCATATTTTTCATCAGAAATTCATCTTTAGTTGTTTAAATTGGAATTTCTTTTGTCATCCACAGGGAAGGAACTGAAGTCGTGGTCAAAACACTGAAGCACTTGGGAAAAGCAAAGCAAAGCTTTTCTTTGCCAAGTTCTTCAGAGGAAGAGGTCAAGTGAATTAGGTACAAGCCTCAAAAATAGTTCAAGCTTTTCTGGTAATGATGAGGTGACCTAATGGAAATAAAGGTAATAAGGGCTTGGTATGACTTGGAGATGTAGTTTAGGAAGTACAAGTTGCACAGAATTATTTCTGCAAGGTGGAAGAAATGAATGCTTTTTCCTCCAATCCCCTTTTTGGTGAGGTGATTTTTTGGGGCAGTTTTTCCAGGTGAGTGGCAATGCCAGTTTCCCAGATGTGCTGAGCTCTGCTGTGACTGTTGGTGGCTGACAAGATGAACCTTGAGCATGATGCTATTGATGCCATCAAGGCACTTTAGTTAAAAATATTTTTTAGTTAAAATAAAGTTTAGTGCTGTAAACATTAGTGGGCTTGTTGCTAAAGCCAAGCGAGTGATGAGCTCATTGTTTCACCAAATGTGTCCTTTTACCTCTGTTTTGTCTCCACATTAACAGGAAAATAAGATAGTTGTTCCTCTTGCTGCCACACCCGGTCACTGCCCGAGGGGATGCTAGGAGAGATCCCAGGGCAGCCATCAAGTCTGCACTGGCTCCTTTTTCCTGCTGAGTCCCTTGGAGTGAGTGCAGAGATCCCCGAGGATGAGGAAGGGCTTGGGATGAGGTCAAAAAACTTGAATAAATCATTTTCCAGAAGGATGTGAGTCTGAAGGTTTGTCCACGATGAGGTACTCTTGTCCATCTCGTGTGTTTTCTGTTTTTAATGTTTGTTTAAATTCTAGGATGCTAAATTCAAAATGAAAAAGGCATTTTCTGAGGTATGGCATATTTTTAATGAGTTTTTTTTTTCTTTTTGATTTTCTGTGAGATGGCATAATTTTTTATGAGATTTTATTTTTTTTTGCATTGTGGAAAAAAAATAATTTTCTTTTTATGTTTTGTATTTCAGGATACCTGCATTCTCAGTTGACCCTCCCAGGCCATCAGTGCAAGTGCACAGTGGTTAAATGGATTTTATTGTCCGCAGAACAATGGATGGAACCTGTTGGTGCTTCTGTTGGTACTCTGTGAGAATTGGTTGTTCCTGTGCCCCTGGGGCTTTGGCCAGGCCTGGGGAGCTGTAAAAGAAGCCCTTGGGTTGCTCTGGGCAGGTGAGGTGAGTTTTTTGGAGCAGTTTTTCAAGGTGAGTGGCAATGCAAGTTTCCCAGATGTGCTGTTGGTAGCTCACGCTGCCTCCAAAATGCCCAGCTGTTGTTTCAATATTTCATTTGTGTTTTCTTAGGGGAGAAATGCCCTGAAGTTGTTCTTGTCTCTGGCCATGGCAGGGCGGACTTGGATCTCTGCTGCAGCTGCTGTGGTGTGTACGATGGTGGGTTTTCAGGGCTGTAAATGGTGGTGGTTGCAGCAGTAATGATGGTGCCTTCCTCTATCTCTCCAGGTCGCTGGCAAGCATGGAACAAGAACTGACCCAGAACTTGTTGGGCCCTGGCAGAGAGAGAAGCAGCAAATGGAGCTGGGAGAGTTTCTGTGAGTACCTGTGAGATCCTGTTTTTCTTGGCAGCTTAAGGAATGATCTGACGAGAAAAATATTTCTTTTTACAGGAACGTGTGAGATGGAAGATGTGAGCAAGGTGATTTGGTGTGACTTCCTGAAACCTGGAAATCAGGTGATAATATTGATGTTTTTGGATAGAAGCAAAGGGTCTGCAAACCCTTGGCAGAAGACTGAAAGGTAAGGGAGGGGCTAAGGACACAATCAAGAAAACATCTGTGGCTGTGATTTGATTTCATCAAGTGTCATTTCCATCTCAAAAATGCCCACTTGTCAGCAGAGCTGGATCCATATGCTCCATTGCCGAGGCTGGGCTCTGTCCCGTGTTCCTGGCTTTTTAGTGGCTGGAGTTTTTCCCCAGGAGGAGCATCCTGGTTTAGCTGCCGTGCTCAGCCAGCACGGTGCTGTCGGGTACCTCCTTCCAGGAGCAGCAGGAGCCTGGATTTCTGTCCCTGGGATTGCCTTGCTGTCCAGGCAAGGGCTGAAGGTGAGTGGCAAGGCAGCCCTGGGAGCACTGGGAGTCAGGAGTGCCTGGCAGCTTCTCTCCTGCTGCTGCTGCTGCTTGGGTAAGTGCTCGGGTGTTCCCTTGATGGGTTTTTTGTGGCCTTGGACTTTGTGGATGGAGGAAAAAGGGTCCTTTCCCGTGGCTGCCTTCTGTAATTCCAGGATCAGTCGTTGCTCTTTTCTGGCAGGCTCATAAGCCTCAGGAATGGGCAGAGGAGGTGCTGCCTGCAGTGTGGTTCCACAGGAGATAGGGATGAGCTTTCTGCAGAGGTTCAAACAGCCTGGGACTGATTGAGGCAGTGAGGCCTGGACAAGAGCCCTGAGGCCAAGCTGAGCTCTGGGTGAACCTTCAAAGCAGATGTTGTGTTTTTGTTCCTGCGGAGTTTATGGGATTTAGCAATTCTGTATTCAGTGATTTTTTTCCACCAGTAGGGAGAAATGATGTATGACTAGATATAAGTGGATTGTGCACATTGGACCTCATCTTGACGTAGAGGGGACTGCATGTTGAGTTGTGTCACATGCACCTTCACAGGACAGATGGCTGCCAATGGCCTCCCAGCTGCTCAGCACGAAGTGACCAGCAGTCATCCCAGGGGAGACCATGGGGACAAGTGATCATCTCACAGGATTGCAGAGACATAAGCCCCCTTGTCTCTTCCCTCCTCAGGCTGCCATCCTGACAGCCAAACCTCTCCTCCAGGTCAAGGACTAGCAGGAGGGATGTGGACCTTGTGGTGGCATAGCTGGACATCCCCTGTGTTGTGCTGCTGGGGAAGTTGGTGCCATTTCTGAGCCTACCAGGCCGCCACAGCATCCCTACTTCTCTCTGGGAGAGCTTTGTGGAAAGGAAGGGGTTTGGTGTCCCTTGATCCCCATGTCTGACTCAGTGCCATGGGGAGCTGGAGCTCAGTCTGCAGCAGGCCATATGGCCTTCCCCATGTCCCTACAGCTGGAGACACCAAGAATGGTGACATGGAATGGTGACACCTGGTCCAAGTTGTGCTTGAAAGGGTCACATACCAACAAGGGCATCTGGATACCTCTGCCCCTGTTGTGTTTGGTTGTTATCAGGGCACCCCACCTCAGACTTGCCCACAGCTGTGGTTTCAGCTCTGGCTTTGCCCTCAACATGGGCACCCCCAGGGCAATGGATGCAGCGCGTGACATGTACACCTGGCAGGGGGGTAGAACAGATGACTCAGTTAACCCACATCACCGTGATTGTCAAGGTACTGCTGCAGCCATGAGGGACTGCTCCTGCATGCAATGGAATGACCTTGCTCACAATCAAATTCCCCCTGCACTCACAGCTGTACTCAGGATCCCCAGCTCACTCCGTGTGGGAACCTCAGAGCCCTCCCCTAAACCTCACTGCCAGCCCCATGGGCTGCCAGGGCCATTAGCAGCAGCAGAGCTGCCCAGGCAGAGCCAGCCTGAGGAGACATCTGAGGCCACATCTCTCAACAGTCTGTTCTTCCTGCTGCTGCACCCACTGCTGCACACTCTGGGCCTCACTGCTGGAACTACGTAGGCTCCTTGCTGCTGCCTTCTCTCCCTCCTCTACCTTTTCATCCTCTCTGGGACATGGGCAAACCTGGAGGGTAAGTGAGATGCCCAGCTCATACACTACTTCCATGGGACTCCATAGGAGAGAGGCTTCCTGCTCCCCACCCACCTCGGGCACTTGCTTCCTCACTCCCCCTTGTCCCCTGGCTCCACACCTCCCCAGCAGGGATGCAGCCACCCCAGGTGGGTGCAGGAGATGGGAACTGGGGCTGCAAAGGCTGTAAGGGGCTTATGGGATCCCTGCAACCTCAAGGACTCATCCCTCAGCTCCTCCACTTTTCTCAGCCCTCTTCTCCCAGTCCCATCTCTTCCCTGTCAACCCTTGTCTCATGTAGGGACCTTCACTATCCAGCTGCTCCAGACCACTGGAGACCTGCTCCAGACACTGCCTTTCAAAACACCTCATTTGCAGGCATGGAGGGGCTGGGCCTGCTAGGAGACATTGAACTTGGTTCTGTTGATAAACACACATGGTCCATCCACCTCTACCAGCCCTGGGTGCGCTCAGCCCTGCCCCAAGCTGACTGGGACGCCATTGAGAACCTGCTTAAGATCTATTTGCAGCAGTTCAACCATCTGATCAATGAAGGGGCCATGCAAAGGGACGTCCCCTGTGAGTACCCAGTCTTCACTGCATGCCCTTTCTGAAAAGCAACTGGGAAGTGGGGAAGGATCTGATAGTGCTGGTGCTGTATAGGAGACAATGACCATGGCTGCAAGAAGACAATCCCAGCCCCTCATGCAACCTCTGTCTCCTGTCTGCTCCACCAGACCCCTTTGTGGTTCAGTGCATGGCAGGCTGCGTGCTGTACCCCAACAGAACCTCCCAGGCCTTTGCCTATGTGGGTTACAATGGTCAGGATTTCCTCAGCTTCAACACAAAGAATGCCACCTGGATCCTCTCCCAGGACACCAAGTTGTCACGGTATGTCCAGTCATTTCTCCAGAACTACACCGCTGTGAGTGAGCTGGTGGAAATGATCTTCAATGAGACTTGTGTTGATGTGATGGAGATGCTCCTGCACTAAGGGAAGGCAGCTCTGGAGAGACAAGGTGAGACCACCCTGACCCTACAACAGCCACCCCCACACTGGGGCCCAGCTGTGCCCCACTAGGGCTTGCCCCACCCCTTTGCCCTCATTCCCCAGAGCTGCCTGTGGCCACGGTCTTTGCCCACACCCCCAGCCTAGACCAGTTGCTGCTCCTTTGCCACGTCACTGGCTTCTACCCCCGTCCCATCAGCATGGCCTGGCTGCGGGATGGCCAGGAGGTGCCTCCGGGCCCGGCGCTCAACACCAGCACCATCCTGCCCAACGCTGACCTCACCTACCAGCTACGCAGCGTCCTGGCCGTGGCCCCCCGTGATGGGCACAGCTATGTCTGCCGTCTGCGCCACCACAGCCTGGGCACCCACAGCCTTCTCATCCCATGGGGTGGGTGCCACCTATGGATATCAGAGGGGGATCCTGGGCCACCCTGCCCCACAAGATGGAGCAAACCCCAGAAAGTTCACAGTAGCTTCTCCTTATGTTTCCCAGGGAACTCGGAAGTGGTGCTGATCACAGGGCTCACAGCTGGGCTGCTTGCAGCCGTGGCCATAATTTCCATGGTGGTGCTTTGGACGTGGAGACAAAGGTGAGTCCCTGTCTGCCCCATGGAATGGCAGTGAGAGAGGAGGGGAGGAAAGGCCCAGGGGGTTTCTGCACTGAGCAGCAAAGCTCTTGCTTTGGCCCTGACAGATGCTGTTCTCACATATTGCATGGAAATAAGCAACAGTGCACACAGGGATAAAGTGACCCCAAGGCTCCTGAAGGAGAAAAAAGCCCATGTCCCATCAAAGACAGCAGAGTTCACACACACACAGAGAAAGGCATGTAGTTCATGCTCCAATCAACTTGAACATGTAGCTTCAAAAGTTTTGGTTTCACTGGACAACTTCCTGCAAAGTTTCCCAGGATAAGTCTGTCAGCGGTGTGCAAGCCAGAAATCTGGCTGGCTTGTGGCCATATCCACCACAAATCCAATAGTGCTTGTTCTCCCCTGGCCAGAACCTGGAAACCACAATGCTGGGGTGAGGACTGCGTTTACCTAGCAGCCAGTCACCTGCAGGCATCACAGGACTCCAGGACCTCACTGCAAGAGGAGTGACACCAAGCTTTTCCCAGCCCTTGCTGAATTGGGACAGACAGATGAAACCCTTAGGCATGGGCATGCCTTCCTGCAGCCTTGGTACCCACAGGGCAAATGGGGCAATTCCTCTCCCAAGCAGAGTGGAACATCCTGCAGCAGTCATGGGACCAGGCAGACCTGGAGAGCAGGTGCTGACAGTGAGGAAACATGTTGAGGAAAGCTGTTCATATGAATGACCAGGGATTCGAGCTCGAGCCCTAGAGTGCCCTTCCCAGCCCCAGTGAATTCAGCTGTGGACCCAAAAGCTTTATTTCACAGCCACCTCTACTCTTCTGTCTCCAGATGCACGTTTCTCCGACTCTGGCAGCTGTATCTTCTCCAGCTTCAACGGGCAGCCTCTTGGTCTTGGCTTCAGCTCTGCAGCAACCCTTCAGCACCCACCCTACAAGCTCCAAGCCCACCCTGCAGTGAATTTCCCAGCCCCACAGTGATTCCAGCTCCAGCCCGACTGTGGCTATCACAGACCCAGGCAATATCCCAGCATTGCCAGCATTTCAGGCGCACTTACAGCAATCCCTTTTCAGCACTGCACCCCCAGTTTCCTTATTGACCACAACTTCCCACCCAAAAATCAGTATCACAGCCCTACTGTGATCTCAGCACACAAATCCTACAGTCTCTATGTCCACCCTAGAGTTTCTATCCCACCCTCAAAGGGTTTTGAGTTCCCACCCCAGAGTCCCCTTCCCAGCCCCAGTGATTGCAGCTCAAGCCCTGGAGTGCCCTTCCCTCCCAGCCCCAGTGAATTCAGCTCTTGCCCACAAGCTTTATTTCACTGCCAGCTCAGTTTTTGTAGCTCCACATCCTCTTTTCTCCCGGTCTTCTTGCTGTAGCTGCTCCAGGGACTTTTTGTCTCCAGTTGTGAGGTTTCAGCTTCAGCTCTAGAAACACCATTGCACCCCAATCCCAGTAAACTTTATTCCATTTCCAGCCCAAGGTTGGGAACCCAGCAGGGTGGGGGATACAGCTCCTAAGGATATTGAACTGATGACTGGAACTGACTTGTGGCCTTATCAACAGCCCCGGGCAGCAATGAGAAGCAGTAGCAGCATGTTGGACTACCCTGATGGCCACATTCAAGAACAATTTATCAGATTTCCCAGACAATTCCCAATAAAACTCACATATAATCAATGAGCAGAAAATCCTTTGGGGCTTAGTTCCATCTCTCACCTGTTCCAAGTGGAGGAAAGGTGGGCTTCTGTCACACAGTGCAGCAGCAGTGATGGATCAGGGCTTTTTTTATTAAACAAACAAGTAATAAAAATACACCAGGTCTGATATAAATGTTTTTGAAAGCCATTAAAAATTTTTAAACACCAGAAGACCATCATGATTCCTGGGTTCAGTCTTCTATTCCTACTGGTTTTGGTATCATGAAATCAACCAGGTTCTTCAAGAAACAGTAAATCATCATGACTAAACCTCTGGATCCTTCTCATTTGCACTTACAGCCCATTGTAGGAAGCTCTGCAGCCTTTTTTTCCCATTCTGTATCGGAAAGAGGATGGATATTACCAACACACACATGCACAAACAGTGCTTGTAGTTCTTTAAAAAGTTAAAAATGCCTGTAATAAAAATGATATAAGTAATACTGTGTCTCAGACTGTTCAAGAAAAGAGAAATTGGAGTTTTAATGTCCTACTGAGAGATGTTGAATAAAAACTTTCCCCTGAGTTTGCACACAGTAATAAAATAGTTATTTTTTTGACCAAACAGGTCTGTATGAGAAAAGCTCAGGAGGCTTTCAGGGCTCACCATGATGATGGCAGAGCACAGAACATTTAAAGATGAAGCGTTAGTTCCCTGAATTAATGCCCTGATGTAGCCAAAGTTTTTTGCAAAGAGACATAATAGTTTCTTCTCCTTGTTATGAGGGTTCGTGTCGTCAGGTGAGCGGTGCCACCGGCGAGCCGGGAGAGCTGCAGTGCCGCTCTGTATGCACCAGGTGGCAGCACCGCCCCGTGCTCAACCTGGGAGGCGCATGGGGGCAGCTGCAGTACCGCCCTGTATGCACCAGGTGGCAGCACTGCCCCGAGCGCAATCCGAGATAGGCACGGGGGCAGCTGCAGTACCGCTCTGTGCCCACAAGGTGGCAGCACCGCCCCGAGCTCAGGGGACAGGCAGCGAGCGGAGGCAAAAAAGAACGTGACAAAAAATCCCCTTCCCAACACCTGTAAAATAAATGCCCCAAAAGACCCCCGACCACAACTAAGAGAACCCTGCCACCAGCCAAATTCAAACCAAAGCAGCCTTTATTGAAAGCTATATTTCAATATTTTTAATATTTATTATTTTCATAATTACCATTTATCTTTCTCTTCATATCCATGTACAATATGTATAATATATAATAATGTATGCAATATGTAATATGGTATATGCATTTATATCCTTGAAATTATTTTTCATGTTTTATATTTCTTTTTTAATTACATATATTTACATATTTTTGTATTTATTTTTTAAATTCATGTTTATTAGTTTATATGTTAAATGATATTTTAAACTATATGAATTCATTAACCTAACACATCAGAACCACAATTAATCAGAATAAAATTAGCCTGGGTTTTCTAAGCAGGAAATATTTAATTTTTATTAAAATAATGTTGATATATTTTCTCTTTCTGTGCTAATTTGGGTAGGGGATTAGTTCTGGGGTTTTTTTGTTTTGGGGGTTTTTTGTTTGCTTTAATTTGGAATTTTTTTTTGTTACTAAACAATGAGATTTGGAGTGTTACAAAAGAAAAAGTCTACTTTGTTTTATTGCTAACTCTGAAATACACCTCAACATCAAGTTACTGCTGGTAATTCTGTAAATGGGTGGAATGAGAACTGTTAGCATGAAAAAAGGAAAAAAAATGGCATCAAAGTGTTTACAGCTTTCTCCATTCAGGTTTTTTAATTTAGCAGAAAATACAGAGGTTTTGCTACCTGCACTCCCAATTGTATACAGACATCCAGTGGACAAGGACATCATTTCTCAGCTTCTTTCTTGCCAACAGCCAAACTTCCACAGACTCAGGGTAAGAAAGAGTAAGGGAAAAAAGGAACAAAGAAAACATGAAAAAATAAAATTAAAATAAAATGAAAAAGAAATGAAAATTTAAAAATAAAATTTAAAAGTAATAAAAATAAAATAATAAAAGAAATAAAATGAAATTTAAAAATTTAAAAAAATTAAACAAAACAATAAAAATACCAAATAAAAAATAACATGGAAATAATGAAATTAAATAATATTTAAAAATAAAGAGACATTAAAGTCATATAAGAAAAAAATTAAAATAAAAATATAAAAATAGAGGAAATTAAAAATAAAACCTGTTTAAAAATACAAAACAAAAAGTAAAATAACATGAAAATATAAAACACAATAAAATAAAAGCATGAAAAATAAAATCAAATGTAAAAAATATAAAATGCATAAATACAAAATTAAATAAATGCAGCTCTCCCCTCATGTCACTGCCTAACAGCTCCAGCAGTATCCTCGATTATGCAGCCATAGGGAAAACAAAGCCAGTGCCTCCCAAAAAATAAGGTTTTCAGGACTACTCCCAGTTGTGCTTGGAAATAGAGTCTATTTTAGCAGGAATCTCACTTCAAATGAACATCCAAATGTGCCAAGGCAGGAAAGAACCACCCCATGGTGTCCAGAGAACAGCAATTAGGCCAGGATTTAGGTTTTAATGGGATTTATGTAATTTAAAATGCAGTAAATTTAATTTTACAGAGAGATGAGTTATGGCAATTAAACACTAAGCAAGTTCTCCTGGGCATGTACAGAATTCTGTGGATATGGTGGTGCACAATTCCTGATTTACCAACATTAATTCGGTAAATTTCCTTGGAAATTTTACTCTAAGATGTACAAAAATTCCAATTAGGATGGAAAATTGGCATTTGCAATAAATATTCCCTTACTAAAACCAGAGAGAGGAAAAGCACCAAATAAATAACATCTAAGTCTCCGCTTGCCTAGAAAACAAGCTCAGGAATTTCTAACATTGAAAGCTTTTGGAACATTCAGGAAGTTGGTGGAAGTCCATGGAATGATGATTTAAAACCTGCTGCCTCTGCTCTGATTTTAAGGGGAACTGGAATTAAAGAGGGCTAGTTACTCCTTATCCAAGAATTACCTGTATTTTGTGGGAGTAACCACCCAAAGAAACTGCAATCTTACTTGTACTTGACATCTGAGTGTCTCAGCAGAGTTGGGAAGTTTCAATGGAACAAAAGAGCCACTATTGCTGGAATAAAAAAATTCAGCTTTGCAAAAGCCGGGAACTTTATTTACAAATCTGTTGGGGAAGACAAAACAGGAAAATCTTACAAATATGACTGCTTAGACTTGGACAATATGAAACCTAGAAGTGAAATAGAATTGAAAGCAAGTCTCACTGTCTAAGATGCCAAGCTTTAGTTACTGAACAACTGGAAAACAACGGTATGACCAGCTGAAGGTTTAACAATTAAATGAATTGATTAAACAATGCCCTTCTCCTTACCAAGAGCCCAAGGGTCAGAGCAGACCCTGCTGGCTTGGCAGGAGGGGTCCCAAGAGTCGTTTTTAGGGTTTAAAATATAACACAGGATGGTAATGTAAGGATTCTTACCGCCTGTGTGTAAATGCTGTAGGATTTGTATCTTGTACTAGATTGGTTGGTGTAAATTAGAATATTCAGGATAGAAGAAGATTTAATGTATTGGAACGGGAACTTCGCTCTCTCTGCTCTGAGCTGTGGCTGGCAGCTCGTACAGGGCCCCTGCACCCACACACACCCTGTGCAATGAACCCCACGCTCCAAAACCAGCCTTGACTCCAGAGATCTCTCGTCTCCATCCATCCCATCACCGTCCCGACCGTCCAACCTCGTTCTTACAGATTGGTGCCCAAACTTAGTTTTAAGGGCCGATTCAGCTTTCCCACCTGTGGGAGACTTCTCCATGGACGGTAACTAAAATACGACCAGTTATAGCCACCTGAAAGGTGTCGTGAGCACGGCACACCGCTGCAGAGCACAGTGAAAGCCGGAGCTCCGTAATTCTGCCGAGGCACACCTCGAGCACGGGTTGCCGTCACTACAAAACGATTCCCTGGAGCTCTGTGAGGAAGTTTGCCGTGGCATCCTCGAGCACGGAGACGTTGCTAAAGCAGCGCCGACCGCAGCTCTGAGGAGGGACCCTGCCGTGTGGCCGAGCACAGGGAGCGTGGCTAAGCACCTCCCGCACTGGAGGCTCTGAGTGCAGACCCATCTGGGAGATCCCGAGCCCGCAAAGCAGCTGCCAAGCGACGCCTACAACCGGAGCCCTGAGGCGGGACCCGAACGGAGCGTCCCGAGCGCCGACGGGAGAGCCTGGCCAGGCCCTCTGACGGAGCTCTGGCTGAGGACCCCGCTTCTGCGACGTCCAGGAGAGTCTGCAACAGGGCAGGCCCCGCCTTCTCCGCCTCCCCTCGCGGCTCCGGTACCGGCGGTCCCGCCGCCCCAGCTTCCCCGCCGGACCCCGCGGACCCACCCCTTGCTCCCGCCCCTACGAGCCCGCCCACCGCCGTCCCCGCTCCCCTCCATACCACAGCGTGACCGGCATTGTCGGGGGTTCCCCGCAAAGCCAGGCGGCCACCTTTCCTCCAGCTCCCGGGGTCGGCCCCGCCGCAGCGCCGATTGTGGCCGCAAGCCCGCCTGCGTCCATCGTCGTTGCGGCTCTGCCGTTTCCTGAAGCTGCTGTGCTTCCGATGCCAGCCGTGCCTTCCGCGGGCTCCCCGGTGCCACCTCCCGTCCCCACCGGCATTCTGGCGCTGTTCCCCGGTCGCGGCACGGCACCGTTTGCTCTGAGAAACGCGGCGCTCCACTGCCCAAGTCACCCCGAGCCGGCGCCGCGCCGCCTGCATTGCCGGCTGCAGCCTCCCCGGTGCTCGCCGCCGCTCCAGCTCGGCCTCCCGGCCCACCCGCTCCGGCAGTCCCACTTCTGCCCGCCGGGCCAGCAGCCACCGCAGCCCAGGCTCCAAGCTCCCAGGGCCTGCACACCACAATCCAGCCACCGACTAGCCCACCGCTCGCCACGGCCCCCCCGCAGCAGATTCCCGCCGCCTCCGCGCCGCTCCTCCTGCCTCCCGCCACCCCGGGATCATCTCCCGCTGACGGGCCCGCCCCGCCGCCGCCCGTGGTCACTCTCCCGCTCCGCCGAGCCGCCAGCCGCCCTGGTGCACCCTCCCGCTCCTGGCGCGGCCGCCGCCGAGCTCGCAGGGGCCCCCCGGCCTCCCGCCTCCAGACCTCCCGAGGAGCCCCCGTCAGTCGCGGAGCCGCCGCCGCTCGTCGCCGCGGCCCCGGGCCAGGCCGTGCCGTCTCCACCGCAGCCTCGCGCTTCCGAGCTGCTGCATGGCGCGGCCCCGCCGCCTCCTGTAGCCACGGATGTCCCGTCGTTCCCGACCGCGGCCGCAGCCTCGGCTCCCGTTCCCGCGGGCCCGTCACCCTTGGCACCCCCCGACCCGCCCGCCGTGCAGGCAGCCGCGCAGCCAGCCGCCATCATTACTCGCTACGTTGACGTGATGATGCAACCCACGCATGCGCGATTGTTACACCGCCAAACCACCAATATCACTCCGCGCTGCGTCAGCCAATGACAGCTCCGCTTCCGGGATCAGCCGTACACAGCAGTTACGCCGCCACCCTCCACTGGTTTCGCCGCGGCTCTGCTACAGCCTTCCGGTTCCCATCCGCTACAGGCCGCGGTGCAGCCCCAGCCGGCATCCCTGTGCCCTCACACATCGTTTTCGCCGCCCCCAGTTCCGGCTGCTGCCGCCGCTGCAGGGGATGCCGGAGCCGTCGGGTTTCGCGACTCCAGAATATATCCATGCGCGCCACCAGCCCGGGCAGATCCTGTGGCAATAGTCCCAGCCCCATCACTGAGAGATCCCTCCGCTGCGCGCGCGCGACCCTACACAACCGGAAGCTGATGTGCCTCCGCTACCCGCCGTATCCCGCCGCCGCATCCCGCCGCCGCGTTCAGCAGCACCGGTCACCGCCGCACCTTCTCGCACACCCAGCCGCGTTCCCACCTTCGGCGCCTCTGGCATCAAGTGGGACTACTTTGTATCACGACTCGTCCACTCAGTCCCAGCCAAACACGCAAACCGTGCAACGAGGAGGGGGAGAGTGGAATATGACAGCTGCTTTAATAAACACAGGACAGATAACTAACCCTTTGACCTCAATACAAGGGAAGTCCGAAAAACAACTAAGTCTGTTGCCAAACATCTCCAGAATCCCCCCAGTGTTTGGGACAGATTTCTCAACCCAAAATGAAACACTAAACCCTGAAAATTCGCCAGCAATAATCCCAAAATTTGAAAACTCCAAGAACTGTTTTGATAATTTTCAATTTACAGACTGGCATGAAGTAAAACGCCAAATTTGCAAAGAAGAAAGTCTAAATCCTTTAGCTATGCCTGTGCTATTTAGTCAGCAGGCTGGTGGCCCTAGAACATGGGCAGCTATCCCATCTCAGAAGATAAAAGAGTTGCAAAAGGCAATAAAGGACAGTGGCATTTGCTCCCCATATTTTAAACAGCTGCTAAAAAGTACCCTAGAAGGAATACACTCACACCAAATGACTGTAAAAATCTTGCTAGTATAAGTCTCACAGATTCACAATATATGCTCTGGGAATTCAAATGGAGAAGATTGCTTACAGACGTACTAACGGCTTATATACAAAGTAGTGATGTAGACCTTCAAATCCTTACCTTGTCTAAGCTAACTGGTGGCCTGGGGGTCTCTCTGGTGGATGCCTATGTTCCAGTCGACCTGGCTGAGTTGGCAAGGCACCAGGGCTGGTGAACTTCCAGTTCTCCTTCTTACATAATGGGCATTGTGCAGTTCCATAGGCCAGGGGTTTTGGTAGAACAAACATTGTGTAGGCTCACCAGGTATAGACAATTTATCATCTGGTAATAAATACTTCCAATATTTTGTAAATTTTCTTCAATTCTAGTGACAATAAACTAACAATTTTTCTAAAAAACTAGAAAAAACTTTAATAACTTACCTGGTAAGATTCCTTAAGGGATTTAGGTTGTGCAGTGAAGATGGATGGATGGATGGATGGATGGATGGATGGATGGATGGATGGATGGTGGATGGATGGGTACAAATGCACAGCCACAAGCCTCAGAGCCCTGGCTGAAGGGGCCAGTATGACTGAAGTCCCCAGTATGACTGACTGGGCTGTCTGCAGCCTCAGAACCAGGAGATTGTTACTGATGTACTCAGTTGTCTTAAAATTTAACAAATTCCATTATGGGAAGGACTTGGATGAGTTTAGCGCATTGTGTGAAAAGGTCCTGATGGGACAGGAGACATGTAGCTCTTATTATTTCTCCTAGTACATTTTTTCTTGTTTAATTACAAAAGAAAATAAGCACAACATTATACAAAATGACTTATTCTGAGGATTAATTCATAATTGAAGACACTGTATCTGATAGATACATGGAGTTGTACAGTCCTTTCTAGCCAGGGAGTCCTGTTCACTTACTGTTAGCTGGCCTTCAAAACACTGAGTGATCCCAGATCACTCACAGGAGCAAAACCTAACAGACTCCTAACATTAACTCAGGATCTGAAAGAACAGATGGGATACAATGTACCTTGTGCAAGGATATCTTTGTTCCATAGCCAGAAGGTTTTGCTGTCCCTGCTCAGTAAGGTCCAGCTCAGGCTTCATACGCATTTTTACCTGGGGTCCTGTGGGCATCTGAGCACCTCAGCTTTTCATGATTCTCTTAGTTGGAGAGGACAGCTAAAAGGGATGCTCTGGTGTCTTGTTTGGATGATGAACAACCTGGTCTCAAATTTGTGCTAACTTAGAGGCACCCTTTTTGCCTTTGCCCTGTACTCCAGGGTCAGCAGTGTTGGGCAGAAGGTCTTCACCCACACCTAGGAGAGCTTTTGAGTTGTACTTGAGGCAAACACCTGATTTATTGCTTGGTTTAAAGAAATTAACTCCCATAGTGTCTGGTGGGCTGTGTGCTAGTGAGGTTAGTCAAATCCAGGGTCTGGACTTGAAAGAGCTTGGTAAAGAGTAAGATTCATAACTGTTGTAATTACACAGGCTAGCAGTGTGGTGATCAAGTTCTTCATCTTGGAAACATAGCCAACCTGTTAGTGTCCAGCCAGCCCTGCAGTAGCTGGGAAGCTGGTGATTTATGTAGTGGTGGTTCACTTTTTTCATGATTTTTGGAAAGCTGGTCCATTAGCTGAGGTTCTTTGCCCCTGTAGATCAGCACAATCAGTTTGGTGGTGGTGGTGGATTGTTATCCCTATTTGATTGCTCTGCTGAACATATCACCCTGATCTCAGGGAGTGCACGGAAAGGAAAAAAGGGGATGTGAGAATACTTAAAACATCATTATGGATGCAAACACACAGATAGCCCATGCAGTCTGTGATGTGAACATGAGTATGCATTAACTAAGGGATGCATGAAATTCCAGCTACTGGGGTGTTATAAACGACAGTTCTCCAATATTCCGTTTTAGAGGTTTATTGGAAAATGACAAAATGAGATCGAAAAGAGACAAGTCCCACAATCAATTGGCAGCTCTGAGCCCGGGTTTCGAGTTGCCGGGTGAACTAAGACCCCAGCCTCTATCGCACTGGGTCCCCCATAGTTCACACCAACCATCTCTCGAAGGTTAGTTTTTATAAGGTTTTTAGGCCCCGAGGCCAGTTTTCTGTCCAGTCTGAATATGCAGGTAGGATTTCCGTCCACCTGGGGTGAGAGTAGAATAGAATTCCGGGAAATCTGCTCACATCTCTGGATCTGTCTATGAATTATTCCTGAAGTCTTCACTAAACATGTCTATGAATTATTCTTGAAGCTCCTGCCAGACGAACATGTCTTGGTTTGGGTTTGGTCTCAGGGAGTGTCAGAGTTCCAGGAGGATGGAGTGATTGAATTTTCTGAGAGCTGAATCAGTTGTGATGGGCCTTAATGATCGTTATCTGGCACCTCTTTGGCACGGTCCACCCCTCATTGATATGGAGAATACAGGTCTATTGTTCTATGGGCAGGCCAGTTACCTACCCGCCTTGTTGGTTTCTGTACAAGGGGGTACCTTTTAGCACACTTTATTTAAATCAAACCATATAATTATAACAGTAATAAAAAACTCGAATTAAACTACATATTTATAACAGGGGTAATTACAGAGATCAGCCATGCCTAGGGAAGTCTGCCATCTCCCATTGCACCCTGAAGTACCTTCTGTACCCATCGTAACCCTGATTTTCTTTTCGCGATGTCCCTTTGGCAGGTGCGCGTGCTGCAGGCAGCTGGTGCACTGTTGGTGTGTATGGCCTGACGTATTTTTGCAGCATGAGTTGTTGGATGCTATTTTAAACCCTTCTGATGCCTTAGGATTTTAGCTTTTATATTTTTCATCTATTTGTAATCCTACAATTCTTTATTGTATAACTCTCAACTCCACATGGAGTGTTAGTTACTGCTTTCCCATTTTGGTCAGACAAAACAATTCCTCTCTAGGCCTGGGGATCAAGAACAACTTACTGTCTCAGGCCCTGAGAAATGTAAACAAAAGTGAGCTGGGGGGGATCAAACTTGGTGCAAATGACTTCATTACCTGAAGCTGTAATTGGAAGATTAACCCCCAATATGCAAATGGACCAAACTTATAAAAATGTAAAAACTTGTCCATTTTGGGTGTAGCCCCTGGGTGGGGGGGAAGCTTCATCTGCCCGAAATGTACCTTAAGCCCCTTCAATAAATATAACCGCTTTTTATTCCCTTAATTTTGTCTGGCTTCTGTTTTTAGGTAGCCTGATAAGGCATAATTGCAATCACCTTAAAAAGTGAACTAGAAATAAAAAGTAAGATTCTTTTTTGTAGTTATGTTATTCTCTGGATACAACCTGAAGGCTGTGATTGGTGAAGGGGGTTGCAGTGTGTGTGGACTTAGGGGGAATGGGGAGAGAGGAGTCCTGTCCAAGACTGTAGGACACCTCTGGCTCTGCAGGGGCTGAATCTGAGCATGATGGGTGTCAGCTTTGTGTGTCAGCAGCCCTCCTCCCATGTCTCAATCCTACCAGCTGTGTCCAGCCTTGGGAGCATCGATGCCCAGTTTCTTATGCACAATGCTTGTGAATGAGCAATGAGCGTCTGTTGGTCTGATCCTTCCTGTTCCGTGGAGGGGAGAAGAGCGGGGCGAAGGACAGGTGAGATGGGGCAGAAAGGAGGGAAAGAGGAGACAAAACTATTTTGAGGCATTGCAGCAACACTCAGGAGAGAGCAACTCCTCCCACTGCACCACAGCACAGTGATCTCAAAGGCAGAGCAGAAACTCTCCCAAAATAACGCTTTGCAGAACACCGTAATGAAGGAAGGCCATCTCTTCCAGGCTTCCCAGAGCAGCCGTGTCACTGAGGACGTCGCCTGGGCTCTGTCTCCGCTCTTCCCCTGTCTGGGGAGCAGAGCTGCTGCCAGCGCAGCCCGGCAGCTGCGGAGGTGTGAAACGCTGACACGCCAGCTGCCAGCACCATTTGCATCAGCAAGATTGGTCTCTTAGGACAATAATGGATGTAGGACAAATGATGATGGTGAGCTGAAAGTGCTATTACTCATTATTGAAACTTTGGATTGCTCTCTGGCCAGTGCTAAAACTATAAAGCCGGCAGCCAGTGGACAAGCCCTCGGTAACCTCTGCCACTGAACTAAAAGCTTTTGGAGGGGAACAGAAGTGCTATTAATCTTGTGGGTGACATTTAACATTTGTCAGAGAAACACTTTGGACTTATTTTAACCTCTTCATTTTGGAAAGTTCAAAATAACAAATAATGGGTGCCTTGAACTCGGCCGGTGAATCCCCCGCCTCTCCTGGCTCCGAATGGAAACTCGAAGTGGCCCCTTAGCAGAAAGGGCAGCTCTGCTCATCGCTGCCTCTTGTGCACTGTGTGGTCTCCCAGCCGCTCCTAAATGGATACGATCCTTGCAATGTTTACGCTTGCTGCCTGTTACTGCAATGATACCGGAGCCTGCAAATGTTTTAACTTGATTTTTTTTTTTCAAAAAACTGTCCATTAATCTTCCTCAGTGCTTGGAAGGAAAGTAAATTATTTACGATGCGGATGTTATAGGGGATTGTTTCTGCACTAATATTTCATTTGGGAGTGTTAAATCTGTCTCTCATGCTAAATTAGGGATTGGGTTTATCAGGTGACTCGTCCAGAGATGAATCCCATCCAAACACACATCTACCAGTGCCTCTTCTGTCCAGATGCTTCCCTGCCATGAAATGAGTGTCCCATGCTCCAAGTGAAACAAATGCTGGGCCAAGGTGAATAACCTTATAAAGTGTACTTTTAAGCTGTAAATTTTGCTACTCACCTAAATAAGCAGCAGTCTCAGCTGGGGAAAAAAAAATAAAAGGATTTTGTGCCATGCCATTAGCATGTCTCCTGTTTTTGGCTGAGCTTATTCAGGCCATGCTGATCTCCTTGATGAGAGGCTTTCCTGGTAGGTAGATCAGTCACTACTACGCTAGAACAGTTCTCAAAGAGTTGCTAAATCTAATTTTAAGTGAGTATGTCAGAAAAAAAGTGATCTTTTTAATTGTCCCAGTGGTATCCAAATGGAAGATGTAGGGACAATTTTCACGACAGGACAAGAGGACACAGCCACAGGACAAGAGGACACAGCCACAAGCTGTGCCAGGGGAGGTTCAGGTTGGACATTGGAAGAATTTCTTCACTGGAAGGGTTGTTAAGCATTGCACAGGAATGCCTGGGGAGGTGGTAGAGTCCCCATCCCTGGGGCTCCTGGAAGTGTCCAAGGAACAACGGGAGGTGGCACTCAGTGCTGTGGTCTGGTTAACAGGGTGGGAATTGGTCACAGGTTGGACTTTGTCTTGGAGGTCTTCTCTAGCCTTTATGCTTCTGTATATTTGTGTTTCCTGCGCTGTCCTTGTCACTGCTTGTCCCAGACCCATTCCCAGGAGTGAAGGGAGCAGGCTGACATGTGACCAATTAGAAACAGAACAATATGATCATCTTAAGCACTTTCCAAGTTGCTGACAATTGGGAATTCTTGTCTTGTAGCAATATAATTATGTAATATTAGAGGAAGTCAAACAAGAGGGCATTCAGCACCTGATTGTGCTCTCTGGCTTTGTGGTTTTGCTGGTATCTCCATGTACAATCACATCTCTGGACGTTTGGTTTCCTTGAGTGTCTGAGCCGCTGGTTTGAGATTTAGTTGCTGGTTTGCAACTAGGATTTACTGTGAATCAAGATTTTGGGCTACTCTGAAATCTTCTGTATTACTGTTAAAATAAAAGTTGATCACCTTTTTATAAAATATTCTTATCGTGACAACAGGAGAGGCATTAATGTAATTTCTCACTGGGAGTGATAGAGTGAATTAAGGATGTGTATTCCTGTTCAATAATGAGCAAGTGATTAAACTTTAAGTTTTGTTTGAGTGCAAGAAACTTCTTCCCATACTGAGGATACTATCAGTTTTCTTTTTTCTGACTTCTCCTCATGCTTCTGTTTTCTAATTGTTAGTCAGCACACAGGAACAAGTGCCAGCAGGGAGTAATAGCAAAAAATGCAAGTTTCTTTTTGGCAAGGATATTTTTGCACCAGATCTCCTCTAGGATAGGGCAACATGCTTCAGCCCTCACTGCTCCATAGCTGACAAGGGTAAGATGGGTAGGGGACAGAGCCATGTACTGTCCAGTCCATAGTGCACTGTCACACAGCTGGGTGGTTGGAGACTGCCGTGTGTGCTGACTGCAGGGACCAGCTGCTTGGGTCTCCATTTCTGAGCTTTGTGCAACTCCATAACTGGAGGATGTGGGAGAGGCAGGGGGAGAGTATCCAGCCACCTCTGTCTTCCAGAAGTGACCTGTTATATTAATAACCTGTTTCATCTCTATACATCTAATGCCTATCCCTATATCTCATCTCTCCACCTCTTTGGGTAAATCATTCTTCTGTTAGAACTACAGCATTCCTCCTAGGAAGAGGGTGAGTGGTGATGAGTGGTAAACTGAAAGTAGAAAACAGATCACTCATGATATGGCTATTAGTACATTTGCTATTAATAAATCAGATATTCCTTTGAAGTCCCTTAAACTTTATCTCCTGATAAACATTACAAGCTTGATAGCAATTCAGGCTGTTTATGATTCCTATTAAGTGAAGCTGGCTTCTCCACACCAGTTTTGAGCTAATGGAAGGCCATGCACATGATGGAAAGTTCTGCTGTCGTAGACCCTGACTCCTCAATATGGATCTCACTAGAAGATCAGGGCTTCCCTGCAGGAGATTTATATGCACCCAAGAGTTTTAGAGCATAAATCCTGTTGACTGATCAGCAGAAACTCCACAATGTGCCAACACCTTCAGCAGAGCACAACAACCTGCCCCACATCTGCGGGCAGAGAGCTAATTTCAAAGGAGCTTGTGGCCATAAATCCCCTAAATACTTTAGAAAATCTCTTCCAGAGTTGTTGAACTGACAAAACAGGTTTGTGGGCTGCAGGGAGCAGATGTATCCTGTGCACATCAGAGATGTATTGCTGCGTCATGACCTGATGAAACTGCTTGAGCTGGCAGCTCTTCCCTCTTTTCTGGCATGGGTGCAGCTTAATTATAGATTCTAAGAGAGCCAAAGATATATAGCTTTGTAATTGCTTTGTGTCCCTTGGCTTCCCTGCAAGCTCCTGTCTTTTATCCTCCACCTGCTCCTGCTGCTCTCCTGCCACAGCTGGTAGAATGGGGCCATGTTTATGAAGAAGTGACATGTCCCAATGCAATCTAGAGCTCCCTGTGTCCTGAGCCTCTGATGATGATATTTATAATCCAATCATGCTGAAAACCACAAATGTTACTCCTATCTGACCTTCTCTATTAAACCACGAGAACTTTTTCTGCTGGGATTTCTAATACATTGACATATGCAGTATTTTGTCTGGTGGCATTTCCCCTGCTGCTCCTTATATTATTTCTATGGCAGGCTATGCATTGCAAATCTCTCAGCTTCAGCAAGGTTTAAGAGCATCTTGCAGAGGTGCCTGCTGGTAGCCCTGGGTGAGATCTGTGCGGGAGGGGCAAGGGCAATGACTAGCAAGTGATGCCAGAGTGGTCTCTGAAGAATGAGTGTAAATGACTGCTTTACGACATGTTGTTAAGGTGGAGGTAATGAGAAAATCTCTCCCCAGCTCCCAAGCCTTTCACCCTTACAGTCTCTGAGCACCTCCAGGCTATGACCTCATCATCAGTACCCCAGTTTATAGGACACAGGGGTTAAACCATCTGCTCAAGATCCTTCTGAAAGGTGATAAAAAGGGCAGGAATGGGATCCAGGTTTCATGACTCCCCTGTGCCCCAGAAGCCTAATTCCTGCTCTTACCTTTTTCTTCTAGAAGCAGGCACTTCCCGTGAACTGTTTCTCTCTTTATGGAACTGTATTCAATATTATCAGCAGAAACCCTTCAAAACACACTCACACAAGGCAAAGTGGGTGTCTTTTGATCAGATTTGTCCACCCCAACATAAATGACTGGTGGCAGAGGGTGGCAGAGAGCCCACCCTGACCCTCCTCTTTCCTGCACTGATGTGCATTTGGAAGCTGGTGTGAGTACATGCTGCTCTCTTGGTGTCAGTTGTACCTATCTCTTCTCTTCAGGACTGCTGAAGACTTCTTCCTGATGTGCTGGTGCAGGTCAGACTAGATGCCAGCCTATTCCTTGGTACAGCTGATGTCCACTGTCTGGGGCCCAGGGTTGTGCAGACATGCAATATTAAGGAAGACCTCTGCTTACATGAATAATCACCATGCAAATGAGGCCTTGACCTGATTTTCTTTGGAATAGAAGAAATCTCAATTATAAAGTTTACCAGCTTTGCTCAACATCTGAGTGGGAGGAAGGCAGTCTTTATCTTGGAGATGGCTTCTGGATTTGGGGGTTCCCATCCTGCACTGGCCTGGGCAGTCTCATGTGAATTATGTTGTTTATTGTTTCTTGTAATTAGTCTCATTTTTGAAGCTGGTGAAGTCATCAGCTTCAATTTGAATGTGTTCCCTCTTGGTTCAGACCAAACTCTTTTAGAAGCTATGCATAATTTATGGGCTGGTTATACCCACTTCCAAAGAGCAAATGAATGAGTGGAATTCCTTTGTAAGCTGGTTCATACATACATTAGCACTTCTAGCAGAGTAGGAGGCATGAAACCTTCTCCTGATATAAACTGCTGTATCCAAGTTTGGCTGAGAAGCTATATTTGACCTTACAGTTTATGCTGTCCTATGCTGGGATTGTGCAGGTTGGGTAGGTAGAGGTGTTGCAGTGTTTTTTTGTGTCTGAGTATATTCAGCTACCACTAAACCTTATAGATAAGCCTGGCCCAGATTGCTGATGTTGTTATGTCAGCAAAGAGCATAAAATGTCAGTCCTACCTAAGAGTGCTGTGCTGGCAGTGCTCCTGGTGCAGGGGAGGGCACGTAGCTCAGCTCTGGTTTAAGAGCTCGGATTAGCGTATGCTTTGTCTGCTTCAATAACAAGAAAATTGCATTTGCTCAAACCTTCTATTAAACACTTAAATCAGGCTTTGGAAGGTTTGTTGCTTTTGCCTGTTTTGCTGAGGCAGGGAGAGGGAGTGTGCTGTTACAGCTTGGGACTGCACTTGAGAAAAGTTAACTTCTAAACCAGCCCAAACTGAGCATTTTTCCCTTTATCTCCTGATAAACATTACAAGCTTGGATGTTGCTTTGCTGCCAGCAGACTCTGCACTGCCCCAGCAGAGCCACAACTGTATGGGATGGGCTTCCCTACACCATATATACCCTCACAGCACAGTTGGGATGGGAGTTGACTTTTCACACAGACCATCCTTTTGCACAGCCTGTAGGAAAAGAGGATCCTTGTCTGTGGTCTCACTGGTGGTGTCCAAAAGCCCTTTAGAAATTCATCCCTGCCAGGTCTCTACAGGCTCTTTTGACTTTTACATGGCCACTGCCCTTGTGAAAGTCCATTCCAGGAACGTGTCACTGCTCTTCTCTGCACTCCTGTGCCATAGCTCTGTGGCTTGAGTGTCCCTTATGCATTTAAAATATCCTTTATGGCTGTTAGGAAAGAGAAAATTAAAGAGGATGGCACTTACAGAACATCAAAGATACAAAGGGCCTCTTCATCTAGGAGACATCTCTGCATTCAGGGCAGTATTTTACCTGTTTAAATGGCTTCTTCTAGAGCCCTTAAGTACACTGTTGTGCCAGCTAAGTATGGATTTTTAATTAAGCCCCCTCCCTCCTCCCCTCTTTTGCACCTAACTGTAATTTTAGAGGCTAAGAAATCCCCTTAATATCTAGTGAGAGGTTTAATGCTATATGTCCTTTAAGAGCCCCCCCAGCCATGTGCTGAATTAATAGCTCTGAGGTGATAATTTTTACAGTCTTCCAGGACTGATGCCTGGTGTTAACATTTCATGATCGTGTCAAAGGAACAGGGGGGATGGGAGTTATACCTGTCAGCTGATGTTTTAACATGTGGCTTTAATCTTTTTAATTAACACAACTTCATAGAAAAAAGAAAGAAAATCCAACAGGCAAAACTCAACACAGAAGCCTTTTTGCATGGGGAGGGTGAGTGGCTCCCACTGCTGCAGTGTGGATGTTACTCATTCATGGCAAACGGAGCATCACTGCAGAGCCCCATGTTAGGCTGTGGCCACTTGGGCCAGCAGATGCCTCGGTGAAGAAGATGACTTCAGACCTTTCTGTTTGCATAATTCATATGTTAAGTAAACATCTGAGTAAGTTTTCTGTGGTGTCGGGGTTGTATATCATTCTGGCCATGTGTGCATTTAGACAAACACATGACAACTTGAAAAGTACCCTGTTTTGACAAACAAGACTGAAGACAGAGTTCTGCTCTTGCTGTGGGTGATATTTTGTGTCTAATAGCACCATTGCTAGCTGTGGCTGTGACCCATGAGAGATGATTCTGCCATCCTGGGTCAGACTGGATCATCTCCTGCAGTGATTGGTGGTGGATGTTTAGGAAGAATAGAAGGGAGAGGACATGTGTGTGATGCTGCTTCAGAAATTCTCTCCCACAAGCCTTTCCTGCGCAAACCCAAGGCTGCACTTGTATCTGCCCCAGCTGTTTCTCTGGCACTGCATTAATTAGGGCCATCTCTTCCCTTCCTGCTGTGACATCCTGAGGTCAGTGATGAGTCCTTGAATCACACGTGTAGATTTCATGAGCAGTACATTTTCAAGCTGACCCAGCCAGTCTAGAAAGTCGGTGCTTAGCTACTGTCTCCACTTTTCAGTCATCACTATGCAGGTTTTTGCAGCAATGTTCCCTGGCAGCCACCCTGGGGAGGGCAGGTAGCCCTGGACCTGCACACCCTGTATGGGTTTTCTCACTACAGAAATGAAGACTTGTATAAAATACAGAAAAATGCTGAAAAGCACCAGAGATTTGATTTTTTTTTTGCCTTCCATTTTACCCCTTAACTCTCTTGTGTACAAGGCCTTTGGGGTCTGGGGATGCACACCCTCATTTTGTGCTCTGCAGAAGCATCCCCGCTTTACTCTTCTGCTCCAGCTGGTCTGAAGTCAGCCTGGTGCTGACTGCTTATGCTGCAGACACGTCCACTTTGTTTCATGGATGTCTTTGAAGGCTGAATGTGTGCTTTGCTGGCAGAAGCTGGGCTGGGGCTGCAGCCACAAACTGCAGAAGCAGTGGCAGCCCCTGTGCCTCACCCCTGTGATCTGGGCTGCCGTTGACAACAGCCTCTGCTTTGAAGGAGCATTCAGAGCCTCCCGGGGCCAGTCGGGAGATGACTTCAGACCTCTCCAGTTTAGCACATGGCATTCCACGGGCAAAGATCCTTTCATTAAAACTGATAGATGACACATTTTTGCAATATTTACAATTCAAAGCGGTCTGATCAAAGTGCTGGAAATTAGGATGTTGATGTGAGATAAGTACTCCTTTCCCGGCATTTGCACCAGAAAAGAGCATGCAATCCACTTTCTCTTTGTGTACCCCATGTCAGTTGCAAGCATTTCTACATAGCTGATGCCTGTAGATATATTTGCCTACTCCTAATGTCAGCAAATCCCACTATGATTAGGCCTTGAGGTGACAAAACAAGACCTTGACTGTTACAAGCTAGGTAACTCAGCGCTGAGATAAAACCTAAAAATAAACCTCAGTAGCCTTTTAATGGAACTGAGTACAGCACAAAATAAATTTTTGTAAGTTGTTAGGTCCTCACAGCAAAAGGGAGAACTATAAAATCCTGTTTGATGGCTTTTTAATGGCAGTTGTTTCATTTAAAGCTTTTAGTGAAGCAGGTTACATGGCAAAAGCAGAATAATAAACAGTAAGAAAATGCATTCACCCAGTGAAACAACCACAATTAAACACTCAGCAGAAATTTGGGGATATCAGCTCCAGGTTGCCTCCTCAGGTTTCCACCACCAACTTTCCAAGGAGTGCAGCTCTCATCCCCAGTCATATCTCCCTGGTTCTTAGTTGACCTTCTCAGAATCACAGAATAATGTAGGTTGGAAGGGGACCCAAAAAATCATCTTGATCCATCCCCCTGCCATGGGCAGGGGCACCATCCAATGGACCAAGACCCATGCAACCTGGCCTTGAACACTTCCAGGAATGGGGCGGCCACAGCTTCTCTGGGCAACCTGTTCCACTGTACCACCCTCACTGAAAAAACGCTCTTTCTTTTATCTAATCTAAATCAAATCCCTTTTATTTCAAAGCCCTTACCACTTGTTCTGTCAAAACTTGCCCTCACCTCGGCCCACTTTATAACTGTTTCCCTGCAAACAGTCTCCAGAGCAGACCTTTCTCTATGGGATTTCAATATGTGTTGCAGCACAGGTCTCTCTCTGGTTTTGCTGAATGAAATGAGAGGTGCGTGAGGTGGTCTCAGCACATTGGCCTTCCTGATTCAGGCCTTGCTCTGGACTTTGCAGGTGAAATTCAAGTGTCAACAATAGCTGAACTAATAACAAGCCTACACAAAGGGATTTCTCACTCTGTGCAGCCCTCATGCCCCTGATGTTGTGAAACCATATGCCATGGAAAACATACACATTTGGTACATGAGGAGACAGCAGGCAAGGTAGGAACTGTCTCTTGCAGCCCAAACCCACTCCAGCCAAAATGAAGAGTAGGGAAAGAAGTGGGCTCCTCTGAGCACCTCCTGGTGCCCAACAAGCAGTGCTGAGTGGTTGTGTTTTGTGGGTGGGAATCTCTAACTTGTCAGGGCTTTCTTCCTGCTCGTTGTGCTTTAGGTGCCAGTATGGTGGGGCCAGCTCAATCTACTGTGATGGTGCCAGGGTGAGGAGCCCTTCTCAGAGGGGGTCTGGAAATTCATGTTCCGCTCTGTGTGAGCTGAAGTAGGCTTTGCATCTGGTTTGGAAGAGGAGAGAGGGTTGTGAGGAGTCCATTCCATCTCCCAGCAAACGATTACTGTTTAACAGTTAAGGAATAATACTCTTTCACTGGGGCTTTGTTTAGAAATGGACTTACCCTTGAAGCTGTCCTAACACTGATACTGGATATAAAGAATGAGAAATGTCTCATGTGAATGCTTTCTGAAAATATTTATAAGTGCTATGCTGGATACCCTACCCACCTCTCTAAACTGCCAGTCCCAGAGGTGTTATGGGAAGCTTTGTCCTGGTGGTCACAGGCCAGTTGATGCTGCTGGACATCAGGGGAGGATCTTGGTGCAAAATGTTTTCCATACAGTCATCAAGAAATTCCTTCAGCTTGATTATAAATGTTGGACCTAAGCTTTTCGACAGTATCTTTTCAATAGAAACCAACTGTCTACCCGAGTCAAGTAACACTTTACTCTGGGTAGTTAATGCCATTGGAAATACTTTCTTCTTTTTCTTTGTCTTTTTCTTTGAAGAAACAGAATATGAGAAGCAAATCTAAGCTTACATTTTCCATTGATCTCAGATCAGAGATACAAACAGCTAGAATTTTAATGTCACACTTTACAGTGATGTAATCAAACTGAATTTCTGAAATTAATTTCTTCATAACTGACCTTTCCAGATAAATGGCATATTGCTACACTGCTCTATAGACAATCATTTCCAGGGGAAAGGCTAACCATTCAGCCCACTTTATTTAGTCTACCTCCATTCTGTTGTCACCCAGTGGACTCACAGCAAAGTTTAGAGGCAGCAGCTCAGCTGTTGAAACCCATCACCAAACTGGAGACCAGTGATCAGTACAGGACAGAAAATGTCTTTCTAGGCAATGCAGAAGAAATATTCAAAAGAAGAATTCCTTTGAATCTACCACCTCTGTGCTGTCACCCTCTTTATCACCGGGCCACAGCCTCAGGACATAACCATCTGCTGATGGTAGGGGAGTCATTTGCATAGGAACAGACAAGAAGGTGACAAACAGTGCTTGGTAACCTCTTAGCATGAGCGTGAGTGAAAAATGAACGAGCTGTGCAAAAGAAATGCCATGTTTATGCAAAGTTGATTTTTTAATCAACTGGTTATGGAGGGTGGTGAGCAGCTGGAAACATATTACTAGGATTCTTACTCTGTGTAAACAGAAACCCATAGTATGGATAAACAGTAACATCACACTGAATTTTTAGCCAAGAAGCTCCATTAACTTTTTAGAAATTACAGACAGTCTAGTCAAACAACCATTCATCTCCTTTGGGCTGGCAGCAGAGGAATCACCACAGCTTGGGGTGGGCCAGCTGCTTGTCAAATGCAGTAGGATTTTTTCACCCCAGCAATGCATCCTTTGCCTGACTGTTGCATGTCTAACTTTGGAAGTGCATTTGAGACCAGCAGTTAAGATGCTACTTGACTTTCCTTTGAGATCCCCACAGAAGCTGCCGAAAGTCCAATATAAGTAGTGGTTCAGTAGAAAAGTGGATTGAGATCACCAACCCCCATGACAAGTCCCATTTCAGGGGAACACCTGAAGACCACCACTGTAGTTCCTTACTGGTCTTTCATCCTGCTCCAGTCGGTAAATGCATGCACATCAAAGTTCCTGCAGTGCCATCATTCTGAGCAAAACATAAAAGACAACAAAAAAAATCCCTCTGCAGACAGGGCTGAGGTAGAAGAGTGTGCTGGGAGGAGCCTTGAGAGGTGTTGAAGGTTAGGGCTGATCTAGGATCACCCCTCCACTGATACCTGTCAGGTGTTTTGTACAGTCAACCTCTTTGCTTGATGGAATTCAGAAGCCCATGAAATTAAACCCTGAACTAATCTGGCCCATTGCCAGTAGAGTAAATAAGTCATAAGATCCACACTTTATGTTACAAGCTGCTGCTTTTTTTTTTTTTTTCAATCCGTCATTACTGCCCAGGTAAGATGTAATGCCTATATTAATCCAGCCAAAGGCATACAAACACAAACCCCTTTGACAGTAATTTCAAAAAACGAGAAATATATCTGACAATAAACTAGTGTCATAACCAGCCAGGCTGTATCCCTAGGGGGAAGTTGAGGGACTTTGAACTGCTGCTTTTGTGTTGTGGTGTTGGTGTTCAGAGGGTCCTTTTTGACATCTCAGCCTCTCATCTCCAAGTGACATGACAAGCAGCTTGTCACCAGCTCTGCCAGATGTCACTGGAAGCGGTCACAGAACACTCTTCCACCTTTGGAAATGCCAATCATGGCCACGTGCTGTGTGGGGACTTGCTTGTCACTCTTCTTCAAAGACACCCATCTCCCCAGGGATGGCTCCAAACACCCCTCATTGTGGAGGATGAGAAGGCAGGAGAAAACCAAGGCAGAAGAACCCTGGCTGTCTTATAGAAAGCCACCTCTGCATTCTGCTTGGGACTAGCCAAAAAGTCCTTTTCAAGTATAGAAATAGCTCCAGGGGAAAGGTGTCTACAGTAAGTTGTGGGATCATCCGGTTGGTCCTCTGTGCATTGTTTCCTTCAAGAAGGCAAAGCAGATGTCTGCTGAAATTGGTGATGGGCCAGTGGAGAACTGGAGCTATTAGGTTTTCTGGAAAGGAAATGTCTTTTTAGATCCTTGAGAAGGCAGTCTGTTCCCTGGGTGCTCACTGGAGGCTGAGTACATCCCCCAGAGGCTGTGTCCAGTACCAATGCCTGTTTTCCCTTTCCACACTCAATTTAGTGTTTAATGTTGTCACAAAGAAAAGGCTTATCTTTGTGCTGCTGGGCTTGTGGCTTAATTGTATTTAGACCCAGCTCTGAGCAGGACAGGCCTCATTAGAAATACTCCCTACCAGCTGGAAACCCTTGTCTGAGGTAGAACTAAGAGAAGCTGATGTGCAGCTAGGATGGCTGGGAGCTTCAGGCATTATCTTGCAGTTTGGGTAAGAAAGACATTAAAACTAGCAGCTCTTTCACTGGATGTACCTGGAAGTGATTCAGTATTATCTTTGCAGCTGTACTGTCTTTGCCTTCCCAAGAACCTGTTCCCCACAGCCCCTGCTTCAGGATGCAAAATTTGGCCCAGAGAGGAGTGAGGCCATAGTCTGGGGCTCTGACCAGATCCCAAAGCTGCTCACACCTCTGGGCAGACCAATGTGCCTTCCAGCATGGCTCCAGGATGCACCCATAGGAGAGCAGTCCTCCAGGAGAGAACACGCTTTTTGCTATAAGGCAAAAAACTCCAAGGGCAAATCCATCAGGAAAAAGCAGCATGATCTCCAGATATATTTCATCCAAGTATATGTGGAGTGAATTTCGCCCTGCATAAGATTAAATAGCACATTAGTTAAATAAATGGGGATCTGGGGATCACCTGAGTTTTAGGGGACGCAAACAAGAAGATGAAGCAGTAAATACATTGTTCAGGAAAATTTCTAAGCCTTTATCTCCTTGTTGTCTCAATTCCTGAACAAATTCATGAATCATCCCTTGTTTAAGGCAAAATCCTCCCCCACTGACCAGCCCCAAAGTATTAGGATTAATGTTAGCCCTTATTTTCAGTTGTCACTTGCTGGGAAATATCATCCCTTCATATTTCATAAATACAGGCTGAATTTTGAAATCCCTGAGAAATGAAAACACTCTCAGCTTTTCATAACATCCAGGAATGGCTCATGAAGAGCAGTAACTTCTCCAGCAGAAGGCAGGATGGCCTCCTGGACAGCTGGCTTGCTGTCGTTTATCCAGCAAAAGCTGTCCCACAGACAGGGAATAAATTGTGCAATGCGCTCTGTTTCTTGACATCCTGATAATGAAAACCTAATTAGTGTGAAAGTGTAGTTTGTTGGATCAGCTGGTTCAACAAAAGTCTCCCCCCCAGTTTTACTTGAAACCAGGAGTAGGAGTGAGGATGAGAAACACTCTATTGCTGCATTTCCCACTGGGGCAAGAAAATATACAGCCACATCTCTGCATTACGGCTGTTGCTTACAAGATTGCCAGCTCATTTCTGCAAAGTACCTAAACAGCAGCTGCACATCCCAGCTGTGAAGCCAGCTTTAACATATTCCAGGATATTCTGGAGTGGTTGGGACCCGGGCGTTTTGGCCATGTGTATCTCTTGGTCCTGCAGGATCCTCCCATGCCCTATGTTCATCAAGGTTTTGATTTAAGTCTCTGTATAATGACTCCCAAGTGAGGAAGGAAGATAGGACACTGTCCTTTTTAATGAGTGATGGGGCTCAAATTAATATTCAGAGTATGAAAAGGAAGGACTCTTGAAAGAGTGTCTCATTATTTCTGATGTCAAATGCTTTACAAGGAAACCCAAGATCAGAGAAGATTTGGGGGGAGTGGGTGTGAAGTTGGGTTTGTGAGTGAAACTGGGTCCTTCATCAGTGGTCTGAGTGGGGAGGTGATTAGCTGAGAGTGCACAGTGATCTATCTGGGCTTTGATTAATTTGTTAATGAGCTTGTGATAGTCGACACCATGTCTATCTCGCATATCACCCTTGCTATGTATGTGTCATTTATCCCTTGAAATTTAAATCAAGCAGAGATGCATTTCAATGTAATTTTGGACTTGCGGTGGCAGCTGTGGAAACAGTTAATTATCAGTGATTTTCACTGAAATTATGGGCTGATTCAAAGTCAGAGCTTCTTCCTTGACAACCTGCCAAAAGGGCCATAGTTTGATCCCTAGTATGAACTTCCCCGTTTTCCATTTGCAGCCATGTTTTGAGTTTTGCTGACCACAAATGCAGCATCTAATTTCTTTTGCACCCAGAGATAAGATGCATCTGTGCCCTGATCCTGCAGACAATAACCATATCTCACCAGCTTTGCTCATTAAATATTTCTACTGATTTCAGTGAGACTAATAACACCCAATGCAGTAGATACAATAATGCTGAAATGTTTGCGACCTTAAAGTGCATCTCTAGAATACTTTATTTCCCTAGAGATTTTTGAAACTAAAGGATTGACTTTTCGAACGCTTCAAGCTCTGTATAGATAGAGGCAGAAGCACTCATGTTCACAACGGGGTGTAATTTATACAGACAAAAGCAATTTAAACTAAAATTGATTCAACAATACAGAAAGTGATTGCGTCAGTAATTTAGCAAATAAGAAGGATGCGTTCACTCCATGGGCATTTACAGTGGGTAATAAATTAGATTAAATAATATTTAATTTTTGAAATATTTTGACCAGAGGGTAGTTTTGGGGGTTTTTTCCCAATCACAACTGAAGTATTACGCAAAAATTTTTTAGTTCAGAGCTTCAGGAAGATGAAACTCAGGTTCAGGTGATGTTTCAAAAAATTGTGTATCTGAATAAGAAAAGGGGTTGTAGTGTCATCTTATGGATAAAATTCTGGCTGAAGTTCAAAAACTCCTGGAAACTGCAAGTATTCTTTATATATGCTGTACTGATCATGTAACACTCATAAACAACAGACAGAATTAGAAACATTTCAAGGCTTTGAAATTGCTTTTCTTCTGGAGGAAAATGAAACTGCTGTTGCATTGTAATAGAGACTGAACCCCTGGGTCAGGATGCTCCCTGCATGACAAACAGGCAAAGAGGGGACAGAGGTTCTGCTCTCAAACAGGCTTGTGAGAGAGGCTCAGCTGCCTGTGAGCCAAAACTTCCTGAACCTCCTGATTTCATTCTTGCATCCAAGTGAAAACAATTTGCAAAACCTAGAACTGTTTCACAAAAAGGAAATGAAGGTTTCTGATCAGCTGCAGTTTTTTTAATTGTTCACAATATTAAGAAAAGCAGTAGATTGTGAAAAAATTGACAGACTGAAAATGTTTGTCACATTTTAGTCTACATTTATCCTGGAAACTGCTTTTACCTGTGTTTGAGGATTTCTGGGGTGTAAGTGGTGAATTGTAATGCAAAATATAAAGCCAGGATTTCATGAGTAATAAATTTGGGTTGATATGAACTATTCCATGCTTGTTGCAAACAGAGTCTTAGAAACAGATCTTTTTATGAAATAGGGCTTGGTTATGTTCAGTTTAGGGAGGTGTGGTATGTGCTGAGTTGGGCACCAGCTGAGCAGTGCTTTGGGACTCTGCTGACCTATGGGATGATGTGGATGTGGCCCTTTCTCCATAGCTCCATCTCACCTTCTTAAGTCAGAGTGGGATTGTAGGCCTGCAGGGGCACAGCATGAATTAAGTTGTTCAAACACTGTGCAAACTGCAACAGAACGTTGGGTTTGAGTAAAGGCTGTTATCCGACAAATAATCCTAGGCTGGTCGTATGGACTTGTATATGAACATTAGGTTGGACATTAGGAAGAATTTTTTCACTGAAGGGCTGATCAGGCATTGGAAGGGGGTGTCCAGAGAGGTAGTGGAATCCCCATCCTTGGAAGTGTCCAAGGAACGACTGGATGTGACAGTCAGGCCTCTGGTCTTGTTGGCAGGTGAGGGTTGGTCACAAGTTAGACTTGATGATGATGGAGGCCTTTTCCAACTGAAATCATCCTGTGGTTCTGTGTTCAGCCTGCTTGAGTTGTGTTCCTCAAACCACTGTTAAACTTGTGAATTCTCTTATTAAGGTCAAAATGTACCAACAGCTGAAAAACAGGTACCTTGGCAATGTATGGCAAGTGCAGATGATTCTAATCTGACTCCCTCAGTAAGTAAATGCAACCTGGCACGAGTTTGTAATTGCAAACACTGCCCCAAAGGGTTTAATCTATAAAGTATTGATTGGTAAGAAGTATAAAAGGATATAATGGTCAGCTCTGGGGTTCAGGTATTACAGCAATACATGCTTATGGTTCCTCAGCTGGGTCAGCTGGGTGAAGGGAACAGCTTGAAGGACCATCGATGTTCTTCCTCTGCAGGTGAACTCCCCGTGTGTCCCATGCAGAGGACAAGCCCCATTGCCCCATTACCTACAGGCTGGCTAAAAACCCATTGACCTAAAACTCTTGCAAATATCTCTTCCTCTTTCCTGCTAGTCTGTGCTTAGGATTAACTGGAAAAATACTTGAAGTACCTTCCTGTTATTTCTAGTTGTCAGATTTTGATGGAACTGGGCAGTTAATAAATGTATGAACTTAAACTCAGCAGCCTGTAAAACCAAAAGCTACTGAAAGTTCACAAGCCTTGAAGAAGAAAGTTTGATTTGGAAAGGGTTTTGACAAAGAGATGATTGAACTGATTCTTGCCTGGACAAAAAGTGTTCCTGTTTTGCACATTTCACATGGAAAGCAGGGAGGGTATCTGAGCTACCTGGCCCTGGGGCTGCACTGATGCTCACAGTCTGTTGAGCTGCTCACATCCAAGAAGCATCACCTTGCTGCTCATTGGTCAAGTCACATTCTAAATCTGAAATTTGCTGCTTAAGGCAGATTTAAGCCAAAAACATCTCTCTGACGATATGCACCAGATTTGGCAAAAAATACCTCTGACCAAATACAAAGAAAAACCAAAAATCTTCCATTTGGAAACAAAATACTCCAAATCTTCATTTGGCAAAGATTTTTAATACTTAAATTTACTTCCATTTATGTTTCTTTTAACAAAATCATTTCAGGTTGGGCAAAATTACCCAAATTGATGTTTCCTTCTGGTATTTCATTTCTGAGCAGCTCAAATACTATTACCTGAGAAAGGATTTGTTTAATACACTGAAACAGAAGTCATACTCTCAGAGCTCTCTCTCGTGTCACAAGATGGGCTATAATAACCCAGTTAAACGTCTGTAATTCACATCAGCACTAACCAAGTCAGGAAGTTCTCGCTGTCTCTGAAGAACCTGTGCATTTCTCACTAATTCTTCCTGCCTGTAAAGAAGTTACCAGCCTCAAAACTGCATTACTCATCCTTTTCACTTACCTGTCAGAACATGATGGTCTTGGCATAAAACCTGGGACTCAAACCTTTGAGACAGTGAGAGATCTCAAGACACCTCCCTGAGGCCAGGCAGAGGCTAAGAACTTTGCCAAGTGTCAGAGCAGAGGACAATGTATCTATATTTGTTACGGCGTGGAGCCGGAGGTGGGGAGCCCTGGTTAACCCAATCTAATTCCCCTTGCAGCAGGGGCAGAGAGGCTGCTCATGGCAGTGCTGGGTTTTCTGCAGCTGCCCGGGCAGAAATCCCCCATCGCTCTGTGGAATGACATGGTTTGGGAAGGCACATCTGGAGTTTTGTTACATACTAAATCAAGGCCATGGCAGGTGTGTAAAGCTGAGATTTCAGAGCCATTCAGACAGCTAATATATGTGGCAGTTGTTTATGCAAAGGAGTGACTGCTGAAATGAGGTCTGGAATGGTTTGTTTTGGTTTTTAAATCCCCTTTTCTGGATTCATGTGATATCTGTGCAGCCATAAGGGAACAACCTAGTAGAATTTTCTGAGATGTGTCATCTCCCTACAGGAAAGTTGCTCTACAAATTCTTCTCCGAAGGTAGAAATGCTATCAGTTTCTTCCCAAAGCCAGGTGACTCCATCATGCTCTTCAAGACCGAGGAAGAAATTGCAAAGGGATGGAAATATTTTGAGGCAGAATTCTGGTAATGCATTTCTTTCAGAAAAATAATGTATTTTCAGTGTGAGCTGGCCATAGTCAGGCCAGCCCTCAGTCACAGGCTCAATTCCATTCCCTAATGCCACCTCAGTTATTCTGTGTGTTCTGCAGTGGCAGAAGCATTTTTGTGGTTGTTTTAAAAGTTGAACAGACCAAGATGATGTCCTAGAGGCTGATAATCCTCTCTAGGAAGAGTCCTCAACTCATATGGTGGTTGTTTGTCTTCAAGGAACATGAATTGGGGCTGAGGGAGATTTTGAAGATTATTCTAATGAGAGTGCACGTCTGAGGATTGCTCTGGCAGCTGCCTGGAGGCATCTGCTTTCCTAGAGGCATCTGCATTTTCTGTGTTTTCCTTTAAGAAAAAACAATTGAAACCAGCACAAACCAGTGACATTTGTGCTTTCCAGAGACTGGTCCTGTGTCTGTGTTAGCAATGCTGCAGAAACCATGATGAGCTCTTGGCTTCACCAGTGTGGTCGTTACAAAGCTGGGGAGTGAATGTCACTGTAAAGACAAATGCAGCTGTGAAAGGAGGGGGCGAACTAGGAACAACACAATCTAATACTCTTGCATGCTCCTTTCCATCACCCCAGCTTGTTTTTCCTTCCACAGCAATAGCAGCTGCTCCTGTACGACTGCTTTGCTGTCTCTGTTCCCCTCACTGCTTTAACGTGTGAGACCCACAGAGGATGAACCATTAGCTGTGCTAAACTGGTGATTAGGAAGAAAACTGATTCGAAAACTGTTACAGTGCAAAAACTATTTCTGGGTGACATCCTCGGAGCAGGCACATGTTACACTGACCAAGGCATAACTGAACAGGTCTGTGCTGGAAACTCTGTGGGGTCACAGAGTTTGGCCTCCGTGGTGATGTGCAGAAGGGAGGTGGGACTGTGGGTGTCCTGGGTGAGCTGCTCAGAAATGCCCTCACTGTTCACAGCTTTCGCTTCTGTGATCTACTTGTATCACACTCTGTGGGCATTAACAAACTGAATATTAGAAAATTCAAGAGGTAAAGACCACTGTCTCTGCTCTAAATTGAAGCTGTAAAAGCAGACTGAAATGTGCATCAGCCACTTCCAGATACAGAAATTCCCTGTCCTTATTTTTGTAATTGCCTCAGGAATACCATTCACTCCATAAAAGTGTATGATTATTTGGGAAAAGAAAAGCTATTGAAGACTTACTGCCAGCATTGGCTTCATTACAAATGCAGAAAGCAACCTGTCAAATAACCAGTTGTGTTTTCAGATGTACCACATATGACTGGGGCTGTGTTAGAAAACATGATCCATCCCATGTTAAATAATGAGCAACTGAACAAATTCTTATTTGTAAATTCAGATATTGGGAGCCAGCTTTCAAACTCTTTGTCTTGAAAATAGTTCTGTGATACTTTGAGCAAGCATAGAAATGCAGTGGGACCCTGCCAGGTTCCCTGGACCTTGCCAAATTCTGACTCACTCTCTTTGCCTGCATAAAGTAGGAGAAAAACCAGAGTAAGGGCCCCAAACTTGACTTGACATATACATGAAGCAAAATCTGGTTCTAGAAAAATTTATTCCAAACAATATCTGTCAGACTGACCATATATTGAGATTCTACGAGTCACTCAATCACTTTTGTAAATTATTCCTGTTGATTTGCCCATTTTGAGAACATAAAAAAGAGAGAAACCCCATAAGTGAATTGAATCATAGTTTTTATTATGTGGGTTTTGAAAACCTCGTAACTCATCAGGCCTCTTTTTGTGGGTAAAAGGCTTAAGCAAAAAGGCTTCAAGCCAGAATACCGTCCTGAGATAGCAGGACATCCAAGGAAACTGTTTTTTATTTAGTGTTCTGAGAGACTACAAACAGAGGATTCAGACTGAAAGAAGGGAAATAGGTCAGATAGGTCAGATATATGGAAGAAATTCTTCTCTGTGAGGATGATGAGGGCCTGGCACAGGTTGCCCAGAGGAACTTTGGCTGCCCCATCCTGGACAGGTCCCAGGCCAGGCTGGATAGGGCTTGGAGAAACCTGGTCTAGTGGAAGGTGTCCCCGCCCATGGCACTGGGGGAGAGCTTTAAGGTTCTTTCCAACCCAAACTATTCAGTGTTTCTGATTCTGATTTGAATGCAGTGATTTCACTACCCACCTGCCATTTCAGGCCTTTCACAAAGGTTTGGTTCTACTTTGGAAAGGAACAAAAGCAAATTTTTATTCTTCAATAAGTTGTCATCCTCTGGGCAGAGCTACTCATCAAAAGGAGGATTAATATGGGCAAGCCAGCACTGAGCCATGAAAGTGTCTCATCCTCAGCTCCAGGGATGAAAAGGGTCCTTCCTGAGCACTAAACCACTTTCTAAAAATACAACTGAAGTAGAGATCAGTGCTTTTTTCAGAGAGCCTATGATCTTGGATTCAGATTGCAGTGCGAAAGGTATAAGAATGCTGGGTCATCACCCAAAGTGCACCTTGCATGTAATTCTAAGCAAGTTGGTTTTACTCTCCATGCTGATATTTAGGCATGGAACTCTTGAAAGGTGCTAAAGTTTTCTATTTATATGCAAGACCCATTTATTCCAAACTCTAAATAATCTAATTTTGGAGATCTTTATTGACCATAACTTTAAAAGAACATTGCACAAACTTCAACCATGAGAGGGTTATTTCCAAAATGCATCCAGTAGCCCCTAGAGGCTCCAGTGACACTTGCTGAAAGAGGCCAGTTTTCTTTAGTGTGTGGTGGTAGGGCTGGGCTTGAGACCCTGAATGTTGGGAGATTAGTTCTCTTCAGTCATTATTTGTGGTGTTTCTCTGGTTTTGAGTTTATCTAGGACAAACGGGAGAGTTTTTGAATAATGAAGTAATTAAATAAATCTTGAAATAGCCTAGGCTGACTTGATGAGCTTTTTATTTAACTTTTAACTGCTTAAACAGATCATTGAGTAAGTTATCTACTGCAAGTTTCTTCCCCTTTCCTTTGGAGAATGTCACTATGGCCAAGGGCAGGGAGCTCGATGAACCCACTGTTTGTCCTCTCCTGGTAATGCCTTGACCTCCAGATAAAAAAGTATTCATTTTATATTACAGAAATTCTTTTTATTGTCAGACTTTGACGTTGCCAGGATAAATATTTAGTTCCTGGTAAACCTGCCAAGACCTGCAGACAAATGTGCTTTTATGTCTTTTTGCATGTGTAATAGAGTTTGTGTAATAAATGCAGGTTATGTTCTACTCCTGCGGTGGAAGTGGCCATGAAAACACCTGCAAGGCAGCCCAAATGCCACTTTTTACCTGTTTTCAGTGCCAGCCTTCCTCTCTCAGGCAGGTAAGGGTTTGCCTGATGTTGTGAAGTCCCACAAGGCACAGAGAAATCATCCCCAAAAAACCCCCACTAATCACTTTGAGATAAAGCTGAATCGAGTAATTAAGCTTTTCATCTGACATGAAAAGACCAGAAGCTACATTTGAGACAAAAGCTAAAAGTTTAACAAGTTACATTGATCAAAGAGTTTTCAAAGGAACATTCAATTATATCTGCAACACCTAAATGGAAGGGTTGTTCTTTTACTTATTTATTTTGCGATAAAGAGGGTTATTAAGTCTTGTTATCTCTCTTCATTTTAATGCATTCTGCTGAAACCTTCAGCAAAAAAGCAAGCTTTGTGAACAACAAAGTGACAAGTGAAAAAGAAAGATTAAAATTAGTTAAAGGATAAAAAAGAGTGTATATTTTACAGTCAAAATCTCCTGATGTAAGCATTGATGCATTCAAATGAAGAGAACAAATCTTGATTATGATGCCACTCTGCCTTGCTGCACTGAGTGCCTGGCTGTGATCTTGCTGCAGACAACTAAAATGGCTTCACAACTCTGAATTTGGGGAAAACAACCCCAAACAACCCAGATCATACAAAAAGAGCTTACTGCTTCTGGAATCATCACATGCATCAGATGAAAACCGAGAAGGTTGTGCCTGCTGGAACAAAACTGACAAGGGGAAACAAGGAATCATAGACGTGGGAAGCTGAGATTTTCATTTCTGGGAAGATGCTGTATCCAGATGCCAGCTTATGGTTTAAAGTTACTGAGCATTTGTGGTGAGAAGGCTCTCAAGTTTTACAGCCCTTGGTCATAATCCTTTTCCTGCCTCCAACCATATCTTTTTTCCCTTGGACTCTTTAATACATTTTTTTACTCTTAGAGCCTGATGCAAAGCCCAGGAAAATCAATGTAAAATTTTCTGTTGACTTAGCTTAGGCCCCAATAAGCTTTTAGTCTTTGACTCAGATGATACTTGCATGTTTTGCCATCACAAATGTGAGAGAAACTCCTTCCCTAAATAAAGACATGAATCCTAAGCTTGTTCTTTTTCTCCTTCCTTTGAAGCTTGAAAAGAAAAAAATTCTGTTACTCCACACCAGAGGGTTCATATTCTGCTTTGCAGAGCCAAGTGTTCTCATACAACAGAGTTTAGAGCAGAGGCACAGGCACACACACAGCACCCAAAGCAATTCTATAGCTGTTTTCTACCAGCCCTTGTGATTTCCTTGGACTCCTTCAAGTGCTGGAACACCTAAGCAGAGGCAACACAGCTGGTGAAGGGTCTGGAGCACAAGTCTCATGAGGAGCAACTGAAGAAGGGCTGGGATGCTTCAGCCTGAATAAAAGGAGGCTATGGGGAACCTTCTCACACTCCACAATCCCACACAGGAGGGTGCAGCCAGGTGGGAGTGGGGCTCTGCTCCCACAAAACAGGGCACAGGACAAGAGTAAACAGCCTTGAGTTGTGCTAGGGGAGGTTTAGATTGGACATTAGTGAATTTTTTTTTGCACTGAAAGAGTGGTCAGATACTGGCACAGGCTGCTCAGGGAAGTGGTAGAATCACTAGTCCTAGAAGTGATCAAAAAACATTTAAATGTGGCACTTGGGGACATGGTTCAGTGGTGGACTTGGCAGTGCTGGATCAAGGGTTGGATTCAATGATCTTGGACATCTTTTCCAACCTAAATGATTCCATGGCTCTTTCCTGGAGGCTGAAATCCTCCAGGTGGTGGTCCTCTACCACTGCCAGTGGTGCAGAAGCATCCAAGCTGTTCACAGAACCTCTCCTGCTGTATGTCTAAGAGCAAATATTCCACAGGGCATAAACATTGACTCGTTACTATTTTTGGTGCTAGGTGAGGACAGCAGGTTCCTTGGGCCAAAACGTTCCTCCAAGCTCTACGACATTTCAGGGAGCAGGAGCGTGCTCCCCATAGCACATTGTCCTTGCTTGGTGAGGACACTGCACCCTGTGAGATGATAAACAAGCTCTCGTGGTTTGGACCATCCTCTCTGCTCACTGGAGGCCATGGCAGGTGGAAATATCACCCTTCAGATCACACATAGTGACAGCAGCGTGGTTGCTGCCGTCAGCATGGAAGGAGATGACGTGGTGGAAATGGGAATAATGGCTGCATAACAGGGAAAAATGCTGCTCACTGCATTGATAGTTACACCTGATTTAGCTACTGAAAGAAGAAGGAGAAGCCATGAAGACCTTAAACCTCTTATCATCCTGACAGAGTGAAATTGAAAAGAAAAAAAACCCCAGTTATTTGGCAGCAAATGGGTTTATTAACTTCTAAAATGGTGTGTGTTTGAATGTGATAGGGAAAGCAGCATTTGTCAGTGTTTGCCACATCAAAAGACAAATTAATCCTTTGAAGAAAAGTAGCTTTTAAGAATCTTCCTCATTAAACAATCTATCAGGAGACTGAGTTGTGGAGCCAGGCACTGGTTCCCGTGCAGGAAAAGCACCTACAGGTGACACAGGCCCAGGTATGACTGCCCTCCTGTGCCAGGGTTTTAAGGCTGAGCCTTACAAACCATGATGCAGGACCTACTGACAGCCTGTGTTTTCCCTTCCAGCTCTATCTTAACTCTTTTCCTGCTACAGCACCCACAGGGCTTAGGGAGTAGAGCCTAGCTGAGGTGGTGTGAGGCATTTTGATGGCTTCCTCTCACCCCACCACCTCCCTATCACAGTCACACCAGACTTCTCACGTCTCTGCCACCCTCTCTCTTTGGCAGCTGGTCAGAAATCCCTGTTGGTGACTTTGTAAATATTCTTTGAAAGACTTCAGTGAGTCATATGTTGCAAAAGGCTCTCAGTTTCCTTTAATGCTCCGCGAGACTAACATAATTTTCTGTCATGGAAACTGGTGTTCTGGTTTCAGGTTTTTTTAGCTAGGATGCTCTGGTTTTTCAATCTGCTGCTTCCTGTGAGATGCCTTCTCCCCTCTGGAGCATTCCTCTGAAAAGCTGCCTTTGAGCTGCAGCGGCACGACACCCTCTGTGACACTAAAAATTAAATACGTGAGTGGCGTCTCTCCAGATGGGAAAGTAACATCAGATCCTGTGTTAAGAGGAATGATGCAGAAACTGAAGATTTTGCTACCTACTTCCTCTTGCCTCCTGGAGATCTCGTAGATACTTCAGATACATCTTTCTATGCACTTACTGAGCTCCTCAGCTGCCTCAACAGCTGCACTTTGTCTAACACAGAGCAGGAACAGATCTCCACACCACAAAATGAGCTCATGCAACCACTCCTTTGCTGGCAGGTAAACCAGGCAAACGTGTGAGATCCTGCCGTATGTCCACAGTGTATTGGATTTGCTGCAATTCCTGATTGTTTCAAATTATACACCTCTTTCAAATCCTTTCAGGGATCGTGACTCCACCTCTTTCCTCGACAGCCAGTTCCAGTGCCTGACAACACTTTTGGTGAAGGTGTTCTTCCTAATATACAATCTAAGCTGCCCCTGGCACAACTTGAGACCCTTTCCTCCTGTCCCATCACTTGTTACTTGGGAGCAAACAAATGCCCCAGAGCCTTTGGTGATGCTGGGACACCCTACTGAGGCAAAGTTTGTGTCCCTGCTGGAGACACGTGTCCTCTGCTTAGACAGGCACAGAGCAACCTCTTACAGCTCAGGGTGTCCTCACCCCTTGAGTGGCTCTATCTGACATTTGTTTGTAGTTAGCACTTGGGTTTCAGATGATGAATGAACAGCTTTTTGTCCAAAGGGCCGGCAATGAGGACAGAGATACTACTGGGTTGTTTTTTCAGCCCCAACTCTAAAGCTTGGCAAGGATAAAAATATTCATTGTTCATCAGCTAAGCTTCCCTTTAGGTTGGAGGACAGGCAGTGGCTTCTCTTCCCATTTTACACACGTGTGGACAGAATGCACTGGAAAAGAGAAAGGCAGAATTTGATCCCAAACCCATAAATTGCAGGCTTCAACTTCCAGACAGCTTTGCCAAGCATGGATAACAGGATAAGAGCACCCTTTTAGGAGAATTGGGAGAAACAGATTTATCAGTTTTCTTAAGATAAGATTGCCAACATGTTAAATCAGCTTTCCTTCTTTTGAGCAAGGGCTATTAGAAAAAACGAGGTCAAAACAGAAGCGTGTCCCATTCCCCTATTTCTCACTTACTATGCATTGGAATGGCATAGGAAAAAAAAACCCCAGAGTTAGCGTCTCCAGTCTGGGAAGCCTGGAAAGCCTTGCAGCAAGCCCAGCCCTGGCAGTGCCAGAGGAGATTTGGGCACTCTGTTTTTCCTGGGTCCATCCAGGCACACACACGGTTCTGCAAGAGCTCAGTGTCTGGTTACTGGGGTTTGAAATATTCTTCCCCTGTTGCCAAGGAAGAGAAGAAAACAGCCCTTTGAAGAGGCTTTGAAACCCAAGTAGAGTAAGAGGGGGAACATTTACTTTAAAGTACAATAATGTTTAGGTTACACACCCTAATCCCTGAGCCCTGTCCCAGCAGGGTGTCTCAAGGAAAAGGGCTTGGAGCAGGGCTGGTTGCAAGTGTGACGCACGCAAAAGGCTCCCAGGGAAATGCTCTCACATTTTTTTGTGCAAAGATATTTTAAAAAGCAAAAGCGAGATGTCCTCGGTGGGAAATACATCCTAACAGATGTGTAATATCACTCAAACCAACTCTAATATAATCTAAGCTGCAGTTTGGTGTATTAATGCTTTGTTTATGTTTAAGCACAGATGGATATTTTTATTAGCATTACTTTGTTGATGCAGCTTCTAGAAAGGTTACTCCGAAGGGCAGATATCTGTGTATAGACAAGGTGTTTATGCTGGGGCAACTGATCAGAAAGGTGCAGCTTTTCTTTGAAATTTCAATTAGAAAATTAAACCTTGTAAGCACAGGCAATGGGGATCTGCTGTTCAGTCCACATGGCCAATTAGAATGAGCCACAATAGCCCTTCCTCAACAAACACATGCTTTGAATTGGGTATCCTGGTCACCCTTGAGCTCTTCCAGGATTAACTCTGTGTCAATGGTTGAGAGGAGGGCTGGGAGTGAAATGGGGAGCTGAAAATGCTGGGGAGCCAGGGAAGAACAGTGGATACTGGCAGAGGGATGGGTGCCTGGAGTCTTGGGTTTTTGTGACCTATGATTTTAGGGGTGAACATAGCTGATGCATCGCCCTGTGATGTGATGGGACTGGGACTACACAGGGATGAGGGGACTTGGTTGAATGTTCACACTAGAAAGAAACATTAGAACTACTCTTAAATACAGGGAAAATTGGCTTTTTACACCCACTGGTCTCTTCTGGAAATAGAACTCAAAATAAAATGCTGAAGCACTTGTATTAGATCCAGACGACTTGCTTTGCCAAGCATGGATAGCAGAGTGCAGACCCATTAGAGTCTGAGGTGGCTTCTCATTAAATTAGATCCTCAACTAGTTTCTGCAGAGGTTTCTGAGGTGTTATCTGTCTGAACAGATAACACCTGCTCCGATCAGAGCCGTGGGAGATGCCCTGAGCTTGGGGATCCTTTCTCCAAGTCCTGGGAAAACCCCCCTGTGCTGATGGTGGAGGAGCACAATCCTGATTTTGGCTACTCTTAGTGTGGCTTTCTCCTCTGCAGTGTCCCTGGGATCTGGGAAATGCCACAGCACCAGCACATCTTCCCCTGTACGCTGGGAGAGGAGGCAGTAACTCAGTTACAAGGGAAGGAAGAGTCTGAGCTCTGGTTGTGCCATTCCATTGTCTGAAGGAAAAGGCAGCTATTGCCCATTCTCAAGAGACTTCCCATTTTCTTTTACTGAGAAGAGGGGGAGAGCAGTGAGGCCTTGAGGCAGGACAGCTCCAAAGGGATCTTCTGCTTTCTTTAACCTGCTAAAGGGGCTTTGAAATTTTCCCCACCTGAGGTGCTGCTTTATCTCAGGAGTTATCAGAGCAACAACCCCTTGTAGCTGAGGAGAAGCTGAGGGGAAGCTGAGGGGAAGCCAACTGCAGCCTTCCAGGCAGCTACAAATCTCTCAGCAACCAAGAGTAAAAATGTGTCTGGGCTGAGCTAGAAAAGAAAAGGCACAAACCTCAGGAGCACACCAACAACTAAGCAAACAAGCAATGGTGTTTGGCTCTTGAGAAGAAATTATTGCCCCCTCCCCCTTCCTGATGCAACTGCTTCCCAGACTGCCTGGCTGACTGGGCCTCCCTCAAATCACCCAGCACTGAAGCAAGGTCAGGCTCTTGCCTCTCTTTGCTCCTGGCTTGAGTTCACTGTAATACAGGACCTGCTTTGGAGAACTGACTTGTTTCTAAGACAATACAATGATCATGGAACTCCAGCCATGAGCTACATCATCCACAGATCTAAAGTGAGTCAGGGACAAAAGTGTCCATTTTCTGGGTATTTTTATTTCTCTGGCCCTCCTCTCCTGAAGATCAGCCTGTCAGTCATCCAACTCTTCCACTGCAGTACCCAAGAAGCAAAATTTCAAACCAAAGGGATGCTCAGACACCCTAACTCCAGTTCTGGTGGCTTTCTGCCACAGCCCAGTGCTTGGCAGGGCATAATGGGGTGGAGGAACAGGAAATAGGTGCCCTGACTGCTGCACCCTGGGGAGGCAATCTGGGATGTCTAGAGTTCCCCCCTTTTTGGCAGCACAAATAGTGAGAAAGAAGAAAGCTGTGCTTCTCCAAAAAGGCAAGAGGCCATAGAACAAATGTCATTTAAGCTATTGCAGAGGTGCTGTTGTGACTCCACAGCCCAGTTAGTGTTTGATTTCAGGGATTACACTGTTCCCTTATTCAGGGAGAGCACGGGGCATCTCTGTCAGCTGCACGTCGTTGGTGGAGTGCTCAAACAGAGCTGGCATTCCATAATTGAGTCTGTTACTTTGTTTCCAAGTTAAAGTTAATTTGCACCTTAAGGTAAGGCTCACTCAAGATTCTGGGTTTGCAGCCTGTCAGCAGTTTATTGCTCTGATCCAAAAACAATAGGGAAAATGGACAAAACCAGCAGACAGTGGAGGTTAGGAAAAATGAGAGACTAAAACACAGAGGGGGAACCTCCAGTCCTGTCCTGTGAGGAGTCCCACAGCATACCTGGTATTGGTGTGGCTGATTCACAAACAACCTCAGTTCAGAGGACATGAGATGTACAGATACAGATTCACCCCTATCACTTAAAAATGTTATGCTAACCTCTCTCATTTAACTGGTCTATCAGGAGCACAGAGACCACTTTTCAGGCATCACCCCATGAAAGGCAGAGGCAAATTTTTTTTTTTAGTATCTCATTATACTGAGCATATTTTCTCACAGCTTTTCCTATCTTTGTATGATCTCTAGAGGCAGAGTTAGTACCTTTCATTAGTAGGCTGTTTTGGTTTTGGTTATTTTCTGTCTTTCATAGCTACCTCAAAGCAGGCTGGCTTGGTTTCTAAAGTCCCAGATTCGTCCCCTTCCCAAAATCCTCTGAAAAATCTGACGGTTAAGTGGAGGCAGGGTTATTTTCTTTCTCCCATGGGAACATTCACAGCACCATAATGTCCTTTACAGAAAAAACAGAGCCATCCCAAACACATGCAGGAGCTACAAACAGAAGTACATTTCTGCTGTCTTAACACAACTTTCTCATTCTTCACTGTTTGTGACTAACACTGGTTAGTACGTGGTCCAAAACCAGTGGCTGAATAAAAATAAAGAATCCTGATGCTTCCGGCTAGACACAGCTATAATGAAGGCAGAACTGCTCACCCAAGCCTGCAGACAGCCTGGACCCAGAGCCCACAGGAAGCTGAATGTCTCATTCATTTCAGCTCTGACGCCTAAAGATGGTATTTTAAGGAGTGATTTTATAGATAGTCAGTGTTTGACACATTGCAAACTGAAAGTAAGTAACTGCTGGCCAATGTAAGGAAGTGTGATAAAATTCTGAATGCTCCAGTTTTACACGCCAGACCTGATGCAAAGCTAATTCTTTTGCATGTGCAGAGTGTCCCTGAATCACAAAAGTACATCCTTCCATTTGGAGGCAGAACTGTTCCTTCTTGGGTACCTTCACTTCTCTTTCTGCTAATTTCCTACTGAGCACCCCAAGAATGGCCTAACATCACTATTTCACCAGATGAGGCTGTTTCCATGAAGGTGCATAATTACGTCCCCTCCTTACTGACCATTGTCTCCTGCCATCAACAGGTGGAAAATGAAGCCAGCATCACTCATATGTTTTGCACCCATTTGCATTCTCTCCTACAAAGCTGTTAAAAATGAAACTGTCAAGCCTTGCTGGCACCTCTCAGGATAAATGATGCAAATCGAGGGCCGTGTGAGGCAGTCTGTGCCCGCTGCGCCATCCACGAGTGCCTTCAGGCCCAGGAATGTCTTTGCAAACATCTGTTGTAGTTTGAGGAGGCATGGCAGAAGGGGGAAGGGGGAAAACCCTCCATAATGGATGATTTTGAAGTTTGGGGAAGCTCAGTGGGAGAGAAGAAGTAGATTGGGGGAAATCAATGACAGAGAAGACGAATATTTTACCTGGCAGTCACTCATCACTAGAGCCAGGTGATTATTAATTATCTCCATGCATTCACACAAGTTGTTAGTTTTCTGGCTAGATGGGTCCTGTGCTTAGCCATCTTGGCATTTTTAAAGATGAATGAAGAATTACCCAGGATGAAGGGTCAGGAGCAAGAAAGATAAATAACACCAAGAAGATGATTGCTGCCCGTCTGTTATAAAATTTCATTAGTTTTGACAGCCTGTACATAAGCAATCAATGAATGCTAACTACATTTTCTTTGCATCAGCTTTCACTCGTATTGCTTAGCTCAGAAAAAGACCTGGCCAGACAAGCCCTGAGGATGAAAGGAGGGGCTGGATGATTCACTTAGATCAGGGATAGCAAAGAGTTAAATTTATTAGGCTTATTTTGCCAAGGACATTTTTCACTGGGCACCACTAGAAACTATAGATGTTGGTCTGTGGAGGTATCCCAGAGGATGCTTCTCTTCACAGTCCTGCAGGAGAATGAAGGCACTGAGACTGTTTGTCACCTCAAAGCCAGATCTTTTGCTGTGGTAACACTTCCCCCAGATTAAAAACATTGGGAAAATAAAGTCAGAGAGAAGACAACCAGGATGCCAACCACACCCAGGTTTCATGATAGTGTGTTTCTATGTTCTTAGTCCATGCAAGAGCAGCTGGGCTGAAGCCCTGGCCTTTATCATCTATGCTTCAGGTGAAAAGTAACAATAGATAGCAGAGACTTTACTGAAATATCCATCAGCCCTTGCCGTCAGAACTGCTCTTCATTTTGGGGCAGAGACGCAGATGAAACAAGTGAGGATCTCCCACCTGCAGCTGTATGTAAGAGCTGCTGCTATCCCTTGCATCTTTTAGGTCCTTAGTAACGAAATAAATATTACAATATCTATAATAATAACATGGAATGGGATTTTTTTATCATATTAATTGCTGATCCTGTTGCAATACAGGATCACAAATCAGTGTTTCCCCAGTGCTTGGCTCAGCCTCCCCGTGCACGTTTAAACAGATGTGACCTTGATGAGCATAGATATGGGGGGCTTGAGGAGAGCTTGCAAGACAAATGAATGTGCTCCAGCAGATTTATGAGAAGTTATTCCTCAGTGTAGAAAAGTCTATCTACTTTCACCTAACTGCTCCTCCAAAAGTGACTTTTCCCATGTACGAAACACGAGCAATCTGCAGAGCTAGTGACAATGTCAAGAGGTCTTTAAGGACAAATGTTTCCAGGGGGGCTGGAGGAGAGAGGCTGCAAAGTGGAAACAGAGATGTGATTCATGCAGAACAAGGTGTCCTCATTCATTTATAGCAGTTTGCTCTCCTCGTACATGATATCCTGGCAGGACAATGTGGGTTCTTTCTTTTAATCTGTCCTTGCATCAGAAGAGATCTTGCAATTGAGACTCTTTCATTTCATGTCACCTTCCATCATGCCAAGAAAACCCACAGGCTGAAAGGAGTGTCTGTAAACACTTGTTTACTGAAACTACAGGTAAACCAGCCCTGGAGTCATCCCCTCCCACAGCTCTGTTTCAATTCTTCCTACGTAACATCAGGCTTTCACTACTTCCTGATGAAATTAGCAACTAGAAACCCAAGCACTGTGGGTATGTGTGAGACTGCTTGGGACTGCTTAGGACCAGGAAGAAAATGTTTTGCCCCTTTAACCTCCTGAAAAGAAAGAGCTGAAGTAAATCAGTAAATACAAATGATAGATAGGCCTAAGAATAAGAGGCTTGTTGGCATATTTAAAAACTCTAATTAGCATCACTGCTGCTGGCCTGTGGGTTTTCTGGGAACCCATCTGGTTCTAAGGGTCTGGAGATACCCTGATAGACTTATGAAGGTCCAAATGTTGAACAGGACATGCTCTTCTGCCACTTTTCCCCTGGAGCCTCTGTCTCTGTGGGCCTCATGCAGCAGCATCTCATGACTTCAGAGCCCTTCTTTTGGAGTCAAATCTAGATCAGTACATCCTCCTAAAGGTAAGTATTGATGTGGTCTCATAAACATTAAGGGGTCATTAGGATTATCCAGGACTTCTCTGGACTCATTCATGTTAGAAGCACAGCATGGAAGAGCATCCCATCTGGACCTCAGAAATTCCAGTGATGGGAAAATCCATCTTAACTTTTGAAAATTCTTCCAATAATTAATTACAGTCACTGCTAGAGATGTACAAAAAAAAAAATCTTCTTAGTTAAGGTCTATATATTTTTTTAATTTCAGCTTTCAGGCCATCTGAGGAAAATATTGATAAATGTCTCAGGAAAACTCTGGTTGAGATTTTCTACCACTACCAAGTTGGAGAGGTTGAAACAAGTCATATTGGTCAGGTAACCTCCCCTTGAGAGGCTAATTAAGATGATGGATGGGGTTATAAAAGGTAAAGTCTATGCAGGAGGAGGTAGCCCTCCTGGAGAGGGAAACAGGGATTCCCTAACTTGAGGGACTCTGGCACACAGCCTTGGATGGAGGGTGGCTGAGGTGTGGCTATCGTGACAGAAGGGGTCAGAACTGGAGAGGGGACACAGCGAGGGCTTGTGCTAAGGTTTCTGGTTGCATACGGTTTCTGTGGACTCTTGGTGCATGCTTACCAGTACCTGAACACAAGCTGGGCTGGCCCCAACCTCAGTCTGCCAAGGCAGAGTAACAAAGGCAAGAGCAGAAAGGGAACTTCTTGCTCTTCATCTTCAGTGCAAAATAGCCCTGGGTCCTATGATAATGCACATGGATTGTGCCTGCAATTGTTGCATCCAGGTGTCTCACAGCTGCACCAGAAGGGAAGTTCTTTCTAAACACTTCTGTAATTTGTTGACATATACATTACCACTGTAAGAAGCAATATCTTTTCTAAATCCTTGTTCTCCCTACTCTTTACTGTACTATATCAGGCTGATATTAATTCACCCCACCTTTGATCTGAATCCTGGACAGTTAATTCCCTTGATCTTGTGGAAGACTTCCCCATGTACTAATTCCCCCATATTACCTTCTCCAGTGTAAGAAACAGCTGATTCTGACTACCACAAAAAGTAGTCCAGCAAAAGTCAAAACAGGGTAGCACATCGGGCAGGGTAGATTCATTTATTACCCAGTTTTGTCTTTAAACTGAAAATATCCCTAATTAACACTTTTCCACTCACAATGAATAACTTCTCCACAACAGGCTGCAAGTTCATCAAGTAGGGATAGAGACAGTCTTTCCTTATGATCACTGTGCCTCCCATTAGTGAAAGTTTAATTATCAAAACAATCATTTGTCCAATGTTGAAAAGCTGTAAAGAAAGAAAGAAAGAAAGAAAAGTCAATACGTTTGACCTTGCTTCTGGGAGAGAAACTCCTGGTAGTCATTACAAGTCAACTGTGGAAGTAGCAACACACTGATTTTAATGGATGTCTGAAACACATTCTTTCCAAGAGCCAACATTCTTCTGTCTTTCAACCCATACCTGAAGGAACAGGGAATGGAGGTTGTCTGCCACAGCAAAAGCCCTTTGCTTCCTTGGTTACCTGAGAAGAGAGCAGAGGGATAAGTGGAAAGTAATTCATCAGACCTGCAGAGAAACAAAGTTCATCAGGATTTCCTCGCAGTTGCAAAGACAGCAGCAATATATTCAAATGTGGTTAAATGACACACTCATTTTTCTCACTTAGGTCGTGGTTCTGAAAAACATCTTGGAAAAGAATTTCAGTATGTGTTGATGATTAAACGTGGGTGTGAACCCCATGCAGACTAGTGAAACTCAAGCATGTGCTTTACACATAAGCATGGATCCACTCAAGTGCTGTCCTTATTAGGGCTGGTGTTTAAGTGGCTCCTTGAGCTAGAGCCTCCAGCTTTGAAAAGGCTTTTCTATTCTTTGTGTGCAATGCAGAGAGAGCTAACTAAATACTCACTTGTTTTCTATAGCACTGACCAGAACCACCTCAAGTGCCAAGGCAGCACACATATGCAGGAAAATTGACTCTGAACATCCCTGGGGTCATTTAACTAAAACACACATTTCAGTGGAGCCAAGTGTTCAGTGGAGCCAAGTGCTTTTCAACTCCCATGGTGTCAAAACAATTAGCAGATCACAGCAGCATGCATTCACTGGTGCTCCAAGAAAAGCATCTGGCCAGCATATGGAAATTTAACACAAGTACTGAATAACCTCCTCCACACACTGTCAGCTGCCTGCAGGACAGCACAGTTTGGATGGTTCTTATATCACAGGACGGGTTATGCAATTCAACTTAACCTTCTGAAAAGACATCACTGCAGAATCCCAATTACATATTTACATCATAAACCTGCTTTCCATGCATTACCCCTGTTAGAATTCAGAGAATATAAAATATCCTGAGTTGAAAGAAACCCAAGAGGATCATCAAATCAAATTTATTTAGCAAGTTGGGGATTTCAATTTAGATTAGATATTTGGAAGAAATTCTCCCCTGTGAGGGAGCCCTGGCACAGGGTGCCCAGATAAGCTGTGGCTGCCCCGTTCCTGGAAGTGTTTGAGACCAGGCTGGATGGGACTTGGACCAGCCTGGAATAGTGGAAGGTGTCCCTGCCCATGCTAGGGGTTGGAATGAGATGATCTTTAAGGTCTCTTCCAACCAGAACATACTGTGATGTTTCTAAATCCAAGACCTTCTGTCCATTTGCTATTGGTTACATCCCTATCCCACCTTGACAATTCCAGAAAGTATAATTTGGTACTAAAGCAATTAGTACTGTCAGATTGGAAAAGCGCTATAACACAGTAATGAGCCTGATCATTTAAAAGGCACAGGCAGGGAAGCAGTCTCTGTGTGGATGGCAGATAGCTTTGAGATAGTTATGCATCTGACATTATCATATGGAAACAGGAAAAAAAATGGGGATGTGGACGATACTTAGCATTCTTTGAGGCTCTTTTGCTAGGGAGGACAACAAATCCTGATGGCAGGATGGTCAGTGTGTTTCCAGTTAATGTGCTTGTCCCCTTCAGTGGAACTGCCATGGGTTCATCAAAGAGATCCAAGGACCCCAGTGCTGCTACAAAGGGGAGTTACCCCAGAGTTCCCTGTGTTTCCAGCAAAAGGTGTCAGATGGGTAAATGGCAGCACCAAATACACTCTGTGTATGGTTCTATGAATATTATTCCCTCACAATGAAAAGCAAAAGGCATTTCATCTACTTTGGTGTAGTGTGTATTTCTTCTGATGCTCAAATTATGTTCTAGCATGGGTGGAGAAAACTCTGTGCACACCTTGCATCAACTGCTGAGTGACTTGCTATGTTGTTCCCATCTCCAAAGGGGATGAAAGGCTGCAAGTAACCTCCAGCATCTCCCATCAAGCCACTGATGAAAAAGGCCAACTAGAGAGCAGATCTTGTCAGATACATCCTAAAAAGCTGAGCTGCAAATGCTTGCCCACCAGGAACAGGACACAGATGGATTTTCACTTGATTATAGAAGTCCCACTCAGTGAGAAATGGATTTCCTTCATCAAATGCATTTTTTACATAGCTTCAGACCTGGCTGAAAATATTCCTTCTTATTTCATTATTGACATTTATTAACATGGCTATTAGCTATGTTAATACAACCTCAGTGGTATTTTCATTGACTCCTAACAGACAGTTCTTGTGTGTACCACATAGCAAATGTGACCAGAAGGAATTTGACACAACCAACCCTTCCTTTGGAATCAATGTGGGATCCAAAACAAACCTCTGATGATCCCAGCATCACTGCTCAAGGAACCAGGCATCCTACAAATAAATACTGAATCGCAAATCTGTGGCTAGTTCAGAATAAATCTGCTTCATTGGAAGTGGAAGAGAAAGCAGAGTTCAAGGCTGCTACTGAATTGGTGGCCAAATGCCAATACAATTCACTTTAGGACAGTATAAAATCATTTATCTGACAGGCTGACCCTCTAGGCTGGAAAAATAAAGCCATATAACTATCCTCTAAGTCTTGCAACAGTGGTTCTATGCCCTGTCAAATGGCAGCCATCTCTCTCTCCATGGGATATTCACTCCTGCAGAGCCCGTGCAGGACCTCAGCAACATTTCCAAAATGCAACTGCTATTCAGTGTTGTTGGTGGGTTGTACTTCCATACCTCTTTTCTGCATACTTCCTAGAGCTTCTCATTTACAGTCCTCAAGCTTCCTTGCTCACTTTCCCCATTTACATATTTTGCTTCACTCAGATGCTTTTCAGACTGCTTTGGGTTTGGGTTTTTTGCTTCCTCCTCTCCCATACCGTGTCCTTCCCCACAGCAGCAGCATGTGCCCATTAGCTGCATCTCAGACCAGCAGCAAATGAACTAGGTCATAAAATATGAATGGGAAGGAAAGTCATTACAAGATCATATGCCAAAACATTTCAGATCTGGATTTTCTTTTTTAAAAACCACACATGCAAGCACTGCAGTGCTATCTTTGCATGCAATTGCTATTTTTGTTCCCTCTGTTGTTCTTGTGGTAGGACATCTGTTGTCTTATTCCTAACCGCCCTCCCATGGCTTTGGCATCTCTCAAGAGCATCCTGCATCATGCAGATGTTGCTGTCTCTGGTATCCTTCAGTGTTCCCTGAGTTTTGCACCAATCACTGGCACGAATCTGTCTTCTTTCAAGACCTTTGACTCATTCATCATCAGTGCCATAAGGTGATACCTTAGAGAGGGTGCATGGTGTGCTGGAAAAAACACTGATGTTGCAATTGGAACACCTTCCTACATATGGGCACTGGCTCGGGTACCCACAGTTTTGTAGGACCCAGGTGAATGATTTAATCTTTCCCTTCACATAAATTTGTTAGCACACGAACACTGCATGTGTTCCTGAAAGGTCACTGAAGGGAAAGTGAGCTCGGGTTTTGCCGGTGCTTATCGTCAGGCCCTTTGCTACTTATGCTTTCCTCTCTAAACTCCAAATAAAAAAAAAAAATAAATTGCATTGTTTTCTTTTGTCTAAATTGCCTATTTTTAACATTAACATGGATGGACTTTTCAAGCCTTGGTACAGTACCTTGCCCAAAGGTGCCATGTAGGGCTAGTGAGGCATTTTCAGCATAAGCAACACTGTTTTCTTCCACATCACCTTCTGTGCAGACACCTAACGTGTTTGAGGCATGAATTTGGGAGAAGAATTGATACTTCCATGTTAGAGATCAGAAAATTTGGGATGCTGGAAGGGATTTCCCCTGTATGAGCCATGATGGCCTGTGGTCATCAGAAATGGGACCAGAATCATTTACAGGACCACGAAATACTTCTTTACTGGGAGAGTGGTCAAACCCTGGAAAAGGTTTTTCAGACAGCTGGTCAATGCTCTAAGCCTGTAAATGTTTAAGAGGGATTTGGATAATGCTGTTAATAATATTCTTCAACTTTTGGCCAACCCTGAATGTTCAGGCAGTTGGATTTGATGAACACTGAATGTCCCTTCCAATGGAAACAGTTCTATTCTATTCTATTCTATTCTCTTCACTGGTTTTTATTTCCTCACCTCCAAATCCTCCTCCCGTCTTGCACAGCTGTGCCAGACAGTCCCAGTGTTATGTTATCCTGGCAGCAGTGTTGGTTTGTCTCTCATAGACCCTTTCAACTGATTTTTAGTTTTCCCTCTGAGCTTCTATCTTTGAGGTCTGCTCTTGCCTTATCAAGTAGTTCATTTCTACAGTGCCTTTCCCTCAAATGTCTTGAACTGCCTCAGGGGGCACTCTAGGGTGACACAGGAGCCAGCTCTGATATTTGGAGGAGCTGGTGCTCACATGTGAGTGACAGCAACTGTGAAGTGCCCCAATGCTCCCCTATTTGAAACTCCATGGTGGCACATTGTTGTTGGTACCAGCAAGACAGGCACAGGGATGGTTGGGCACAAATCTCTCCTGAGCCTTTTGGAATGTGCACTTGAACAAACGTAGATCCTATCTTCCTTCCATCCCTCTCCCATGCCAGGCCCTTGTCCCTTTGTTGATGCCCTGTCACATGCCACTGATGCCCAGAGAATCCATTCCTATGCAGCTCCCTGGACCTGCTGTTCTGATTTTATCATTACACCTCTGAAATACCCTCCAGATTTTGACGCTCTCACTCTTCTCTACAAGCCCCTTCTGCTTCTATTTCTACCTTTACAGCTGAAGGTTTTGCTGTTAATTTTTTGTGGGCACCAGGTCAGATTTATCCCTAACAGAAGGTGCCTGTTCCTGATCTGTCCTTAGGGTTCCTCTGTGCCCTGTCTGTATTCAGGTCTTTACTTTGCTGTTTTCCAGAAGTGCAAATGTTACTGTGTTTGGTCAGACTGGAATCTGTCTAGCCCTAGCAGCTTGTCTGTCACTGAAGGCTTTTGAGTTGCAAGAAACCCCAAAATCAACATTTATAGGCCAGCAATTCCCATCCTCCCAGCCTCGCCAGCAGCAAGAACACATTCAGTGGCTCTGTCCCGCTTCATTGCTATTTTTGCTCTTCAGTTTGCACTGGCTCTAGTTCAATTTTGAATTCTAATCCTTGGATACTACAGATGCAGTACTTCTCTTTGAAAAGATTTACTACTAATCTCTCTGGTGTCTGTGACAAAGGACGGTTTCTCAGCATTACCTCAAATGTTAAAATATTAATGAGAGAAGAGTTTGGTATCTGGCAAAGGCTGTCTGCTAGCACTGGAGATGGACTTAATGATCTCTATGCCTTTGCTACTTCAAAATGAATATCTTACACAGGAGAGATTAGACAGACCTGACACCTTTAATAAAATATGGCCTCTATTTCTACAGATGTATTTAAAGTCATTTAAATCATTTAATGTTTTATGAAATAACAAAGTTTTGAGTGAATCTTTTTAGAATGGTCTCTAAGCACTGCAGCAGGGTTTTTTTGGACCCAGCTCCCATTTGTAATGTACTCACTCTTTATATCATGTTTATATATATATATATATATATATAAATTTTTTTCCACCCATATGATTTTGTGAAATGAATGGCCATAAAAGGTGTGTGGTTGATAATGCGACACACTGAGAGTTGGGAAACGGGCTGCCTGTGGGAATCTTAAATCTTCACTTATGAGATGAAACAAGCAGCCTGGTTTTCCTGTACTCTTGGCATCAGTGATCCCACTGAGCCCCATCTCTGCCAGGTGTCACCTTGTACCAGGACACAGCCACTGTGGGCACAGATACCTTTTGAAGAGAGACCATCAATCAGTGCCTGGTGAACCACTCTCAACCTGAGTCAGTACCCAGAGTGGTCCATAGGAGAGCCTGGAGGCCTTGCCTGAGTATCTGTACTGGTTTCCCTGGTTAGGGATGAGGACAAAGCTGCTGTTACTGAAAACTCCAAACACTCCATCTATTTGTATCCAGTATTCAAAGGCAGAAAGCAAGGCAAGGTAAACTCTAGGTTCCTTCCGGCATCTCCCTGCTGACCCTACAGTCAAGACATGGGGATATGGTTTAGTGGCATTTAGGATGGTGCTAGAGTAATGGTTGGACTTGATGATCTTCAGATCTTTTCCAAACGAAATGATTCTGTGATTATGGAAGTGATGGGCTGCACTGCCTTTAATTGCAATAGAGCTTGTTTCACTTCCCTGGAGATGCAGATATTTCAGACTGTCTCCTGAGCTGACTAATTAAGAACTCCTTACCTTCACAAGCCTCATCTCTCCAGGTCTCATGGGCGTGTTTGTGTTTGCGAAGCATGTCTTACACTGCATCCTGTACTCTGCATCCATCTCTACACTAACACACATAGCTGGCAGGAGTGTTTTCACGAGCTAAATTATTATTATTTCTTACAGGTTGAAGCCCACCATGATGTTCATGAGAGCTATAATGATGGACCTTTGGAGGTTTCAGTGATGACAACAGCACAGTCATGGTCCATCCTGCCATCACTGCAAGGAGCAGAGTCAGACCCTCACTGCTCTCTTACATTGTCCCCTCCTTCAGCCTCCAACGTGTGATTGATGTGAGCAGCCCCTGGAAAAATCTCACTGGGGTGGAGGAAACCTGTCTTCTGTGCTTGGGCTCCTGTCTTTTGTGCCTGAAGTCATTTAGTGTGAATAGTCCTTTCTCTGTGCCCTTGCTCCCCATCTGTAAAGGGGCGATAACAGACAGCACTTCTCTCTTCCCCTGGTTTTATCATCTTGATTTTACTTATCTGTGGCCTGGGCTGCATCTTACACTGTTTATACAGCACCTAATTCCATGTGATCTTGATCTTGGCTAGCAAACTTAATTCAGCTAATATATTGTAAGAATAAAAAAAGCCTTGACCAAAGCCAGAACATTCCCTCCCCTCCAACACAGCCCACCAGACTTGGATTTGCAGTGCATTTCATGAGTACTGAAATGTATTTAAAACACTGTCATGAAATAGATTGAAATAAGTTTAGAGGGTTGGTTTTTATTATTTAGGATGGGGAAGTTTATGATAAAAAGCTGAATTTATAGAGTAGTTTAAAAAGAGCATTTATGAGGATTTTAAAAACTCAGAAAGCTTCCCTAAAGCTGTAGTAATGAAGGTGCCTTAAGGGATTTGAGTTATGCAGTAGCCAAATTCAGGTCAGATTGCTAAAGTTGCTGATGTTAATGATGCAACTCCTTCAAGTTTCTTCATGTAACAAAATCAGGCTTAAACTTGACTTATTTCTGCAGAAACAGAAAATGATTGGTAAACACCAAAGACAAACGGTTTGGATAGCATGGAAAATTACAAAGATCTCCTGAAGGTGAATGTGTGAACCAAAAATACCTGGGCCACCACCACATAGAAAGTCACATAAGTCATGTTGGCCTGTTTTGAAAACAAAGAGTACCTTGACAACATGATGCAGGACTGGTTAATAAGTGGTGATGGCCAGAATGGTTCCACTCAGTCTCTGTATTTGGTACAAATAAGTGGAAAGTAGATTTTCCTTTATAAAACCTTTGTTCCAACTCTGACCTGTGTGATTGCCCACTGTGTAGTGTGGATGTCCCCCTCCTGTCTCTTTCTCAGAGGTTCAGATAGGGCAACTCAGTGATTATTAGTTCTTAAAACCAGGGTAATTATACATATGGGAAATGGTCTAATGGGCAGAGCTCTGAGGGTTCTTCATGGTATTTTGGGTGAGTCTGAGCTTAATTTTCCTCTCTGTGTGACTGGGCTGATCACATTGAACTCAGAGCTCTGAGACAAATGTGCTATGTCAGTTTTTCTACTGCACAATCACCAATACCTCCACATTGACAGGTACCACATCATGTTGTGCTCACACACAAATTCAGTTGTTTTCAGCAGGCTTGTCTCTTTCTAATTTTAATGGACATTTACACCTCATTGCATCCAAGCTCCATTTTTCTCCAAATGGCTGACAAACCTCTGAATACATATTTTTTATCTTTTCCATCTTCTTTTTTCCTCCCTCTTACACTTGGAAGGAATGGAGTATACTTTTGATATCTTCAGTAGCTTCCTATACCGCTGTGCACTTTTCAGCCCAAACATTGTGTTTTATGTTTCATGCTGCTCAGCACACGGGCTGGAAACCAATATGATGAAAACTTTGTGATTCCTTACACTGATGAGGTAGGGTTCATCAGGTCCCTCCTTCCAGAACGTGGATAGAGAGCCACTTCGAGAAAACAGCTCTCAAGAAGCAATTCTGCAGGCTCTTGCTGTGATTCAGTGGGCCACAAAACTACCATCCCCTTGTTCAGATGGGGATTTGGTGAGACCCCTTTAACAGAACAAGGCCTAGACATTCCATATTGCTTGTCATGGCACAAAACACAGCATTTTACACCTTATAAGAATCTTTAAATTATGGACTGGTAGACCAGGCAGGGAAGAAATATCAACCTTGATCAGTGAATTAAAGCATTCAGCTACATTTACTGTCTTATGTTTCTTTCCACTAGGTCAGGCCAAGCAAAGCTGATGCTAATCAGTTGAGAGAACTGCAAATGTTTTGAAATACTGTGGATTAGGGAAAGTGCAAGATTTGGGCAGACATGAAATACTGCGCACAGATATAAATAAATATTGTTCCCAGCTCAGCCTCTGGCCCGTCTCCAACATGCCACAAATTCATCACAACCTAAATGGGGTAGTGTGTTAGCAAATGCCTGGCGGACTATGAAAACTTCCCGGGGGGTGCACACGCTGTACTTGACCAACTGCTGTTGTCTGCCAAAATTAACCCTTGGAATATGTCAGCACTGAGCGGAGCCATCCCAGGGAAAATAAAGCTGAATTTGATGTGTGCTAAGGCTTGTCTGTTTGGGAGATGAGGGTGGGTGTGAGTTACATTGAGCTTGTTTCAATGTTTAATTTGATAGCTGCCAGCCCTAGGTGGAAGAGAGCTCTCACCCTGATCAGAACCTACACTGTTATCTGTAGAGCTGCAGGGATAGATCTGTGATAGCTAAAACTTGACTTTTGGAAACTGTTCTGAATTACTGAGGATCTGAAAATGCCTGTCTCTTTCATTTCTTGCTGTTTTTAATAGCCCATTATGAATCATTTTGATATGTTCATAAATGTTATCCTTTCTCCAAGATCTTTGCTGTGGTTGTCAACTGCTGAGGGTAATATGAGCATGGTTACTTGGGCTGGGATGTAAGAGCTTCAAAAAATGACTGCTTGGCTGAATGATTTATAAGAACTCTGCCCTAAACATCCATAAACAAGGAGAATGCGTTTTCTGCTTTTCTATGATGAGGAAATCCTCAGCGTCCTTTGTTTGAGCTGAGGAGGCTGTGCTGGATCTGGTTTGTCTCTCAGGATGATGAGAGAACTCCATGGGTTCCAGTTGGAGTCAGTAATATCGCCACATATTTCTGAGGGATGTGGACCCACTGCAGCAGCCAGAAGTCCAAACAGGCAGCCTCTGAATGATATAACTTGCCTGGCACATAAAAGCCCTCCCCTCTTGAAGGGTTTCTGCACAGTCTGATAACATCTCCATTGATGTCCAATGAGACACTCTTCCATGGAGGCTCAAAGTCAGTGGTGAAGGTGCTCTACAGCAACTCTGCTTCCTGAAGCAGGGCTGCTCAACCCCTGCAGCCTCCCTCACGTGTTATTCCAACCACAGGCTCTCCCTCTCCTGAGCACCTGGTGGGAACAGTCTGCAGGCAGATGAATTGTCCTGACCATGACAGCCTTCTCCTGAAATCAGCTTGCTTAGGGGCTTGGATTTGCAGCCTGCGGGCCAGAAGCAGCTTGTAGAGTTTGCAGTCAATAGGTCATGTATGGAATTTCTCTAAAAAAAGGAACTTGCTGTGTCTTGGATGTATTTTGTGACTGGAAACACAAGCAAGGTATTAATTTACTTTGCCCGTGTAGCATCCCAGGCTGTAAGGTGCTGGGGAAGGACACAGATTACTGCTAAGAGCAGTAGGGCTGAGGGGTCTGTGATGCACCTCCTGTTACTAACTCTGGTCTGTTTCTCTTATATGACATTTTTTTCCTCAGAAACTAAATTGATTATCTCAAAAATCAGAAAATAGAAAACATTCCTCCCTTCACAGCAAGTAGAAACACTGGAGTTTCTCACTCTTCTCCCATAAGGACTTGTCTAGTTTTACACTCAGGAGCGGGAGGGAAACCAAACAACCATCCCCTCTCCTCTCCCATTTGGGAAGGCTGTGCTCACCGGTGAGGTAGGTGTAAAGAAATTATTGCAAGAAATTATTCCAGGCTGAAAGGCACTTCCCCAAAATAGTTAATGTGTGTGTCCCAAGCACTTCCTGAGCAGTTGCTGAGTATAGGAGATCAGTTATGCAAGCTGTTTCTTCAGTTTTAATCTGATTTCCTCTCTCTGCTCTTAATAAATCTTATTTTTATTAGATCTTCTGAGTCCTAAGCAGCTTGGAAACTTCACATAGATTTTCCAGGAAAAAAAAGACCTCTGAAAGAAGGCATGGGGAAAAAAAAAAAAAAAAAAAAAAGGGATTCTGGAGATATTCAGGCAGTAATTCTCAGTGGAAGGAGCACAGGACACAGGTCCTTTTCTTCAGAAAGTAATTTTAAGGGCAAAAGGCTTCTGGAAATAGTTATTGTTGACTCTGGCTGAGAACTTTAGGGATAAGAGGTATCCTTTCTTGTCAGAAGCAGCAATGTAAGGGTGAGTTAAAAAGGGCTGGCTGATGTGATGGGGCATTGTGGTGGGTTAAGTAGCTCCTTGCTGGGTCTGTGTGGCTGGTTGCTGCTGCCATAAAGAAAGTTTTGCCATTTATTAGGAACAATTTCCCTCACACTGTCTTCATTAGGGTTCATCCCCAGCCTCCTTGCTGCTTACTCCCCATCACCAACACGTTTGTACCAGATTTGACATCAACTCCAAATCTGATTGCAGCTGAATTTACTTGGCAAAGCTTTACCTAAGGAAAGGCTGGAAGTTTTTCACTTGAAGTGAGCAATTATAGCTTGTAGTCCATTAAGGGTGGCAAACCAGAAACACAAGACTTGCCAAAAAATTACATTGCCCAGGGTCAGCACAAGGCCACCTTGGACAGCTCAGAAGAAGAGGCAGCCGTCTTTAGCTTCTACTGATTTCCTGTTGTATATTTGAACTCTACTTTGGGAAAAAAATCAATCTGGCATACCACTTCAGAATGGTAGGTGACTGAGCACTGATCTACCAGAAGTACTACTTCACTTGTTCTTGGAAGCTCTAACTACTTCAAAACACTGGAATCAGGATGGTAGGAAGGTTTAGGGGTTTTGATGTTTTTGATGTTTGGGGTTTTTTTACCTGTTAATTTTCACATAGAGTTATTTGCTGAGGGCAGGTATTTAATAATATGGGAGTGGCATGTTTCAAGCTCTTGGTTGGTATCAGTAGATTTTGCTCCTGGTTATGAGGTTTCCTTATTGAAGACCAAACTTTATACAATACACAGAATCACACAATTGTTTGGGTTGGAAGGCACTCATTAAAACTCGTTGGGTTTAAAGCTCATCTTGTTTCACCCCCTGCCATAGGCAGAGACACCTTCCACTAGACCAGACTGCTCCAAGTCCCGTCCAGCCTGGCCTATGCTTCAATATTGGATTGATGTAAAAGCATCAGTGCATCACAATGCTGAATTGTAGAAAATCCCCCAAAACCCCAAATCCATGGCAGTGCAAGTGACTCGGAGAACTACTTAACTGATCATCAGGATTACTGGGAGTCTCTCAGTGACAGAAGCTGCGACAAGCCCTGACTCAGGGTCTCAGGAGGGGTATAACTGAGGTGTTGAGCAGAGATCATTGGCTCAATCTAGATGCCTTAAGTAGTCAATCAACTTTCCATCATTAGAGTTTGTCCTGGCCTTTAATACTTCCTTAGCTCTTTCTATCTGTTATTTCTGTGTTTCTGGTATGTCCTTGTGCCCTTCACTTTGGACAACATTTCTTACTTTACATCCTGGGCCCCCAAAATCAAATACAGTTGGGCTTCACCAAGTAATTGCTCTAAGCTCCAGCTTCCTTCCATGATGGATTACTAAACTAAACACCAGTCACCAATTTTGAAATGATCTGCAAAGGTTACCACAGTAACAGCAGGATGCCATCTTATTTATTTTGCACTTGGCTTTCAGAACTCCCTATCTGAAAGTACATCAAGTCTCTGTGGAGCTCTAACATCAATCAGCAACATTCTGTGAAGTACGAAAAATACAATATTGTTACAAGTAGGTCTTTAAATCATTTTCTGACAACAACTAAATCTTACAAGAAGCCTTGTTGGTGTTATGTGCAAGATTTTGACATTAAAGTATAGTAATAGTTTGCCATCTCCACAGATTTGTCTTTTTGTGAATCAAATTATTGCATTCTGCTGCTGAGATCTAATTAAACCCCACCAATCAGATTTATGACAGTGCTAATAGGAAAAAGGATCATATAAAACTGTTAATATGTGCTCTATAATTAACATTAATGGCAGTTGTGTGGTTAAATGCCCCTCGCATCACCCTGAGAGCAAACCTGAAGGTGCAAAGTTTATAACCAAGGGAAGCACTGCAGATGCCAAGCAACTTCCCAACTTGGCGACTAACAGCAAAATGTTAGAGATGCTTCAGGAATTTTTCTGACTCACAATGGTGACTTTGGAGCCTCATGACAAGAAACGAGCCTCCGGCAACCCTCCCCCTGGTCCTGTGACAGAGGTGGTGGGCTTTTATGAGCTAGATGGTGGGAACTGAGTGGGGAGAGTGCTGGGAGCTCTCCGGAAGGTCCATGCTCCCTTTCTGTACTCCATAGCTCCTGGTGCCTTCTAGAGTATTTAGTGGGGTCAGCCCCTGTGGAATCAGCGCTGTGCAGAGGCAAACCTTCAGCAGTGAGATCTAAAGCCCGTGGAGCCCTTTTGGGCTCAAATACAACTCTGACATTTGTATACTTGCATCCACTAAAAATCCTAAGTTTACTTATTTTCTCTCTAGGAGTTTTGCGTGCCCTTAGTCCTCATTTTTGTGTCACAAGGAGGTATTGCTCTGTCTCAATGTCCATGGATAACATTCTCTTTAATTAGAAAAGTAGCGTTATATCCCCTCTCTCCAGAGGTGCAATTTATTGCCCAAGTGAAAGGCAATGAAAATCATTAAACCTTAAATCTCAGCCCTGACACTGAACTCTCGAGTACCTCAACTTTTTGCTCTCTGACCCAAACTGCCCTAAAACCAACCAACCATTCCAACCCTCTATGCAGCCGCTGTGTGTGTTTGCTGTGTGATGTTTGTTTTATTTTTGCAGGTGTAAATTTGAGGACAGATAAAAGGGCAAAAAGTAGAGATGCAAACAGGAACTGCAAAGTGATATATACTCAGTGATGAGAACTCGGAGTAAAAATGGATATTAACTGTACGAAATGTGAAGTCCTAATTTCTCCCCAGCTCCCCAAATAGAAGGAGAGTGGAAATAAATGCTTTGAAGAAGGATATTTTCAGTGAATTAGAGTGAGTGTTTTCATTTTATCTTCCTAATAGTGATTTAAGATGACTTTTGCATGAATTTAAGCACTATAAAGAAATAAAAGCCTGGGAGGAAGATGGTTCTGAGGAATATTTCCATGAAAAAATATTGAGAATGACTTTCAAAAGCATTTAAGTGACTTATAGCCTACATCTTCTGAGCTTAAACTCTTTAAGAGAAAATATTTTAAAGATGCCTGGGGGTGCAATTATGCCTTACAGCTGGAGCAGTCCTAACCATTCCCTTCCCTTTTTGTTCAGACTCTGGTCCAAGGCCCTTCCTCTGTGCCCTGCTTTAGTTTTCAACCTATCAGTGCCTGTGCAGGGCCAGTTCAAACAGTATAATCAGAATCAGTAAAATCAGAAAAATTAGCAATTTCTCCCTTTCAGGTTAGTAAGCTGAATCAGCTTAGCAAAGGATCCAGCCATTCCCAGAACATGTACAAGGGCAGGATGAGGTGACAGCTGCAACAGCTCTTCAATGTGGCCCCCTGAAATGCATATTTTTACCCAAGGAGTATAGAAATCAAACTTTCAAAAATGGCTTTAGAAACTAAACACAGATATTTTGTTTGTTTAATTTTTTTTCCAAGCATTTGGCTCTTTAAAGCACAGATCCTTTTGGGAATGAGACTCCATAGAATTATATAATTGATTCATTTTTTTATTAGCCCTCCCTTGGCTGTTTTACAAGGGTTTTGCAATGTCCCAATGCACTCCTGATCACCCTCTTGCTGTGCAAGACACCACATCCTGGCCACAGCTGTTTCCTGGGGATGAGCCTGGGGATGCAGCAGAGGAAGCAGGCCCCAGTGCCTGGGAGAGGCCGTGAGCATGCTCCAGGCAGGGCTCTGGGCACTTCCTTATGGGAAAGGTGACCAAGGTCTCCCATTTGGCTTCAGCTCTCACCTGAATGCTGTCCCTTGTTCCTGTACCCCAAAAGTGACACCCTGCTTCTTCCCTCAGGGTCACTGGTTGGTTCACGGGGTGGGAAACTGCTCTAGTAATTGCTCTGAAGGAACAATCTCACCCTCATCTTCCCCCAAGAACTGTTGTTCTTTGCCATAACAACTTTTTATAATAAAAAGCCCTTAATTCAGTTTCATTTTTGAAACTGTTTGTTTCATTGTTTGTTTCTCCATGGAAAAGGCATGCTGACCACATAGTGTATAACCGTCATTTACATTTTCATCACAGTGCTGATGATACATCTCATGTTTTGGACTGACCCAACTGATCTTGTTTGTACATCCCATTTTTCTTCCTCGTTATCTGGAGAGCTGTGTCCTGTTCTGGGCTCCTCAGTAGAAGAAAGACAAACTGCTGGAGAGGGTTCAGTGGAGACAACAAAGATGATGAGGGGTCTGGAGCATCTGCATATGAGGAGAGACTGTGGGAGCTGAGCCTGTTTAGTTTGGGGAAGACTGAGGGGGAATTTCATTATTACACATAAATATCTCCAAGGATGCCAAGAAGATGGTGCCAGACTCTTCTCAGTGGTGCCCAGTGACAGGACAAGGAGCAACAGCCATGAACCAAAACACATGAAATTGCACCTGAACGGGAACTTTCCATGGAGGGTGGCCAGTGCACTGGAACAGGGAGGGTGTGGAGTCTCCCTCTCTGGAGACATTCCAACCCCACCTGGCTGTGTTCCTGTGTCACCTGCTCTGGGTGATCCCTGCCTTGGCAAGGGAGGTTGGGTTAGGGTGATCTCCAGAGGTCCCTTCCAACCCGAACCATTCTGTGATTCTTCTTTTTTAGCACGTTTATTTTGTACTGGCAGAGAGGTGAAAAGCCTTTTGATTCCTTCCACGCCGCTTCTATATACTGGCCCGGGAAATTTCAAACTTCGGTATAAAAAACTCTCACTAGCTCGGGACACGGCCACCCGTTACGGGAGAGCAGCCCTGGCAGAGCTCCAGGATAGTCTCGACCCGACCGCCCCTCTGCTCGGGACAGCCCCGGAATGGCCGCTCCGCCTCCGCCTCAGCGCCGACCCGGAAAGCGTTTGGAGGTCGCGCCGGCAAGATGGCAGCGCCCAGGCGGTGACGGGAGAGCGGCGCAGCAGCCGCGGCCATGAGCGCCGCCCGCCGCTGCTGCCCGCCCCGGGCGCTCGCAGGTACCGCGGAGCCGTAGGGCAGAGGGCCGGTGTGCGGGCAGGGCCAGGGCGGCCCGGGGCTGCTCTGTGGAGCGGTCCCCGGAGCGTGCACGGCCATGCGTGTGCGTGGCGCTCCCGTGTGCCATACTGCGCTGTGTGTCCTCCACACGTGTTTGACTTTGGTGCTGTCCTGTGGCAGCTGCTTCCTCTCAGCGCTGCTTTTGCAAGATAATCTTGTCGATAGTGTATATAGAAGTGGGACAATACTGTATGCATCACCAAGGCTGCCTGAGCTCAAGCAGCGTTTGGACAACGTTTTCAGGGTCAGGATGGGTTTATTGGGGTGTCCTGTGAAGGGCCAGGAATTGAATTCGCTGATCCTTGTGGGTCTTTTCCAGCTCAGGATATTCTGTGAAAACGCGTCTTACTTGAGCTCAGTAATTTGGAAGAAACACTCAAAATTATTGGGACATGCCTACAGTTCAGTTTTGGGCCCATAGGGATAAGAAAGAAAAGGAGGTGTTGGAATGTGTCCAGGAAGGGAACGTAGCTTGGGAAAGGTCTGGAGCACCAGAAGCAGCAGAGGGAGCTGGGGTGCCACAGCATGAAGAAAAAGAGGCTGAGGGGAACTTCATATTCTCCACATTTCCCTAACAGGAGGGTACAGCCAGGTGGGGGTCAGGCTCTGTTCCCAGGGAACAAGGGACAGTTTAAGAGGAAGTGGCCACAAGTTGTGCCAGGGATATTAGGCAAAATTTCTTTACTGAAGGGATGGTCCAGCACTGGCACAAGCTGCCCAGGGCAGTGATGGAGTCATCATCTCTGTAAGGGTCCAAAACCATGTGGGTGTAGCACTTAGGGGCATGGTTCAGTGGTGGACCTGGCAGTGCTGGGTTAATAGTCAGAGTTGATATTTTCTATCTTTCATGATTCTGCACTGTCAGGTTTTTCACCTGGAGCAACAAACATTTAACCTCGCCTGACCGTGGTTCCCATTTGTTGGGGTGCCCTGTGTCACAGCTGACAACATGCACTGTAGTCTTACTTAGAAGCAAACTCAGTGGCAGAGAAGAAATTGAAATCTACTGTTACCTTTTTTCTTGTTTTCCTTTAAACAGGATTATTTGTTTGGCGTCTGAGGAGCACTGGCGTATCGCAGATACCATGCCGGTTTGTGCACCTTTACCATGTGGCTAACAACAGGTTGATTACCTTTCAGTACTTTAACTTTCTCAAACGAATGGTAAGTCAAGGAGTGTATTTATCCTGTTTCTTGTTCATCCCATGTGGTAAGTCAAAATAGAGATTAGTTGATAAAAGTAATGTGTTTCTTATCAGCCAAACTCAGGCAATTCTAAGCGTTTCCATTTTTCACTAAATCAGTTAAAGCACTTGGTATCCTAAAATGTCTGAGGCTGGAGGAAACCTTTTGTAGACAGGACAGTGCCTTGTGTGGCAAAGTCTCCTCTGCTTGACAGGAGGCTTTTGTACCCTTGAAAAAGGGCACTCATCTCCTGTTGAGAAACATGACATAAAATTATTTTAAAATCATTATTTATAAAAATGCTAGTAAAGTCACATCTTGTCTAGCAGTCATACAAGTGGTAGATGAAACTCACTTGTGGAGGTGGTACGTTCTGAGTTAAACGGTTTATTTGAGTCAAAATTCCTGAGCTCATGAAGTTAATGGGTTACATTTACAGTGTGCTGTTAGTTTTAGGTATTAAAAGAGCGGTAATTATCATTCAAACCCTTGAAATTGGATCTTCTTCTTTGACCAGTTGTATCATATGTAAGCGGATGGTAGTAATATTTTTTATTGTGCTGCTGATTTGATCTGTATTCATATCACTCATTCAGAATTGCAGACCACTCTTCCTCATTGTAATTATTACTGTGTACTCGAAATTAGGATTGGTTAAAAGTTCTGTGTTTCTATGCTTCTGGTGCTTGAAATATATAGAATATTTTGGGGAAGAAAGTATGAGGAGAATCTAAATTTTAGAAAAAATTTATAAATTTTTTCTTATTCTGTCTTTATTCCGTGAGCTCTAAAAGAGAGGAAACAACTCTCCTAATTTGTTGTTCAATATATGTTCCTTTGAAATTTGTTGTCTAATTAATTAAAATAAAGATGAATGTGGGAGATGATTTGATATCATAGGTGGTAGATTGTATTTTTTGCTATATTTTTAATTTTTTCATTTCTTAAATGTACACAAATTTAGTACTTATATTTGGAAACTGGAGTTGTACGGGCATTTGTATATTTCTCTGTTTAAAGGTGAATTTTGTTTGGTCAAAGGTTGAACTCAGTCTTAGAGGTCACTCCAACCTTTATTATTCTGTGAAATTGATTAGTTGTAAGTCATGTTGTATTACCTGGTGATTTTAAATATAAACAAAGAGTTTGCTGTTGTGGCTATGGGGGAGGAAGTAAACTTACTCAAATGCAATTCTCTAAGCTTACATAAATATTATTGTTTCAGTTGTCAGTTGTAAAGCTTCTTTTGTAATATCTAAGTCAACTTCAGAAGCCTTTCTGTGTGTGAAATAAACGTCTGAAATTCAGACTAACGCAGTTGTGTCATGGAAGTAATCCTCCTAACAAGAATAAAATTGCAATAATATTGTTGGTGTTAATAAAGTGAAATGGACAGAAATATCTTCATCTATTTGTTTTAACATTTCTCATTGTATTTAGTATGTAACACAGTGCAACAAAGACCTCAGCCAACGAGCCAAACCCAAGTCGGATTCAATTGTGTCTCCTTTTCATGAGCTTCAGCAATTGGATCAGGAAAAAAAGGTTGTACTCAAAATTAGCCCAGTTTCACCTGTTCATCAGTCTCGGACTGAGACATCAAGCAGAAATGAGTTGAGAGAATTGAAATCAGCTGCAGAAACTGAAGTCTCAGTCATACCAGTGGGAGCCGAATCCAAAGAAGACAGACAATGGAAAGAAATGAAGCTACGGCTGGATGATTTGCCAGGAATTTTGGCACGCTTGTCCAAAATCAAGCTTACAGGTATTGCTGGTCATTTTTTCTCATTTCTCTGCATTCTACTTGATAGCAGAATTCTCTGGGATCTTACTGGTATGGTTTAAGTTTGCATGTGATAATTCCCACTTTACTGATGCTAAATTGGATTGATTTCATCAAGTATGTGTTAGGAAAATTGTTTTATGGAAGCATGAAATAGATTTCCCAGTAAATTTGTTTATAAACATTGAGAGGAGCTTGCATCCTGTTGTCAGCTAGTTTCTGGAAATAAGCAAGCGTTAGTAGACAGACTATGGTGACTGGGTAAGGAAGTGAGTTTACAAATAATGTGTTCAGTGTTTGAAGTTGTCTTGCTTAAGGTTACCAGTGTTCTGTCTTATTTACATGCCTTTCACTGTAGTACTGCTGGTTGTGAAGTTAGCACTAGAAGTGCCAACATAAGATAATCCAAAGAGTTTCCTATATTAGAAAGGAAAATGTTTGAGTCTGACCAACTGAATTTTATAAAATAAGATCTGATTTACTTTTCAATCAGTGATCAGACTTCAAACCAGCAATTTGTTAAGCAATTGCCTTGCAGCCTTAACTACATTTTATCTTGTTCAAGTAGTAATACTTAATGACTATAAGTTACTCCTTTGCCTATAGGAACAGTTCTAAATTACCCCTTTGCCGATAGGTAGTGCTATGTATACTTTTATTTCTAAGGAAGCTCTAATGATCTGACTAAAGGCTTACATCTTGTCTAGGATATAAAGTCCAAGAAATGTAATTTCCTAAGTCCTGGCCTGGGTGCTCTCCACTGGGTCAAGTGAACTCCTGATAGCAAGACTGTTCTTTGTCATAAAAATTTGTTATAATGAATGTCCTGAATTCAGTTTACTTTCAAAAACTTTTTTGTCTTGAAATATAGAAGTTTTCATTGTTTGTTTTTTTTGTGGAAAAATCTTGCTGACCACATACAGTGTATAATGGTAATTTACGTTTCATCTCAGTGTTGATGATAATTTGGCTCAAATGATCTTTTTTGCACATCCAAATTTTCTTCCTCATGGTTTTTAGAAAGCCTGAAGGCATTTATTTTGTCCTGGTAAAGAGTTTGATGAGATGAAAACATGTATTTTGATATTTAGTATGTCACTAACATATTAGACTTGGTAATTTCAAACTTAGGTTATAATAAAGCTCTCACTAGCACATTCAGCAATTATCAGGATTATTTGCAGCAACTTTGTGGTACATACAGCCTCAGTTATTGCCTCATCTTTCTTTCTGCATTATACAGGTTTTGCCTTTTTCTCACCCATGCTGTTCAGTTTTACTAATACTTTGATTCTTTTGGGCTCACCGTGGGTAACTTGGAAGTGCTGTGTGAGCAATTAGCTCTTCTGGCATATTTTCACTGAGGTGATTTTATTGAAATGTCTGTTACATGAAATTGAATGCTGTGCTAACCATTGAAATAGAGCTAAATTAAAAATTTCACTAGATCCAGAAATGAAAACTTACAATGCTATGATTATGGGACCAGAGAGAGAGAAAATTGACTATTGTTGAAAGCACTTGAAATGTTTTTTTAATGTTTGCTGGTGGGTAAGCTCAGTGCTCATACCACATCTCAGTGTTACTGATGCTCCTTGAAATGGGAGTTTCAACACCTTCAGCAAGATGTGGGAGTGTCATTTTCAAGAGAAAACAATTTCATGTGAGAGTTTTTTATGTCGCCTCAGAGTTGCTGCAAAACTCTTCAACACTTCCTAGTAGCCTCTTTCAACTAGGCAAGCACTACTCTGGATTTAAAATAATGTATAGAAGATGAAGGTTAAGGAATTTCATTCCCTTCAGGACTGTTGTTTTCTATGAGAGTGCCTTTTCAGGTGTAAGCCTGACTGCAAATTTCTGAACAGCTGTACAATTTTTAATCCAGCTTGCAAGCCTGTTGGGAAAGGGACTGTGATTTTAGTTTATCTCTTTCTCTGCTGTACCTGGAAGAGTTCTTGATCCAAGGTAAGTACGGTAAACTTTACCTATTGAGAAGGTATAGAGAGATACAGAAAAAAACTTAACCTCTTTTCTCATTGCAGTCTTTATGTGTTTGGTGTGCAGATTTTTTGGAAGTGGAAAGTGTAAAATAGTAATTTGGATAAAGAGGAATTTGTAAGAGGGGAGTTCTATTGTTGGTCTTTATTAGTCATGGGATAGTGTAGGAGATAAGCAGAAATAATACTGTGTGTAACATGTGGAGCAAGGAAAATTTTTTCCCACTTGTGTAATCATTTAGACAAATTATATATTCTGTAAAGACTATGGTGTTGTAGTTCTTTGATTTTATTTTTTTAAAGAAGAATAAATTCTCAGAGGTCAGTTTTTAAGTTGCAAATGTCATACAACTCAGTTCCTTTTGTCCACGAAGTTCTGACAGATCTCATATCCTGTGTGGTTTTTTTGGCAGACACTTTATTTATACTTTTTAGAGTATGAATAACAAAAAAACAAACTCTGCATGATGCTAAAATGAGACTTCCTTATGCTCTGTTCTTTTCCTCCTGCTGCTGGAAGGAGATTTTTTGTTTGTAGTGTGAACTGTACTTCACCTTGGAAAGGAAATGAGTTTTGCTATTTCTATACCCTCCTGCTTCATGTAAACTGCAGCTTTTGTGACTCTGCCATTAGAAGCTCTGCCTTAAAAACAGGAATAGATTTTTGTTTATATTCTTTTGCCATAGAAAACAATCAGGGAACTTTTAATTAAATGTCACATAATCTACCTTTTTGGGTTCAATTTCCATTGATTCCCATCTCTGTGATGTTTTATGTTGGCTGCTCTCTGAACAGCTGTATCCTACCATCCAGGCACTTGGAAAGCTAATGCATCTGTCTGATAGGTTTCAGAATTATAAATGCATTGTTTTCAACTTGATCCTAAAGTTGATAGGAGAGGGACAGGAAGGTATGGGAATAGGAGGAAATTCTAGTGATTTATAGAGCGCACACACACTAGGAATTTCAGGTGGTCTCATCTTCTTAAATTCAAGTTTAGATTTAAGTAACCTTTTCTCCAAGGATTACACATGAAAACTCAGGTGAACTATATGTAAAACCACAGGAAAACCAAAGTTCAGTTTTTAGTTTGGGCAAACTGATGAAAGCATGATATAAAAAATGCCAAGTATTCCTGTAGACAACACTCTAGGGTTTGTGAACATTTCTTCATTGTTACTCCTGTAGCATGTTGGTCTTTCTGTGAGGACAGGCAGCTAAATTGGAACAGGCTGTCCCATCCCTGGAATTCTTCAAAGCCAGGTTTGACGGGGCTTGGAGCAATCTGGGGTGGTGGAAGGTGTCCCTGCCTATGGCAGGGGCTTGGAAGTAGATGATCTTCAAGGTCCCTTGCAACCCAAACCATTCAGTGATTCTGTGATGTACAGCACCCTGTGTCTTTAAGAAAAGACTGAACATGGCACTCAGTGCTCTAGTCTGATTGACTAAGTAATAATCAGTCAAAGGTTGGACTTGATCATCTTGGAGGTCTTTTCCAACCTCCTTGAATCTGTGATTTCATAGTACCTGTCTGAAAAGTGGATCAACATGGGTGGACAATATGCTAATTTCTGAGCATTTTCAGTTTTGAAGACTAAACTAGAATTCTTTTCATATGTCTTGTTATAAAAGAATAAATCTGTTGTGCGTACTAGGAAACAGATGGAATTTATTGAATGTATTGCTTCTGTATGGATTTGTGTCTGTGGAATAGTGATCCTCTAGCTCAAGTGTGATGAACCTGAAATCAGAAGCCTGATATGATTGTGAACATCCTGCTTCATCTCTTGGCTGTTGTGTATTGGTGACACGAAAATGATGAAGATCCAGTTTTGCATAATGACTTTTGACTCTTACTAAATTGCAGCAATGGCTAGATAAGAGGCCTGTGTTGCGTTTGTAGGCTGGAAGTCTGGTAACAGCTGCTACAGTAAAAAATTACATTTGCTTTAGTGGACTTCCCGTATGTTCCCAGTTGGTTCTGAAATAATAGCATTTATTCTTTAAATGGTAACTTCAGTATAGCCAGAAACTTTGACAAAGATTTATCGGTTGTTATTGTTCTGATTGTTGCTAGTCTATGTTTATTAACAGTTCTAAATATATTTCATATACTTGTCAAAGTAGTTCTTCTTTTGTGATTATTAAACCAGTAACTATTATCCCATTAAAGAAATTAAAGCTGAGTAGTGGTAGCTTTCTGGCATTTTCTTTTCCATGCTACAAGAAAAACGAATGAAATAAAAACAAACCATTATTACAGTTCATTTTTAGCAAAGTATTTTGAAATTTTTTGATGGTAAGAAGAGGTTATCTGCTCTATTTGTAATATTGAGCTTGAATTTTGCATGATTTGATGCAGATTTGTTTCAAATCATTGTCCCAAATTTAAGTTTGCTTCCGGAGCTTGGCCTTTATTAGTGTGCTGGGTCTCTATCAAAACTTAGATGTGCCCAAAGAAATGTGAGTTTACAAAGGACATGTTGGTCAGGCGGGCAGCACTAAATACTGCTGCTACAGTTGGCTTTCCAGAAATCAAAGTTTGAAAACTCAGGAAGGAATATTTCTTCAGCTTTTGGGAAACTATTTTTCTTTAAGGGCTATGTAAACATTTGCAGTAAAGCAGTGAGGTGTTTCTTCAAAAAAAAGTACAGATGCATTTGCTTTTCTCCTTCATTTTGTACTGATATATCACCAGTACAGGAGTAGAAGGGACTTCTAGAGCAGGATTGATTTGCTTTGGCTTTCTGTGCTTTTATTTTGGCTTGGCTACTTTTTAATAGTAGGTAAACAAAATATGGCATAGTGATTCACATGCTATAAATACAAAGGATTTATAAAGGCAGAGCACATTGTGATGAAGTGGAAAAGGAATGTAAAGAACACACTAAACTTTTGGACTGTGTTTTTATGCCAGAAACATTATAATTCACTCTTTGTCACCAATCCATTAGTATTTTCTTTTTCTTCTACATTGACATGGCAGACAAATGCCCCCTGTTAATTCTTGTTAAAGCTAAAAATGTTTAAAAGACTGAAAATAAGACTTAGGCTGAGATCATGAGTTTAAATCTTGGCTTCTTTTTGAAGAGTGTGTATAATGCCAGCTCCCAAAGTCTTAAAAGGATCGGTTCCATCTATTATGCAATAAGGTGAAGTTAATTTGGCCCCTCGTGCACTAAACTAATGGGGATTAAAAAACAAACAGTCAATGACCTCATTCCCTTGATGTGATCTCAATTAAATATACTTTTCCTCCACGAGGGAAGTTGAAGAGTAAATGATTGCTTCCACAGTTAAAGAAAATAAACTTCCCAATCCAAAGGGAGCATTTTCCTATTTACTGCTAATGTGTTGTATTGGAAGATCTGGGTAATAAGGGAAGCAGGGGGTGCCTGGTGTGCAAACCCTGCCCAAACAAGAAAAAATACCTGCTTTAATGGGATATGGGAGAGGATGTACTGCAGCCTTTTTAAATGAGATCCTGATAAGTGATGCTGAAATGACTGGCTAAAATTAATCTGGAGAAATCAATGGGGACTTTAATTAGTGCTGTAACCGTACAGTGTTAGAATTTCTTTGGGGTCAGGGTAGTGGTAATGTTACACTGACTGTTTGCCAATCCATTCCACCTTTCTTCTCCAGTAAATGAGTTGGTGTTTTCCCATAATAAATTGGTGTAAAGTGCTCTCTAAGATAAGTTTTAATTAAATTCTTGTCTAGAAGTGAGCGTGTGATTTATTATGCAAAAAAAAATTAATGTAATCACTCTTGGAAATGCAAATGCCACTGTTCACTGTCATTTTCAGTGCATTTTTTAACTCACTCGGCTGTACCAATGCATTTCATGTTTTCTTGTGCATTCCTAAGGAGGATTCAAGAGTTTGGAAACTAACAACGGTGTTGTATTTATATAATAAATAAGATCTAGTCTTTCAGAGTGATCAGTGCCTTCATGTTAATTTGTCTGGGAGGCAGCAGAATCTGTAGTTCTTTCAGAGCTGCTCAGAAGGATAAAGCTCTGTCACAGATTCACTGTATTGTAGAAGTAGCCTGTGAATCTGTAAAAGGGCTAAATAATACTTATTGTGATATGCACATTACTATAATAATATTCAGCCATCAATGGATTTTAATACTTAAAAAATACTTGAGAAAAGTTGTGATGAGCAGCAAGTTTTCCCATTGTGTTTTCAGGATTAAATCCTAAGGTTCTTATGCAGCCACAGTTCTTGAAATGAGCACTTTGAATGTGTACTTACTGGCAGGCCTCTGCCATGACATTTATGTTTTCATCTCAACTAGTGCTGCTTAGTAGATAATCCAGGTATTCTTGGTCAGCAAAGATAATTTATTTGTCATTTAACTTTAGACGAAGGGGAGACTTTGTAGCAATCGGGAAGATAAGAACATTTTGGTGCTTTGATTTAAGGTAGCTGAGGTCTGAAACATGTAAGTACCTCAGAATATATTTTAAATACCTTCTGTGTAATAACTAATAATTTCAGATTGTTAGGTTCAAGGTCATGAGCAAGATGTTCCATAAGTGTGCTGACTTTTATAATATAAGAAATTTGTCATGTCATACTATTTCTTGCCAGAAATGAGTTTTTTGAGACTTATTATTTGGCTAATTACAATATTAGGTTTGAAACTTGGGTAATTTTTAAGGATGTGATTTGCAGTATTGTACTAAAGTTGCAATTTTGCATGACAAAACTGAAATGGATTTTTATGAACCCACTCAAATTTTGAGGCCATTAAGTGTTGTTGGGTCTCTGTGATGATGTGATTGTACTTTCAGCCCAAAGTGGGCATGTCAAATAGGAGCAGTGGGAACAGAGATTGTGCAGTGAAGTTACTGTAGCTACATGCCCCAAGTCTCTCTTTGACTCTGCACTGCTTAAATTCCTGCTATAATTTGATATAAAGTATATATCTAAGTGTGGGATTTTTTCTTACTGTTTTCCTTCTGCATTAGACTTTGCAGTGATGTGCAATTTACTGGAACAAATCTTTGTCCTGTGCATGTTGTGTGGGGCAGTTTGGGCCTGTAGCAAATCCCTAAAATAGGGAATACAGAGACACAAATTGTATCCTCACATCTTCTGCTAATGTGCTGCTGCTTTTGGGTTTCTTATTTCATCTCTGGCAGTTCTCCTTGTCATTTTGATTTCTTTATATAGAGTGTTCGTATTAATTGTACCCAATTCCTGGAGCCACTGTGAACCATAGTAATAGCAAAAAGTTAATCTGCATAAGAGTTCTTTCAGGGTTTGAAAACCGTAACTGTGGTGTTATGTACAAGGATGGTTTCTTGTTGATGCTTTTAACGGTGCTCTCACATGTGTTGCAGCTCTGGTTGTCAGCACCACGTCCGCTGGCTTTGCCATGGCCCCGGTCCCTTTTGAGCTCACCTGCTTCCTGCTTGCCTCCCTTGGAACTGGCCTGGCATCCTGTGCTGCCAACTCCATCAATCAGGTGAGTCCATCTCTTCATCTGTACAGCAGACTGGTGTCGTCCTGGCCTTTGGCTTCACACTCTGCCAGGAGTGTGACTGGATGGTTGGGAGTGCTGTGCCTTCAGCTGCTGCCTGAGCTCTGAGCTGTTAAAACTGACACCGCAAAAGTAATATATGCCTGAGAATTCAAGTGGAGTTGCTAGGCACAGTGTGTTTATATAGAATGGAGTTGATGAGGTTTTAAGCCTCCCAATAATAATGTTTATCTTGGTAATACCCAAGCCTGGGTCACTGGAAATGACAGGAAGAACTGGGTAATTGGAGTGTAAGAATAGCCAGTGGGGCTCCAGCCTTATGGGCTGGATTCTTCAGTTGTGTTATTGTATGACCTTGTAGGATGTGTCTTAAGAGTGGCTCAGATCCACTTAAAACTTCTGTAGTGGGACTTCAGTGGGATTTTGTCCAGCTGGGATCATGGTATCTCCTGCACATCTGCAGAACATACTGAGAACCTCCATTGTATGGAGGTTGTTCCATGCCAGAGATGTTCCAGATGCCTGAATTTGAGCTTCCCTGCATGTGCCAACATACCTGTGGAGCTTGATGCTGATCTTGGCTCTCATGTACTCCATTGTGAAGCACAGTGGCTCTTGGGCTGTCCCTACTCCCCAAAGGAAATTTTAATTAGTGAACAGCTAATAACACTTATGGGTGCTGAATGGAGTTTCAAAGTGTAGCAGCCATGGTCACTTTCAGTTGTAAATGTGGCCTGGAAAAAGAAGGAGCATCAGCAGTGCTCATGGACATTTGACAGCACTTCATGGTTTCAGCAATCACTTGTGAGTCCTGGGATTCCAGTAGTGGAGGTTTCCTGTGATCCACACCCTGGAGTCTACTTGGTTGAGTTGGGCTCTTTGATGTTTACACCTTGTAACACCTCAGTTGTAGGCACGTGATGTGTTTTTTGGGATTGCACACATCAGCATGCATTTTGCTCAGCCTGAAGTAAGTTGTGTTTACTGTTTTTACAGGTTTTAGTGTTTATTTCACTGAGCTTAAAACTGGGGCAGGCAGCTAACTGTTTTCTCTGCAAAATGGAAAGGATGATGCATGATTTTTAATTGCTTTTAATGTTTAGGTAGCCTGCCTAACTTGGAAACACATAGATAGCCTTGAAAAATAATTTTAAGTAAGTCACATTATTTTCTGAAGAGTACATTTAGTTACCATGTACATATTTTTCACACAAAGGCTGGGTAGAAATGCTGTCATAACTAAGGTGAAGATTTGCTGGGTTTTGATACAATTTTAGATGTACCCTTTTTCTTCCCTTTTTTCCTTTCTTTTTTCCATTATTACCTTTTTTAATACTAAAAATTAAATTTATGGGTTATCCTTTGAAATATTTACTGTCATATGTACCTTCACTTTTGGTGTGGATACTGCTGAACTAAGAGAATTAATGATTGCTTATTTAGAGACTGCTGTGCACCTTGTTTTGAGATTTTGCTTGATCTTCTGAAGAGATGACAAATAACTGGTTTTGTCTTCAGCTTCCGTGTATTGCTCATTGTATTTTGTCCCAAAAGCAGATACTTTTTAAGCTCTTGGAAGCCATTTTTTAAGCTCTTGAATTACTCAGGAGTACATGAGTTCTGTGCTGTAATTTGGAGTTGGACACTTGGGGTAGGAAAGGGGAGTTAGGAGGGGTGCAGGAACTTTGTGCTGGGGCTCATAATTCACTCGTTACTCACTCCAAGTTACTACCAGCCTCACAATGTGTCAAACTGCCTTTCACAATTTCATCTGAACACTTTAAATTTTCACACTTGTTCATGTTGAGCTGCTTGCGTGTGTAGAGAAACCTTGGAGGCAGATTACTCCTTCTAAAAAAATATAAAGGAGCTGAGTCAGTAAGGAAGCAAAAGGAAAGAGCTGTGGTTGGTGATCTGTTGTTTATCAGTGGATCCTTCCAGTTGTTGAGTGTCCTTGTCCCAGTGTTACTCTGTATGAATTGGCTGGGAATTTAATTTTCCATAAGTCCTTAAAGCTTGGGTAATCCATCTTGACCATTGGGAAGGAGCACATTTGATTTGGAACTTCCTTTATTGCTACTTTGCTCTGTCCATTGCTCCCCATACGCATCCACTTCTCTGGCAGCTCATGACTCATGTTTCCCCTGCTGCTCCTCGCTATCCCTTAAGGACCTTTTTATATGATAACCGTCTTTCCGCTTCCCATAGTGCAATAAATCTGTACATCTTTAAGGGCAGCTCGTCGTTCCCACTCCTCGTTTCTCTGATAAATCTATGTGCACAATTTACAGTCCCCCCATGTGTCGTGGGAAGGTGAAGTGTGAATTGTGCAGGATTCTTCCCTGTGATTTAGGACAGGATGTGAGGAGCCTGGTCCTGTAAAAATGTAATGAAGATTCTTTAAAATTCATGGAAGTATTGATAGAAACTTGTAACTGAGTCAAGTTTCTGAGATTTGAGGGGTTTTTCCTTTTTTTTTTTTTTCCCCCTTCTCTCAACTTGATTTTAGCAATGTGGTAGGAGCTGAGATGGTTTTACCCCCAGTGAATTAAGCTGAATTAATTATTTAGGTTGACCTGAGCCCTGGGGTGGGAGCCAGGCCTGTGCTAAGTCGTACACACACTCTAAAACATTATATTTTATTTCTTTACAAAGTTGGTCTGAAACAATCTTCTAATTAGCACTTTCTCCACGTTTTCAGATGTTTGTATGTCATACTTTAAACTTACTTTTTCCTGTCTGCAAGAGCCAGAAAGTTACAAAAATGTGCATAAGTGGAGATTCTTGCCCCACTTTCACTGTTTCTAACAAGAAAGCAATAAAAAAACCTGCTGCAAATTGACGACTTTGTATTTTTTCATTGTTTATAAGAAGTACAGTTTGGATATTTATCCAGGTGTGTGTTTAGAAAAATGTTTCACAATCCACAAATTCTAAATTTTAGCAGTGCTTTCCAAGGCAAATAGAAAGAACGCATTTTGATGGTGATGCTGTGAAATGGGACAATGATTTTTAAGGAGCTTGTGACTTAACGTTTTGTGACTTGAGAGTGAAAAAGTCTCACTGGAAAATACAGACAAAAATTACAAAAGGGAGATGTGGTGCCTGCAAGGTCATTCTAGAAACATTTGTTTGGAAAATGTCAAGAAAAGTATCTTGGAATAATTTATGTCAGACAGAAGTTTTAGAGAAACAGACTTAGGCTGGTGGAAAATGTTATGAATTCTGGGGATCTGGATAAGTATCAGAGGGTCCTTGGGTTTTCCCCTGGAGTGTGTTGGGACTGTGGGCTGTGAGGGAGGAAACTCCTATGGGAAGGTGCCAGAGAACAGATAGTGGTTTATTTCTCTTGTCCTCCACCAGTGTTTCTGCCTCTGCCTCACTCCTTCCTATCACAATACTTCAGAGCTGTACCTCACACCTAATCCAGCATTGCAGTGGCTCCCAGAGACAGTGCTCCCTGCTTCTCTTCCACATCATCCAACACCACGTTATGTCCTCCGGCCCTTCGGGCTTGTACTACAACATGTCACCACTTCTCAGTCCCACCTGCTAAAACAGCTTTTGTCTTTTTTTCCCTCTCTTTCTTACAGCATTCTTTCTTTTTTTCATCATTGAAGTAACTTAAAATTATTTCAGACAGGTGTTCTTTATTTGTATTCTGTCTTTTGAAAATAACCGTTATTTTACAGTGGGTTTTAATTAAAAAAAAAAATCACTTAATACATTTACCAAAGACTGGATTGAGACACATTGAATCTGTAACATTACTAAGCTAGCCAAAACCTCCAGAAAAATCTCATAAGAAGGGATCAGTCTTATTAGTTGCAGTTATGGCAAGGAAATGGAAATATATTCTGGGGTTTTGTCTCGTAAACACTGCACGTTAATCTTGAATCAAACAAGTAAATGCTTTAGTGTTGTTCCTTACCAGTTAGAAATAAATTAAGTAAACCCTTGGTTTTCTAATTAGGGAAGACTAATTTTGTAACTTCTTTTTTTCACATACTCCAGGCTCTTATAGAAATGGAGTGGGAGAAAATCATATTAAGTTAGTTAATAATATTTTGCTTTTTCATAGCTCTGGTTTTTGATGATTTTTGAAAGCTCACTCAAGCTTGAGGGAGTGCAGGCTTACATTTGTATTAGAGAGAAAACATGACATTTTTGAGACTTCTAAGATAGTCACCTCTGATTTATGGAGAAGGAGATAAAACATGAAGAGATGTTTACAACGCAATACGCGGCATTAAAATGTTAGAAGAATCACATGCACATTTTATATGTCAAGTACATTCTTTTGTAACTGCAGCATGGCTAAAAAGTGGGAGAGAACTATAAAGATGAAAGCAGGATGTTTAAAGTGGTTTGAATTTAGTAACCGAGATAAAATGATGTACTTGGGCTTGACTGATGGTACCTTGACAAGGAAGTATACTGGGCTGAATGTCTTAGCTGAAGTTAGAGAGCTGAAAATGAGGAAATCCGTAAATATGTTAAGCAGGATGAGAGAACAAATTAACATTCCTGTCCCTTCAGGGTCTGATCTGATGGCTGCGTTTTGCTCTTGAAGTCTCATCTTCTCCTGACAGTGGTGATTCCTTAGAAATGTAGCTGCAAGGAGTGGGAGGGATGGGTTATTGTTAAATAATGGACTGAAATTCGGGATTTGAATTCAGTTACCAGCCCAGGGAACCTGTACATGATCTTTGGTGTAAGATAAACTGTGGAGGTTGTTTGGATGCTGCATGAGGCTGAATAAAGTAAAAATAGAGCAGCCTTTCCTCCAGTTGTCAGTCCACTGACTGGATTATCCTCATTGAAAAAAAAGCCTGATCTTCTTTTATCTGGTCTAAATCTATTGTCTTTTGAGTTTTGAAACCATCACCTCTTGTCCTGTCACAACAGGCCGTGCTAAAAAAGTCTGTCCTCATCTTACAAGTCTTCTTTAGGTATTGAAAAGCTTGCATGAGCCTTCTCTTCTCCAGGTGAATGCCTCCACCTTTCCCAGCCTGTCTCCAGAGCAGAGGTGCTCCAGCCCTCGGAGCATCTCCATGGCCTCCTCTGGACTTATGCCAGCAGCAGCTTCACATCCTTCCTATGCTGGGACCCCAGAGCTGGAGACAGTTTGGCAGGTGGTATCTCACCTGAGCAAAGCAGAAGGACAGAATCCCCCCTTGACCTGCTGCCCAAAAAAAAAAAAAAATACTTTAAAAACTGTAACAGGAAAAAAACGCACCACCCCAAGGGTTATAACAGAAAGTGGTGGCTAGTGATAGATGCCTGGGTTATTGATGAAGTGGAAAATAAAAATAGCATGATTCTGGTGGCCCCTCTGTCCCCTTTCTCTTTAATCCCAGTAAAGAAATTCAACGCAAAAAAGAAGAGCAATTGTTCTGTTCCCCAAAACTAGCTTTGTTTTTGGTGTTATCTCCATACCAATACTTCTCCTACCAAAGAAGTATTTTGTTGAATGGGCATGGAGTGGGAACTTTTTATTCTGATGCTAGTATTATTAATAGGCTCTGCTCCCAAGTTGGAGGAGCTGACCTCTGTTAGGTCATGCAACCCACCTCCACTCAGTGCAGGAGGTTTTTGCTAAGTAAACTTCTCAAAGTTCTTTCTTGCCCACTTTTGAAGTCTCTGAAAATTTATTTTTTTGCTCCTTCCCCTCACAGATAACTGCACTGTCATGTTGGAATGAGAGAACTCACTTTGAATGCCAACAAGATTGGCCCCATACAATAGATGTAAAAATGATATAGTTGAATGATTGAAGTGATTTAGAAATAGTCTAAAATGACTTTCCAAGGTTTTGGCTTTCCAGCTCAGAATAATTCATGCCTAGCTAATAGCACCTTTCCCCTCCTGCCTCTGGAATGATCCCACTGGCAGGCGCTTACCCTTTTCCTGGGAATGGCGAATGTCAATCAGCTCAGTCAGGCCACACTCCCACATTCCCTGTTGCTCATTTGGGATTCACACCTGATGCATCTCTGTCTCCCTCTGAAGTCCCTTTGTTTTGACTGAACTGATCGCCTGCAGCAGCCACCTGGTCTTTCATCTTTCATCTGCCCCCCCCTCCATTCCTGCCAGTGATCAAACAACTGGCAGGAGAGGTTATTAAAACCTGGTGTTGAACTCCACACTTCAGGACTGTCAGTGGCAGAGGCAGCCTGGGATGTAATTTACAGTGGATAATAAATATAAGAAAAGTGCAACACTGAAAGTCTATCTTGTGCTCTAAACTGTGTTGATATATGCTGCTTTGATATTTTAGCTGCTAGGCAGCCTTCATTAGTGGTCATTCAAGATCATAACTTACAGCTCCAACAGATGATTCATAATTGCAACAGTTGGATCAAGTTAGCATGGTGGAATTGTTGATACGGAGTAGGACTAGCTCAGCTTGTAAGGATATATTTCATGAGCAGTGAGAATGATGAGCACTAATGAGAACCACCTTCTGAAGGACTGATAAATTTTAAATACAAAGATTATCTTTGCAAAGCATGAATCATTTGACCCACAGCTGAAGCTTGATAAAGGGTTTTAGAAAAGTACTACAAATTAATGCATATAATTTTTGAAAGAAATTCTCTTTGCTCACGTGCATATTGTGTGAGTATGGCAGGCAAAGGGTCTTGAAGTGGATGGATTCGCATAACCCTTAGGGACTTAGACCCCAGTCACCACTGTGATGTTCAGCAAAGACAATGAAAATGGGTATAATGACACCTTTGTTACTACTTTCCCATCCTCTATGGCTCTCACTATTAGCATAAAGCTTCAGGTTCTAGGGGAGTTAAAGTCAAAATCTTTTGATTTGAGTCTTACTCTTGTGTTGCATCTCATATATATTCAAATCCAACAGTGCCATGAACAGTGGATAAAAAAGAGAATTTAAGGTTGTGCCCCCTTTTTATGGATCATCCTGCTTGCTGATTTGATGGAGATGGTTTTCCGTGGACGCACAGAGTATGTGCCATTGTTAACAGGGCAGACTCGCTTTCTCTCCCTGGTTGCATTGTTGATGAGCAGCTAATTTCCTAAATGAACACCAGCAAGGTGGTAGGGTGGTAAAGGGGAATTTTGGGAGATGTCAGTGTGGGGACTGCAGTCCCCTTTGTCCTGCCGGGGACAGAGCAAGGGAAATGGCCTCATGGTCCTTTGTTTTCTTTCCATCAGAAACTGTCCTTTCATCTGCACAGGCGTTAGTGATAGACATGGGCTGGGAGTGGTCAGATCCCTGTTACTCTGAAGTGCCAGTGTGATGGACAGGAGCTTTTGGGTGGCAGCTTCAGAAACCCCTTAACTTCTGTGCGTACTGAGTTCCTTGAGATGATGCATTTGGATGCAACAGGAAGTTTTGTCTCATTGGCACCACACTCACAGGTTCTGTGGAAATCCTGGGTGCAAGCAAGGTAGGGGGTAAGAAAGAAATAATTTACTAAGTGATGAATTGTCAAGAATACTTTGGTGATGTGGGATTTCCTTTAGATCCAATGCCAGACTTCCCCTGGAAACCCTGATCACGGGCAGAACAAAGGAATTTCAAAGGGCTGAAATGAGGGAATGTGAAGAGAGGACTAGACAAAAAGGAAAACCTAGTACTTAATAAGATTTATCTGGCCTTTTGATCCATAGGGGTATTGCCTTTCTAAGCTTAGAAGAGTGAAAATAACTATTCTTTTTTTGCCAGTCTTTAAGTACATGTTTTGACATTTTCAAATAGCTGAGAATTCTGTCAGCAGTGCAAGTGTTAAATTTGAGCCTTATTAGATAAGTAGTGAAACATCACTTTCTTTTTGTAATTTAAGTGGTGCCGTATTCAGCCTGTTTCTTGCCTTGAATTAGACTCCTGACAGTTCCAGAAACAGCAATACAGGACCTAGTGTACTGTGCTGTACAAAAAATAGTTACAATGTGGTAAAGTACAACTCATAAGGGTTAAGGAAAATTATTTCTTGGTTCCCTGGAACAGCCTACCCATACCATTTCTTTGAGGAGTAGCTCTAGGGGTGCCTAGAGAGAAGACTGAAAATCGAGTTGATTAGTCTGTAAAAATCAAAGAAAGTAGTTATTGTGAGAGATATGGTCTTGAATGGAAACAAGCTGCTTTAAGCATGTAAAAACTCAAGGACCATCCATTTTTCTGGACACGACTTAACTGAACCTTGGAAGTGCTGCAGGAATTACTAAGATTTGTCAAAGCTTGTGAGTGTTATTATAGTTACTGACTAGTGCAGCTGAGAGTTGACTGAAGATCAACACACGTCACATCCTACAAGAAGCAAGAAGCTCACTGAGAGTTGATTTATGCAGATTAACATTCCTGCTCATAGAATGTTTTTTAATTTTTCCGTGTATTGCTGTTCACAGATTGGGTTGGATGTTGCTCTAGGCACTAGCAAGGTATGTTGAAGCTTTGATTTGTGCTTTCCAATATGTGATCTACCTAATTTATGGTAGGAAGAGCACATATGGCATGTACAACATCCATGTTGCCAACTCTTGGGGCATTTGTCAGTTGTCCTGAAAAGATCTCGACTCATGGTTGCTAATGGCTGGATGTTTTGTTTTAAAATTCATCATTCATGACACATTCCTTGGGAAGGTACAGATTGTATATATGTAGCTCCCCAATTTCTTGGGTTCTGGTGGGAAATGGCTATCCAAATTGCACAAAAAAATTCAGCAGTATCCCCGGTGGGATTATAACACCGGTATGAACAGAAAGCTGAAGTAGATTTTTTTTTAGAAAATTTTTAATTGTAGTGTTGAATAGCCATTTGCCACTAAGTGACTTTTTAAGAGGATTCCAAGCATAAGCTGTTTAATGAACAAGTAAACCACAGCTCTAGGCAGTAATCCATTTCTTCAGGCTTTTATGAGATCTGTATGGAAGCTGAAGGAGGAGGTTAGTTTTCAATATCAAAATCATTAGGTACATCATCCAGATTAAAAAGCATAGGGCATGTTGGAAGTATCTTTAAACTAGGACAAGAAGTAAAATGGGACACATGGATGGAGAGTTATAGCAGTTTAATAATACAAGCTTTGACTTTAAACCAGACGTGTCTGCAAATCATGGAGGTTTGGTATTCTCAGGTCACTAAAGGCTAACTCTGCCTGGATCTGTATAGATTATGTAAATTTTTGAAGTAAACCAGACTTCTAGAAGATGAAAATCTGTCCCTATAATTCTCCTTTTAAGACTTCTTATTACAGTTGAGATTTATGTCAGTGCTCCCAACAGAGACGTGACAATCTGTTGTAACTTCAGAGAGTACTACAAAGGTGCTGGCATTTGAGAGCAGGCTGGCTAGTTCGGCCTCAAACTCATTTTTATGTTCTGAAATTAGATACTTCTAAATATAATAACCTCTTACAAGCTGCTTAAAGACTTGGAATGCCTTGTGTTTATTAAAGGGCATTAAAAGTAAAATATTATCTTTGAAGGGCATCCATTATAGAAGTGTTTATCTGAAATGGCCTTAGGCAGCAAGGGAGCAGAATAGGGAATAAAAAATAAAGTTACAGTGAAGGGGGGGGTGTCTCTGCTGTGTTTCTCTTGCTGCTTGTGCTGGTTACAGCCTGATTCCCAGTTTTTTCACCATTATTATTGGCCTCTTCCTGGCAGTGGGAGTGTGCAGCAGAGCCAGCCCTGCTTCAGGCAGGCTCATTCTGCTCAGCTGAGTTTTCCTCAATGAGGAAAGTTCCTGTTGGTGTGAGGGTAAGTAGCAGAGCCATGTCTGGAAGGGGCAAGTGGAGAATATCACCTGGCAGAGTTCCTGCTGTAATGGGGAGATGTCGAACTGTGATCTGTGTGTTGAGTGCACATTCTTCATCCCTGATTAAAGTTTTCAGGGCAAGGACCACTCCTGGTGGAAATCATTCATGCCTCCCCTGTAAAATGACGGTTGACTTCAACTCCCTACTGATCTGGATGTTTCTAAAGTTTCTTTTGAAGTGGGGCCAGGAGGTGATGCAGAGGCTTATGAGCAGTGCAAGTTTTGTAGGGAGATTTCAAGCATTTTATTAGAATTACTGCCAGCGTCAGAGAAAATGGATAACCTATGAAGCACAAACTTTCTTCAAGTCGTCATGCAGATGTGATTCCATAACTCTGGTCATATCTGGGATTAACTTGGAGTAGAGTTGGAGTAGGGTTGGTTTTGTGCCAGGATTGTGTAAGAATAAATCAGTAGTATTAATACAATGTCATAATTAGTTTCCAAGTAGCATGAAGTAGGTGACAGTAAGGCAGAGTATCATGAAGGGCAAAACACAACTGGCTGAGAGAAAATGTTTAGGAGATGGTTATTTACTGTCTCTTGAGAACAAGAATGAGAACATTCAGAAAAAGGCAAGTTAGAAATGAACAAATGAGTGTGGTTGGGCACTGAAGAGGCTTCCCAGGGAATGGTCATGGCCCCAAGGCTGCCAGAGATCCAGGAGTGTTTGGACAATATTTCAGGCACGGAGTGGGATTGTTGGGGTGTTTGTGCAGGACCAGGGCTCCATGATTCTTGTGGGTCCCTTCTGACTCAGGATATTCTGTGACTGTGACTCTGCAGACAGTGCAGAGTTTGGATGTTCAAGGTTTTGGTGATGATGCTCATGTCTCATTTGATGTCTTTGGGATTTCCTTTTTTTTTCAGTTTCAGTTTTGTTACCATTTGAATTACATTGAGACGTAAAAACAAAAGATCTAGGAAAAAGTCCCAAACAACCAAAACCTGAAAACCCCAACAAATTCCACCCCTAACAAGCTGCTACTGAAAATTAAAGGTAGTAGACAGCAAATTACTTTTCACTCCAAAAGTCCAGCCACTGGATTCACTTGACTCAAAATTTTTGCTTCTCTTGCTGTCACTGCTAACGTTTTGTTAGGTTTGCTTGGAAAGCTGTAACCTTTCTTTCTAAGTCTGGATTTTGGTGCAAGTGCTTGGGTAGCTTTTTTTGTTTCTTCTATTACAGATTGTGGGGCTTTTTGTGTTTAAAAAGAGAGGCAAGAAAGGCTGATTTTAAGTATTTGTCCCAAAGAGAGGAATAGAATAAAGAGCCAAGTGCTTAACTGCTTTGAAATGAAATATACTTGTCACAAAGGGCTCTTTATGTTGCTGGAGAATGTGAAGAAGTGGTGCTTGGAGATGCTTTTGGAAGATCTGCCCTTTTCAATAGGATCTAGAGCAGAATGATGAGTAGAAGTGGTTGGTTACATATAAAAGTAGGCTTTCTCTCTGTTTCACGTTTAATTCTCTGTTACTCTTGAGAATATAAAATTTTAACCGTGCTCCAGGCAGTCATGGTAGAAGCTTCCCTCTTACTGCTTTGCCTCTCTTTACAAGAAGATCTGTCCATAGGGGACAAAATTGCAGAGTATTTCCTTAAGCCACTCTCTCCATGGATCAGTGTCTGTTCTGGTGCTGCTTTGGTGATACAGATTCGATGTGTAATTGTGACTGCCGGCAACACTTCCAAAGAAACCCCTCAAATAAGATATCCCATGACCTGTTCATTGTATAATTTTGCTGACTTCAGATTTGCAGCTCCAGTGCAGAACACTTTTTCTTCTGCGTCTGCAGACACTGGAAATATACTGGACACATATGCTTGGATACATTTCTTTAAACGCCTGTGAGTTCCGTGTGAGCATTCTTTCTGCAGGCGACAGTCATTGTATTTCAGAAAGTGGCATTAGTTGTGATAATGTAGCATAGAGCTCCTCTTTGTGAAATTCAAGTCTTTTTAACATCACCACCTTCAAAGACAATAAAAATTCCAGTCTACATTTATCTATTCCCATGTGAGGAGTTACTGCAGTGTATGTTGTATCATTCCATATGAAATTCTTCTGCTTAATAGTCTCATTTATACACAGTTGTCTGAGGTCAGTTTTCCATTTTGAAGTTGTCAAACAGCTGTCAAATTAAGAGACCAGATCCCAAAGTTCATTTACATTTTATGCCATTCTTTGGGTGTCTGTTTCATATCTTAATATAACTAATGATTTATCTACATATCTTAGTCTTCTTTCTGCACTTGTTTTTCACAGATGTTCACATCCTCTCTTTCTTCAAGAGCAGCCCTTAAAATAAAACTTGTGTAACATTTCATTTGGTGAGGCTAAGTTATACAGCGAAAGGAAGATGGTTCTGTATCTTCAATGCAGGCAATTAAAACAGTTTAAATTCTGCCTCATATTAATGATAATTTGAATTTTGAACTGAGAAGCAGAACAACAAAAAAGAAGTTTTGAAATGTGCTGCTAGAAATTACAAAAGAGAAAATCTCCATTTCATTCATTTATTGTTGGTTTTGGCTAGTAATTAGCCCAGCTATTGATTTCCTCCTTTAACTTTAGATTTCTTGTTCTTCAGTTGGAAACCAAAATAAAAAGGGCTTTGTTCACAAATCATCTTTGTAGTAAAATGTATTCATTTTTTATCATGGGGAATATCAAAGGCTATCAAATGAGTGAGAACACAGAGACTAAATTGAATACTCTTTGTGGTTCTATGGTATGATGATTCTTACGTCGGTGAGTTCCAAGCATAAATTTATATGGTGAAGATTTAGGGGTTGTTTTCTTACTTATTTCCACTGGTGTAATGATCAAAAGAATATCTCTGTACATGCCATTGATGTCTTACTACAAAGTACTTAAATAGCCTGAGGTAGCCATCTACTTAATAAAAATTCCTTAAAGACAGGTAGGACCCTTGGGAGTTAAATGTATACTTTCGAGTTCGGTGTGTTGTCAGGGGAGGAAGGCAGGAGAGGTTCTGTTACAGGCCTCAGCAGTTCTCCGTAGTGCTGAGATTTAAAGGGCTCTTTTAAAATGTTGCCTTAAATTATGGTCGCTGGGGGAAGTTTGTCTGGGATATGCCGGGCTAGAGAATGTTCCTGTGCTATTTCAACATCATTCACTAACGTATTCAAGCAGTGTAACTTGATTAACTCTTTCCAGGTTTGGGGGGAAACATTCTGGTCTACACATATGAGTTTGTAGCTGCTTTACATTCTGGAAAGAGATCGTTTCAAGGCTGTCAATCCTCCTTTGTGCCGCTTGCCTCAAGACGCTGTGCTTTGCTAAGGAAAGGGAAACAATATCCGCACTATTTGCTGCATTTCATAGGCATTTCATAGGCAATTATTAGTCTTTTCAGTTGATGGGATCTGCATTGGGATTGTAATAAAACACAAGTCAATGTGAAATTGGATGCAGACTAGAAGAGAAGATAAAACCGAGTGAAAATTAATGACAGATGTAAAAGTTATTGGTAATAACGTAGTCATCTTCTTACAGTCTTTTTCCAAACTGTATTTTTATTTCAGCAGATGTCACACGAAATCTTCAGAGTAAATCATCTCTTTGATTTCAATTATGTTCTTCAATACTGAAAGTAGCTTAATTGTGATGCGTTCTGACTTATTTATGAACAGGTTTTTACATTTGAGGGCAGCTGTGGAGTTGTTCTGAATGGCAGGATGTGGAGTGCTCCAGTGACTCTCCGTGAATCTCTTCTAATGGCTTATGGTACCACTAGTGTTAACTCCAGAGCCCACAGAGCCTCTCTGAAGCTGGGGATCTGTAATTGTCGCAGCTGGGACATGGGGAGTGGTAGGGCTGATTTGCCTAATATTCCCTAAGAAAAATTTGGGAAAGCTCAACATTTTTGGTACTTGTTCAGTGCTGAGCATAAACAGCACTTCTACAAGTAACTGCAAAAAGCCTTCCCCACTTGTTTTAAATCATAAGCAAGCTTTGTTTTAGTTTCTCCCATAAGAAAGACCATCCCAGGGATAGTCAAGCCAAAGGCTGTTTGATGCCAGGACTCTCAATTCAGCAGGATTCATGGATGACCCTCTGTCTCAGACCCGTTGGGTCTTCTCATTCATCTCTTCCTGGCCCTGTTGCCTATTGGCAATGCTGGAAGGAGGATGCTGGACTTTGGAGTTCCTAGGAGCTGAGACTTTCTTCTTGTCCTCCATGAAGCATAACTGGGCAGCTCCCACCCACTCTCTGGGTGCCTGCAGGGATAGTGGGAATTCCTGGGGAGCGAGAGGCTGGAAAAGGCTGGTTGGTGCCTCCAGCTCTTCCCCACTTCTGCACTCTTGAGGTTCCTTCTCCTTTTCATTGTCCCTTGAGCTTACCCTGCAACACTTTCTTGGAGTGCAGATGGAAAAGGATATTTTTCTTTAGAAGGTGAAATTCCTTAACAAAATTGTGTGGTAGTAGACATTTAACCTTAAGATGTGTACAGACATGAGGGGGTAAGTCTCCAGAAGACTTGCCAGCAGGTTTTTTGTCAGAGACAACAATGGTATCTGTATCTGTGCAAACTTCCCTCCGTGGATTTGTCCAATTCCCCTTTTTAGCCCTGGGAGAGGCAATGGCCACTCACCTCCCAGTTGGTTCTCCATGCCTTTTATAATTTTGTGGACATCGCTTATTCTTCCTTTCTTTTCCAGGCTGAGGAAAGCTGCACCATCTTGGTTCTCCTATATGGAGCTGTTCTATACCTGTCCTTGTCTTCATCTTTGCTTGGTTTGTGAGCTTCTCTTTGGGAAAGGTGGACCCAAACTGCATCCCCAGAGGGTGAAGGCCCAGATATAGGACAGTGCAGGAGGGATTTATACAGTGGTTGTGTATGTGCAGGGCAGCATCCCTCCTTAACAGGCACGTCCGTGTGTCTGCACATAAACACTTAGTGAGTGCAACTGAGAACAGCAAATTTGATTAATCAAATCCTTAAGATAATTAAAATGTCATAAGATCTCCCGGGACAGCAGTCAATCACAGCAATCAACAGTCTCTGGTACAGTGCCTCTAGCTTTTGTTTCTCTTTTTTAAAATAATTTCTGAATAGTGACTGACTCTTCCATAGACCCATCTATTCCTACTTTCTGGTGTCCTTCTCCAGGAAAAAAGTTGGAGTTGATTGGTTTCTTTTTCATGGGTAACAAACATTGACATTTATACCTACACACCATTTTCTGCCTCTCAGTTGGTATCTAAGGTACTTCTGGAATTCTTCACTATCAGCTTCCACCCTTAAAGGTCTGGAATTTCTTATGTATCACAGAAAGCATTTAGGAACATTGTTCAAATCTGTGCATTAGGAAGCATGTATTTTAAAATTAGGAATGAATTACACATCTATGTTCTCGATGTGATCGTGCCAATAAAAGATCTCATTTACATGGGCTGAGTGTGTTCAGTTTGTGCTGAGCTTAAGCAGAGCCAGCTGGGAGGTGTGAGCCCAAGTCTGCTGCAGAAGATAGAGATAACTTTTGGCAGCCTTACCCTAATGAGGGTGTTCCTTGCTTTTGTTGCTCAGGAATGACTGAGATGTTGGTTTTGACATGTGGGAACAATGATTTTATTTCTTTTTTTAAATCACTGTTGTGAAGTCAGATGTTCAGTTGCTGTGTGGAGGGAGAGAGGTTCACCAGGTTACAGTGTGGTGACTTCAAGGTTAACCCATCATCGAAGAGATCCAAAATGTGCTCCATGTGGCTGGCTTGAAGAGTGGCTTCACTGCAGTCTTTTTCTTGATCCTTAGTGCCTTGGTGGGGGAAATATGCACGTTTTAGCTGCTTTCCAGAATGTTACTACTCTCATCCCATCTTTCTCACCTCCGTGTTGACTTTTCTCATGAGGCTCAAAAAGAAAATGTTTCTCTCCTCTCCCATGTCCAACTCAGCTGAACAGTTGCATCTGTTTCAGATCGGGTGTGCTCAGAAATTCGTCCCTTTTTTTTTCTCCCTGAACTATATAATTTGTTCCAATAAAATGTTTTTGATTTTTTTTTCTGTCTGCTATTCTATAATAGCCTGGAGGCAAAGAGAATTTGAGAAATGTGTCCTAGCTACCTTGTACTGTTGTGCCTCCAATACATGGTTTACCATGTTTGTGTTCACCATGCCCTTTAATCTCTTTATTTACCCCAAATGGACACAAAACTGAAGTCAAATCAGTGTCAGAATAGTGTGTGAACAAATGGACCAGACATGTTCTAGGCAGAAAAATAGCATATCCGTTGGTGACCTTGCTGACAGAGCTGAAAGCATCAAAAAAGTTAAGACACGTTAGATAGACTGCCTCTATTTGTTATGGTTAATTACTGAAATTAAAGGTATTAGAAAGGCAGGAGCATTTTTCTGTCATGATTCATTTGGTTTGGCCCTGAAAATCCATACTACAAACTGGACGCTGATAAATTATTTTTGCACAGATCATAAAATTAACAGTAAATTTATATAAAAAGGTATAAATTAGAGTATTCAAATGTTATTTTTATGGCATATTAGGTGGAATTATTTTAATGTAAATGGTTTATTTCAAGGAAACTGTGAAATTGATAAATAAATCTACTTTGTTCCAGTGTTAAACATGTGAAATGTAATCTTCCTGAGTCTTACATCTGCAGGCCTGTAAGGCCAGATTACACACATCTGTGTGTTTGGAGTAGGATGTAGGTGCTACTAATGTGTGTAACAGGTGCATGTAATTTAGCTGTGGAACTAGTCAAAATACCTTTAATCAGTTAATGTTAAGTCAAACCATATGTGTCCAGGCTGTTTTTCTCGTGCTCTCCCATCGGTGCTTTTGTGGCTCAGTGTCCCGCAGGATCCAGCAGTGGGATGGAGGAAGGACCTGCTTGCTGAAATTTTAATCTTTGTGCTCCAAAGTAACAGCTGCAGGTACTGGAAGTGCACAGTGATCTGTTTCAGCTTTTCTGCTTTTATATGGGCACTGGTTTGGGAAACTGCAGGGTTGTGAGTGATGCCCTGAGGAACACAAAGACCAGCGTGTTCGTGGGACTGGGGAGCTGTTAAAGATGCTTTAGCATCAGTCTGTGTGAGAAATATAGCTGAGACCCGAATGTGGAGACAACAGGGTGTTCGTATGGCCAATTGCTTTCAACACCAAGTTTCTGGGATATTTTAAAACAGATGCAGTGAAAACAGCATAAATATGAAGATGGGACCACTCTCCAAACAGGCTTTTCCTGCAGCGGAAATACATAGCAACCAGAAAAGAGCTTCACTGATTATCCAAGGCTTGGATATGTTTTTATGCATGTAAAAGGCAAGTTGCTTCCTCACTCTGGAATATTAGTTTTGCCAAAGACCATTTCAACTGGGACAGAAACAGATTTGCTGGTGGACTGGAGTAGTGTGAGCATGCGACAGCACTGAGCAGTAAGTGGATTTAGTTTGTCTTTTTGCAATCGGTGGATTTCTGCTTGAAATTGTTTGCAAGGATTTAATTTTTCAGGCAGTGTATTTGGTGTGTTTATTCCCTCTTAGCTGGTGCTACTGGAGGAGAGATGTTCAATGGGGTTGTCCTTCTGGGTGGTCCTTCCAAAGCTGTAATCAACGTATGCAGGACAGGTTTTGTCAGCGTGGGGCTCAGCACCACAGATTTATCATGTAAGATAGCACCAGCCAGAGCGTGTGGCCAAGGAGCTGTTCAAGGATTCTGTATACAATTAATAAAACTAACTTTTGAAGTGGCCTTTTTCTTTCATTTTACTAAAACGATTTGGAGCATCAAGTTTTCCTTTGAAGTTTAATTTCATCGGCTGTGCTAGTGGCCTTTATTTCTGCAGATCACAGATTCAAAATCATATGATAAATTTATTCCTGAGACGTTTGTAGAATTTGTTTTCTGGAAAGCTAACCTTAATTAACATTTAGCTTCATCTTTAGAGTCTCCTCAGCAATTAGTTGCAAGCAAATGTGCACAAATAAAATGTTCCTTTGACAGATATTTAAAATAGCCATGGTAGTGAGTACAGTATTAAACACAAAAATACTGTCAAAATAATTTTAAAGGCCATTTTTATACTTTTTAAAAATCCTTTTACTTCAAGTAAGTATTTTCAAGTCATTAATTTAATGACTTACTCTTTTTTTTCTGCTAAAGCAGTCTATAAAGCAAATGTTGGTTACTATTATTAAACTATTTTTCGGAAAACTAACTTGGGAAGCTATATTAGATGGCACACTTAGGCAGAGTCAGAGGGACACAAAACCATAAAATAATTTTGATTAAAAACTTACAGGAAAATAGCATTTGTTGCCGGTTATAGTAAAGAAAAAAAAAGCCAACCCAGCAGAAAACAAGGCAGAGCTGTAGTACAGGGAGTGTGTGCAAGAATATTGGCATTTCTTTTATTCCGCTTGTGAAAAGATTTCATCTTTATTCTTTGCCCTCTGAGGAGACTTCAGCTCAAATGTTCTGGGTAGCAGAAGACATCTGCTCCACTTTCAGCTTTTAGAGCACGGTCAGCACTTAGGTTGGACAGGCAGCAGCACTAATCACGTTAGGCGCAGTCTCCGAAGGGCGGCTGAATGCAGAATTAGTGCATTGTTTTAGGGTGTGGGGCAGGGTGTGCAGCTCCCAGCCAGCGCCGGCCCAGCCCGGAGCTCCCTAAATCTTGTTGGTTACACCTCGAGCAGGAGCCAAGCCGTCAAGGAGCCCCATTCAAGTGTTTGCCACCCCGCTCTCAGGGGTAGTAAATGCTAATTTGGTGTCCATTAGAAAAATGCCAGTGAGAGGGCGCTGCAGTTGATCAGAGGTGCTTCTTTTCATTCCTGGGTTTATTCCTGCTCCCTGGATTTTGTGCATCTCTCACCACTTGGCTTTCTCGGTTTTAAGCAACTTCAGTGCATTTTGCTATTTCATCTTCATTGTAGGTATTACTCCGAGTTTACTTTAAGCAGTATATCCTTTAGTCACCTAATGCAATAAATGGTTGTACGCCCTCTGTTTAACCATTAAATGGCAGTATAACCCTTGGATCTGAGCTTTAATGGGTTTTTTTGGGAATCGAAATTTATTATTACAGGACTGAGTGCTAAAAATGTGTGGCAGACTGTGCTACATGAACGTGTGGGTACTCTGCTGATAAATTTACTCCTGTGAATCCTGGTTTAAACTTTCATCACCACCTTAACTTTCAAAAGGTGTAAAATGTATGTTGCAGATGCATGGTTGCAGTCTGTTGTTTTTGATTTTTTTTTTAACATTCCTGTGACAACATTGTTTCTCCAAGTTAGCCAAGTGTTAACCTCAAAAATGTTAGTTTTATGGGGCAATGTTGCCCTCATAAAACAAAAATGAATGGATAACACTTTAAAGAAAGTCTGCAGAGGAAAAGGAGTTTGAAATAACATTCTGCTCTGGCTTTCTTGACTAATTTAAACTACTGTTATATTTTTGGTTAAAGGTTAATGTTCCTTTAATTGGCCTTTTAATCGGACATCTGTGTTTGGCTGGGGGGGGATTGCATTGAACAACATGCCCTTAGCATTCCCATTTCTCCCTAGAAATCTCGTGGGATTCTCCAGCCTTTCTGAAGTGTGCTATCAGAACTAATTGCCTCCATGCCTGGAACAGCTTTCTGCTAACAACTAGGATAATATTTTAGGAACTAGATAAATTCTAGCATTTGCTTTTAAATCCTTTCAATAGCACATGTCTGAGCTTTCAGATGCTCTTTGGAGTGATTTGGAGAGGGGGAATATAAAAGAAAGTACTTTTAATTAGCAAAATAAGATTTTAATTAAAAGAAGTAAGCTAAGTGATTGTATCATGTGAAAGGTCTGAGAAAATGATTGATTTTTTTGATGTTTGAAGTTTGTTTATGCCTTGTGTAGTGCTGTGCTCTATTCTCTTGCACAGAGTAGTGTGTTAGTTCATTGTATTCACATTTGCTTTAGCCAAAGCATTTTTGGACAGAAATCAGTGGTAGATTTATGCTACATTTAACAGGCATAGGATTGAGCCTACAGAGCTAAATATGAATATTTTTATGTGCTGCTAGAAAACAGGAGGGCAGTGAACCTCAAAAGGAGACATCTCACAGTGAAAGCATATTTAATTCATCCACCCATTGGCATCACTGCAAACACGAGAATGGCTTTGATTTTATAATTGGAGTAATCAAAAGTGCTAGGAGACAGTCAACTTAAATTTATTTTTTTTTTTTTTTAGATCTCTGAATACTGATGTGCTTGGTGTGTAGCCAATTTCGGTTTCCTGTTGAGAAGTATGTACTGCATTTTCCATTTGATTGTGTAGGCCTTTCTTACATTAGTAGGGGACAGAGAAAAGTTGGAAAAGAAATGCAACATGTTAGCAGGGAGTCTCAGTAATTTTGTAATGCCTGAAATAACTTCTAACTGACTTAATGCTATTTATCTGTTACAGAATAATAATCCCTCTGTAGCATAATTAAAATGTGAATTAAATCATCGCTTGTTCAAGAAGATGGAAAACATGTGAAAACTGTGTGGTAATTGCTAGAAATAGGGCTTTTAGTTATAAAAAAGTATTTTGGGGTGCCTGTATTTTTACGCCTGGTAAACACCAAGTGCTTCTTGATTTTGAAAACCTGAATGGTTCTGCTTTGTCTCACGGATTTATGATTTACATTATGCCTATGCTCTGCATTTCTTATCTGAATAACGATACGTTTATTCTAGTGAATATGGGGCATGTAAAATGAACGGTTATCTTCAGTGCAGTAAATAATAATAGGAGAAAGATGCAAATCAACCTGGTATAAAGCTCTTACAATTTTCCTCCTTGGTAACATGGACAAATACAGCTGTATGTTTGTGAGTGTTTATGCCCACGCTGAAAAATCTGCTTTGTGCCATGGAGTGACATGGGGCTGTGATTTCATCCTACATGTTTTTCTTGTCCATGGCACCACGTGCCTGACAGTGGCTGGAAGTCCTGCTCTGGGTTAGTTTATTACCAATCTACTACTGTGTAGTGTCTGATTTTTCGCCAGTGCCAGAACAGCCTCCAGGAAGCCACATAAAAGTTCAGTTCCCCTTCCCACGAGTGTTCTTAATTTATTCCGAAGTCACATTTCTAGTAGTGGTCTAAAGCTCCGGCGCTGTGTGTGGTTTTGGAATTACAGCAGCAAACCACAAAGGCAAAAAGCGCCCAGCCCAGATCCTGCCGTTCCTGAATGTAAAGCTGACTGGCTTCCCTCCTTTTTTACAGTGGAGAACTTTAAAAGGATTCTGTCAAAATAACTCAGGATCACAATCTAGATTGTGGAGTGTGGTGGAGGAAGAAGTGATTTCTTGAATAGTTTGGAAAACTTGGTTAAATAACCATTACAAGTTACCACTGTTACCTGTGCTGTAGGTGTGCAGAGGTTTGTGGCAGTGCCCATGCACAGTTGCTGTCTGGAGCTGGGGGGGGTGCATGCTGTGCTTGCACAAGCAAGATCGGGGCTAGAGATTGTTTCAAACTGAGAAAACTGCCCTGAATCCAAAATCCAGAATGAGAAAAGTCACGGCTTCTAGCAATGTTTTCCCTATTTGTGTTAAAATACCCAAACACATTCTACACACACTGCCAGAAATGCTCTGCTGAATATTTAATGTCTGGGGTTTCTCAATAAATTTTAAAACTTAAGGTACATTTTAAATTCTTTTTTTGAAATTAATGCTTGCTCCTTCAGGGAAAGCCTGTATCTAGTGCTTAAACTTCATCCTGTGCTGCTGGAAAGCCTCCGATTGCTGGAAAGGTAGCATGACTATTGTTGCAGCAGTAAGAAGTAGAAGTTGTTACCTGATCAGGAGAACTTGGTATGTAGGACACTACACATTTGGAAAACTCCTGTGAAGATTTTTTTTAAGTTTTAAATTTATTTTTATGAAAAAATTAATTTTAGAAGTGATTTTTTCATGTTAAGACTATGGCAGAGCTGTACTTAGCAGATGAACTTTGTTTTCTCTTGCCGTGGTACCTGAGGCTGGCACTGCTGTGATCCCCATGGAGCCCACACTGAGGGGGAAGTTGCAGTATCCAGTCTTTGGAATTTGTCCTCTCCCATATCTCTTGCCAAGCTTGCAGCAGGGCAGACACCAGTGCCAGGGTAGGTTCAGGGATATTTTACTCTAGCAATGTGAAATGTTGAATCCATTCTTGTGTATTTTTCTTTGGCAGCCCCATCTCCTTTCTTAGCGACACTGACAACTGTGCAAACCAGCCTTTCTCATGTGCACTTTGATACCAATCGCTGATTTGAATCTCTGAGTGAGCACTGGAGGATGAAAATCATGAGCTGGCTGGGTTAGAATAGCAAAGCTGTTGCCCTGCCTGTGTCCCACACCTCCGGTGTTGTGGCAGGGCTGGGGGCCCGGGCACAAGGGAACGAGTGCTGGGGAACGCCGGGCTGTGGGCGAGGGGGAATGTGAGTGAGACACGCTGCTGTGGGCAATTATCCTGCTGGTGGATGGTGTCAGCTTTTAATTCAAGTTAGCAGGGTTCTTACATGACAGTTGCAAAGTTATATTTAGACCACACTGGTGTATATTGCCTACAGGACTTTATTTTACTATTTTAATTTATAGAAGTGCTCATCTTCACATATGGTAACACTTTCCCATTTTCCAGTAATACAGCAGTTTTGACTTACACAGGATATTATGGATTATGTATTAGTCGGTACTTTTCATAAGAGCCAGGACTTCTGCACTGACTCTGACTATTTTGAACAATCTTTGTCTGTGCTTTTGAGGCTGCTGGGAGGGACAGATTACAGCAAACACTTAAATCACGGGTAGCTCCATAAAGAATGAAATGCACAGCTTCAAATTAACCATGTTAATCAACTTCAGAACAGAAAGTTCTTTTGTCTGTGCTCCGACTTCTTTTATAAAGTTCATTTTCTTACATGAGAGATAGTATTAATGCATAAAAGATGCACCAAAGTATTTGTCATTCAGGCTTTTGTGGTTTTGCTTCACTGGGTACTCACTGAAACAGGACTGAATTGTAGATGAGAGCTGGGTACTCACCCAGATTTCTTTACAACAGCCATGCTGTAGGATTAAAAACAGATCACCTTGTTTATATCCTTATATCAGCTCAGTTTATTAAATCCTTATGAGTTTTCATTTACAAATATTTAGGAATTCAGTTATTTAATCACAGAGAAGGAAAGGAGAAATTCTGAAAACGGTTTAAAGGGGATTTTAAAGGAACAAGATGTGTCTGTGGAAATACTTGGATGTGTGTCACTGGAGGTCCATACGTGTGGGATACAGAACCAGGTTTCCCTTTGGCTTCAGGTGAACACACATTCACCAGCCCACTGAAGGACCAGAACGCTGGTGACTGTTCATCCTCTTTCTTCCATATCAACTCTTCTAAGGGATTGTCTGGACTGGGAAACTGAATCCCATCTGGAAGATATTTTGGATTTTAGGGCTGCACAGGCAGAGTCAGTAATGACTGACTTGGAAGGACAGTTGGTGGCAGGAGTTGAGGTCCTGGAGCCTGTCCCAGCTTCTTACGTGTTGTGCCAACATGAACTTTACCCACCTATTTTACAAAGGGAGAATATTAAATAACTTGAGGGTCATTGCAAACTTTTCAAAACAACCTTGAAGCTTTATGGGTATGATTCAACACTGAAGTCCAGAATGGCCAGTGACAATTTTGAAACAAATCCTTTAGAAAATTTTGCCATTTTGAATAACTTCTACTGTATTTTTGCCTTTTCCCTTAACTCTCTTTCACACCCTGGCTTGATGTCTCTGGGTTGTGGACAATGAAACCTCTATCTCTGCTTTGTGTAATTTCTAGTGAGAAAATGAGTCTATTTATAGGAAAACTCTGCAGAGAGAATGTGTAGGGATTGGTGAAGTTAATGTTTATTTAGTTTGCATTTTAATAATTGCTTTAAGAATGAATTTGCTTCAGATTTTAAGAACTTCATAAACAAAGCTCACATCTTCTTGGCAAGGAGGCAGTTATCTAGATTGTGTTGCTCATCATAGAGTGTGTTTTTTTACTCGGTGATTTTTTTTGTCCTCATTTGGGAAGAATTATTTGTTAACCATGCAATTGCATTTAAGCTGAGAAATGTTTCTTAGAATTAGCTTAAAAATGTGTGAATATAAGATAGTTTTTTAAAAAGGATGTCATTATAGCATTTTTAATTAATGTAAAAGATGCATCCTAGAACTTAGAATGCTGTATGGATACTTCAAGTTCTGGCATCTGTAAAATATACAGAAATGATATGAAATTAAATGAAATTTAATCAACCTCAGCTCTATTCTGTATAAACATCTATCTGGGAAATGGGTTTTGTTCTTCTGCAGCCATTGGCTGGGAGGTGGTGTTGTTTTTGCAGTCTCCTGCTAAAGGTTTATAAGAAGTAAGATTTGAACACGAAGGGTCTTGCTTGGAGCAGTGGTATGGTGAACAACCACAGGTCTTGTATTTCCCCTTGATTAAATAGTGTCAAGATCAGTTAAGCAGAACAACTGAATTTTCAGAGTGCTGACCGAGCATTGGAACTTCCACACCTCCACCAGGCAGGAGCCTTTTTCATACTCACTCTGTGGTCCATTGAAAACTGGGGATGGAAATCCTGCTGGGCTTCAGAGAGCTTGGAGAGCATCTCCTTTGTCATGCCCCATCGTGTGTGTGCAGGCAAGTGTGAGTTGAAGGTTCCTGAGTGTTGGAAAAGCGTTTCTTGGCTGTCCAGCAATGGAGATGAAAAGCCAGTCCCTCTCCCAGCCATGGTTCCCGAGCACAGTGGGGCTCTGCAGGGAGCCTGGGTTTGCTTTCTGTGTGCCACAGGTGTGTTCAGCCCTGGAGAAGGAATGCTGCTGCACCCAGGAGGACATCAAGTTTTTGGAACTTGGTGCTATACCTAGGGGTGGATTTAAAAAAACTCAACAAGCTCAAAGCTCTGAAAACCAGCTCTGAATATAATTACTTGCAACTTAAGCATGGAAAAATATGTTCTTGGTGGCAATTTGATGGCTGAAGTAATTTGGCATTCTTGGGGTGTAAAATGTGCAGTGCTGAGGGACCTGCACTGCTTTGCAGAGGTGAGAAGAGTGGCTTTTTTATCATTCAGGAGGAAAAGGTGTGTCCAAAATCCAGGTAATCATGTTCATCAGCTACTAGCATTTCATAATTTACAAGTTTAACACTGTAGCTGTCAGCTGGGTGAAAGAGAAGAATTTGAGTCACAGAGCTGCTGTGGCAGCCCTGGTTTGTCAGCCCAGATGTGTTTGTCACACCTCGAGTAATGCATGGCTGTGCCTGAGTCTCTGCAGTTTTAGGTACGAGTATTTTAATCACAGCTAATATGCTATTGTGTTTCAATTACACTTCTTGCAAGCTTCTGTTACTATTCTGTAGTAATAAGGAATTTTTATCTCCATTCCTGAAGTAATACACTGATGACATTAAATGGGGGCATATGAGTAATTCCGCTATTCAGCAATATTTTTTAATCACTGAAATCTCAATTTTTGCAGTCAATTCTCTTATCCTTGCTTTCTGTTGGATTGATGTAGCTGTTACTTTGGGTACTGGAAGCAGAGGAGTTATCTTTCGGGTAGACAAGGGATTGATTTTAGGCATTAGACATTCACCACGATGTTATAAATATTTACCTTTTCCTACTTCTACTTTGAAGTGACCTAGAGGCTTTCCCAAACAGGTTTGTTGCCTCAAAAAGCTATTAAAAACATCTTTATACTTTCTTTGCCATAATATTTTTAAAGCAGGGTGGCTGGGCAGTTGGCTGTCTGAAGTAACCTTTCCTCTTCACCATATGTGCATAACTCTCATTTTACTCGTAGGAGAACTACATGTGCATTGAGGAGAAAAATAGGTCCCAAGTGTCAGAGCTGTCAGGAATTTTTTCTTCCACTACATTGCTTTGCTTTCTTTCTACCTACAGGAACTTTGCAGCTTTTGCACCTTGTTATCTGCTGCCTGTCAAATGTCACGTTTTCTAATTCCTTATTTTGAGCTGCTGTGGTGCTGTGCAGGTTTCGGAAGGATTTCTCAGCCGTGTGTGTTGCTCTGAAAATCCTGCACCACAACACAGAATTTCAGCCGTAATTAGAGAGAGAGAAGTCAGGAACACAGCAAATACAACATTGTAATTTGGTCTTTCCTCTTCTGATACAGCTCACCTTTCTGATGCCTGCCTGACACCAAATGTGAACAGCAGAGCTTCGCTCCATTCTCCCCTTTGTTTAAAAATGTGACACATAAAAATCTAAGCTATAAATAAAGATCGTCTCTCCATGAATGTTTTAAGATCTATTTTAAACATTCATATAAATAAAAACCAATCTGGTGTTTATTCAGCATCTTTGCCCTCATAAGAACATTGGGGTCTTTTCAGAGAATCATGCATTTGTGGAGGCAAGGAGATAAGTTTCAGAAAAATATTTGGCTTAGTGAGGATCGAGATTAAGTAGGAAAAATGGAGCTTGACAGAAGTGCAGAAATATGTTTCTGTGAGTAGAGGTTCAGTAATAGCATTTTGTGATGCACAAAGTTTTAAATATTTTTTTATCTACACAATAAGTGTGGATTAGTTTTTTAAAAGAAACGTATGTTGTGGAAATCAGAGCTTTCCTTCTGCCATCAGTTTGCTCCATTCTGCTTAAAAATTTTGTTAATATGTCTGACACAACTTTCATATTTTTCTCTCTTACTTTCTTTATTTCCTCTTGCTTTTCTTTGAGAAGGGTAAAATAGGATTGGCTAAGAAAATACGTAATATTCATAACTATTTGCATTGCTTGGGAGAGTTCAATAACTTTGGTTGTTGAGCTGTTTGCTCTGGTGACCTTGTTAGACAAAAATGTAGGGGTTACTTTTAAAATTTCTTTATCTGATTTTGCTGATTTGACTTTGGATTTTTGGGCCCTAGGTGATGGACATGAAAGGTTTTTCTTTCTTTCTTTCACCCATAGCTGTGATTGCCTGTGGAGACATGAAACCATCCTGTTTTCAGTTAAGTCCATTATGTGGCTTGTAAAAGAATTCCTCTCATTTGGAATGGAAGGTACTAGGAAAAGAAAAATCAGTTCTTAGTAGTGTTATCCAGGGCTCGGACGCAATTAGGGATGGGGCATAAGCTGTTGTTTATTAAATGCCTCCTGAGTCTTGAGCTCTGCCCTAGTATGATGTAATCCTGCCTTTTGTGTTTGTTTTAACATTAAGCTTTTACACTGAGTGCTTAGCTTCAAAACCAGTTCCAAAGTGTGGCTGTGATTTTATTGGGGAGAGCAGTGAAGGTCCTGCTTTCCATGGAGAGATTGTCTAGACTTGCCCGTGTGTGTGCTGCTGGCAGTGCTGGTGCCCTTTTCTAGCAATAAACACCTAAATTAACAGCATAAATTTAATTTCTGGATTTCTGCAAGGAATCGATGGCAGCACAGCTTTGTGTTGTGTAAACAAGTATTCCTGGAGAAGCTGAGGTTCCTTGGGTATAAGCAGGGTAAGGAGCACCATTCTGGCTGGTAAGATGGCTGCAGGCAATCCAGCTAACAGAAAAATCAATTCTGGTCCTTAATCATGGTTTGCAAAGATGAGCAGTGCCCCCTGTGTAATAGTGCTAATTGCTGCAGAGAGAGCCTGCATTAACGTTGTGCAAGTAAGCTGTATTGAGAAGGGAGTAAATCTAACAGGAGGTTTGATGGAAACGCAGCAATTTCATACACACAAAATGTTTGGGGTTTTTGTCTATGATAGTGTTGTAAGACTATCTTTTCAATGCTGAGACTTGTCAGCCAAGTCATGGCAGAGGGTAACCCTGCCTGCAGAAAACAGCTCTGCTTGCTCTTCCCCGAGTGCTCGCAGGATAGAGCTCCACAAAGGTAATGTCTGTAAGCCACTGTTAGGTCCCATCAAGTTTTGGTGGTTTTATTTAGAAATTAAATATGTGTGTTACTCACACATGCTCTTACATGTGAGATTTCCTTTAGGTTTTACTACCCATCATTTATTCTGATGTTTTACAAACACCTAGAAAATGCAAATATATCTTTTCATATTTGATTCCCAAAAGTTTGCATAAGAAATTAGGTAATGAATAAAATGACTTAAGCTACCTCTCCAGTCTGGAGAGGTAGCTTAAGAAATAATATGATATTATTTCTATTGGTTTTCACTAACACAAAACTTGAAAATTTTAGGTTCTGTATCTCAGAGCAAAAACACAAATACTGGAACTTCAGCAGCACCTTTCCTAATCTTGTCATCTGTTTTTCTACTTCTCCCTTTTCTGCAAAGGCATGGCTTAAGAAATTCCAGGAAGAAAGCATGGATGTGAGGGGGCATAAACGTGTTTGCTACATCAGTGGTATCTGTAAAATTTACAATCTTGAAAGATCAATGCAATTCAACCCAGAGTAATTATCAGCTAAATTATTTTACCAAGGGGAAGATTACTACTGCTGTCTCTTCTAGGCAGTGATTGAAAACTGTGAGCAAAGTTTAGTTTTAAGGCTTGAGTTCCTAGAGTTTCAAAGCTCCTGAAATCAGAGTTTTTGTTGCCTGCAATTGAATCATCTGTCATGCAGCTTTAGATGAGTTAAATCAATAGCCCAAATCCTATATTGCAGTGTAATTTAATTAGAATTGTAAATAATTTGGTCAAAATTATAATTCATTATCAGCTCATTAGTGTGTGTGCTTGTATGGAAAATGTCTTTAACTAAAGTTTTTTTCAGTAAACCAAACCCTTTCTGTTGAGTAAGAGCTCTGGGAATTCCACTAACAGGAGAATGTTTTTCTGTATCTTCTCTGTCAGCAACTTGCAGCATTTCTCGAAAATATGTGAAAATCTACTGTTCTTGTTAACATATGCAACCTAATGTTTCACATGTTCTGCTGTGTTATAAATAATTTATTATATCGGTATATTTTTATTTCACTGTAATGATTATATGCAGGGGATTATGCTGTGAAGGTGCTATGTGGTACAGTTGTGGAGGGAGTTTGATTTTCTAGGATTTGTAATAGCATTGTAAGGCATAAATCCCAATCCAAGTGGAGTCCGGAGTGATCTTTTAATTTACTTTTGAACTGGTGTTTTAATTGCTTCCTGTTAGCTTTGAATTCTGTTATAAAATATCATCTATTATTGATAACTCTTTGTTCTGCATCATTTCACTGGCAGTCTGTAACTGTTTCCAGTTGACTAGAAGAAAGAATTGCTTAATGTCTAAGCTGCTGTAGTTCTCTCATTATTTCTTGCAATGACCAGTTTTTCTTTGGGGTGTGCCATGTTTAACATAATTTCTTTTTAACTTGAAACCAAGGTTTAAATCCATTGTAGTTCCTACAACTGAAAAATTTCATTCATCCTTTTTCCTCACTTCATAAAACTATTTAAGAAACCACAAAGACTTGGCCAAGAACATTAAAATGATAAAATTCATTGCAAGATTAGTGAACTTACCCAAATCTACATGTTGATTTTTAATACTCCTAAATTAGATCTATCTTGTATTTACAAAGAGAAATCTCCTTCCTCACCAACGCCTTGGCTGTAAATCACTTTCCATCCACCTGGCCAACACCTGATCGCACATGCCATCGCCAGGAAGGTTTCAGCACTGTTCTTCATTATTTAATGATTGAAGTACTTTTTTTACCTGCTCCCAAGGGTCAGAAGATTTATAACCCTTAGGAGACCTCTGGAGCTACAATATTTCCTTTCACAGTTGCTCCTGCTCCGATTGCAAATGGTACTTGCAGAGTGACTAATATGATTTCCTCCTCCTACACTTTCCTTTTCCTGAAGCCATCAGATTTGTTTGTTTACTCTTATGTGCTCTTGTAAGGCACTCTACAGCTCTGGCTTCTTGACTGACCAGATTTCACGTGCTTCCAGTTTGAGGAAAATGCCAGCAGGGATTGTGTTTAGAGATAGTGCTCCCTCTTGATCCTAAAATCTTTGTTTCCTGTGCCGCCTTCTATTGCAAAGGATGTGCAGGGAATAGCTGTCCAAAGTATCCTTGAAAAATGCCATGGAGTAAAACAAAAATCACTAGCAAATTGTCCTTATATATGAGATCTTTTAGTATCTTGTATGTTGTACTGGAAATTTTATGAGTCTTTCTTCAGTGCAGTTGAAAATTTGGAATCTGATGGTCACAATAATAATTGTATTTTTTTGTTGTTTTTAATGAAATACCTACAGAGCATTAAGCAATCTTCAGCACTTGAATCAAATAATAGTGCTTATCACTCACTACAGTACCTGCAAATAATATACTAAAAGTATTTGTAACAGCTTCTGGAAACAGTTATCAAATATTTTAGCTATCCTCTGAGGATTCCTTTTCCTTAACATCAGGTAATCTTTTCATTTTTCTAAAGTTTTTCAAAATGAGAATGAGAAAAAAGAGAACTGAGAAAATGTGAAGAGAAGCAATATAAAGTATTATGTTCAACTTGGAGATTATCTCTGGGAATGAAGCATCACTTCTTGGAAAACTTCATGAAATCAATGACATTATGCAGAGTTGAACATCTTAGGTGAAGCATTTTAGGGAAATAAATGCCAAAGAAGTCTTTGTTTTGGCTGAACAACTGATTAGATGTCCTTTAAAATATCTTTAATCATCATCTCAATGGTTGAACATGAAAATATGTTATCCATAAGCTGAGATTGTTTAGAATGCACAACAGTGGATTTAAGAGTGTTTACTTCATTTCAGGATATGGGAAACGTGTGTCTGTAATAAGGAAAAAAATTCAACATCATATTTTGTACATCATAAACATACCATGTTTTCTTGAAGGAATGAGCTTTCACAAAAAACCCTTGTGAATTAAATCAGTTTTTCATTCTGCATCATCAAGAAACATTATTGTTAGAATCCTGAACCTTGTATATTTGTCTGGAGCTGTATTACTCTTTTTTAGTTCACTTTTCAAACCTGAGTGGTGGTGCACATAAATTTCATTTGCTTTTAGTATTTTATCACTCTCAAAATCTGTTCTGTTCTCCTTGTTTCCGTGTTGAGACACTGATGGAACCTAAATCTCGCTCTTGTGGGTTTTTTTATCTGATTTGGATTTCAAAAACTGGAGTCCTAAATATTGTTTTGGGTAACTGGATGACATGAAAAGCAAAACTTATTAAGCACTTCCCTTCCTTACTTGTTACATTAGTGTAAAGGATTTAATGTGTTTTTTTCCTGTGTTTTTTTCCCCACTGCTTATAAATTTAAGCATTAGTATTTGGTACAGACTCCATTTCCTCATAACTTTTATGGATTTAATCACATTTGGGCTTAATTTGGTTTAAAAACGCCTGGTTTCCTCACTTGTGGAAACAGAGGATAATCAATTTTTCGCAGTTTCTGCTCCTTGCCCAAACTACCATGGTAGGCAAGGAGACTTCCTAAAATCCCGCTGAACCTTGAACCTGCTGCTTTTGACTTCTTCATCGTAGCAGAGACACGGCAGCGTTTAACCAGAGCATGAGAGACACATGGCTGAGCACAGCTTTTCCAGTTCCAGCAGAATTGTTTGAATCAAATATTTGGCATTTTGAACGTGAAAGCTGGTCTCCAAATTTTCAGATCATGATTTGCTTTATTTGGGAATGGCAGGGAAAAAGGGCTGCTGCAACTCGGGTGAGACTGTTGGATTGGGAAGTGCAAATGACAGTACTCTCCTTGAAAAGCTGAATTCAGTTTTGTTTGTTTGATTTGGTTTTTTACTTAAGTTCTTTTCCAATCCGTTGTGAGAATCTGAAAATCCTTTTATTGTTCTGTTGGTGTTGCTCAGATCCTGAACTGTCCATGAAAACTCATGGATTCTTGGAAGTTGTTTTGGATATTGGATTTCAGGCAGTAAGCTGCTGGCTGCTGCTGATAATTCTGTTGGTTATTTTAGGCAGTGTTCATATTTTAACTCTTATACATTGTATTAAATAAAAAGTGGTTATGCCTTATTTTGAGGCACTAAAAAGCTCAGCATGTGACCCCAAGATCTGATCCATGCCAGGAGCACTAGGACTGGTGCATACCTTCCTTGGGCATGTCCCATTGCAGATGGAACAACCTTCCCTCCCTCTTCTTTTCCCATCATTCTGGAAGACAGCAACACAACCAACTCTTTCAAAACACAGAAGCTGTTCTGATACCATGTCATAAAATTTTGCAGGGATTTTTCTTTTTTTTTTCTTTTTTTCCTTCTTTTTTGAGAAGCAGACATCAAGTAGTACATAGGCCAACTGAAATACTGGGAAAATACTCAGCATCCTATCCATTATGCATGGCAAGTGTCCTTCATGCTGTGGGACACATCAACAATTTCAGACCTTTCAGCAGCTCCTCCTGTGGTCCCAGTCCTGCCCGTCTGTCACGCATTCTGCCAGGGCTGCCCCATCTCTCGATCATTTGATATGGGCTGAGAATGACAGGCAGGGGAATGAGGGCGGCCACAGGCGGGCAGTGGGACTCTGAGTACAGCTGCCAAAAGCTGTCAGGATCTTGCCAGCTCATCCCTCAATGAAGATCTTCCATTATGGTCTTTCTCTGTGGCTGGAGACTTTTCCAAATCCACTACATGCTTTTCCAGAAGCCCTGAACCAGACGTTGCTGTTTGTAGGGATGAAAAGCATGGCAGAGATTTTTCCTTTTGTGCCTTCCACATTCAGAGGCATCTTAGCCCTGTCTCAGCCCCACACACCCTGGCATTGTTCAAAGCCACCTTTGTGTGTCCCTTTACATCATGTTACCATGTTTGCTTTTCCATTGTTTATTTCCTGCCATCTCTTATGTTTTGGAAAGCTCCCCCAGTGCTATTGGATATTAACACTCTTTCTCTTTTCCCCCATCTCCCCTGATCTCCCCAGCCTCCCTTTTCTCAAAGTACAATTTGAAGTGAGCTATAACATTCCCCCATATCCTGCTCCCATTTTGGCTTACCCTGTTTTGCCTGATAGGGCAAAGCCCCCCTCCTCCTTTTTAATAACAAGCAGAATGCTGTCAATTACAAAACTTTCCATCTTGCCAAGAGTCACAGGATTAGTTTATAAACCACTCTGTCAAAAAAAAAAATTAAAAAGAGCAGTTTGTGTTGATGTAGCATTAGAAATGTAAATTATTCCTTACATCATTATCCAAGGCAGTCGTAGCTGGCTTCTAGTGTGCAGTTTCCTGTTAAACTTATGATATAGGCACAGGACTTTTGAATTGAAAAGAAACCAAGGAAAGGCCCCCAAAATACCTGGCCCATGGTGGGATGTGCTGGGAGTGTTAGTGGGGCACCCCATAACAGCCTGGCAGGGTGAACCCAGACTCACCCATAGAGATATCTTGTCCCAAGACATTTATTCATTAAACTGTGTTTATCCTGCCTCCCCTACTCACCCTGCACACTAAGCTACTACACAAGTAGTCCTATTTTTAATAGGAACATTCATAAATAAATTAGCCTCAGGGGAGGCCAGAAAGAGGTTACATCTGTGGTTATAGATGAAACAGCTCCACAAGGCCAGGATGATATTATTTACTGCTTGGTTCGGTATTTCTGCTTACTGCTTTGAAATGCACAAAAGTCACAATGACTTCAGCATTGAGGGTGGCTTGTTTTGCAGCTGGAAGTCCTGATTTAAAATAGTGTCAGTACACAATCCTGCATTTTGCTGGAAAATGGGCACTTGATTGAGCCTTTTTCTTCCCTGGGTGCCCCAAGGAGGTAGTGCATGTGCCGATGATAAACCCAACAGGTGCCAGGGTTGGAGGGTACTGGAGCCAGTTGGCTTTGTGCCGGCAGCGCACAGTGGCTACATTGTGTCTCTAGGTTTTTGTGTGCTTCCATGTCCTTGTGAGGGATGGTATAACCCAGTTGAAATACATACTTAAACTCCTGAGGGATTAAGTGTGTTTCCTTTGCTTTACAGTTCAGAATTTTACAGTTTCTTTGTTTGGGGTTCTCAGATTGCTTAATGATTTTTTTCCTCCCCGTTTTGCCCAGATGTGTATAATAGCAGTATTTGAACCTTACTAGGTTTGCCAATTTTATTACTCAACATATGGTATATCCTTTTATTTTCGTCTAGTATATCAGTCTTCTGCTGAGAAATCCCTTTGTTCAGGCTTTTTCCTTACTATTCTTCAGCGGTTCAGTTTGTAACTTGTCTGTGCTCCAAAATTCCGCTTTTTGCTAGTTATTCAAGGGGACAAAATGTCAGATGTTTTGCTTCTGTCTGGAAAGTATTGTTTAAGCTGTTACTTGCTGGAAGAACCACGGTCAGTTATTGTTAAAAGAGCCCCTTTTCCCACCCCCCTGGGAAGCTGTTGTTCTCTGACACAGGAGAAGCACCAGGAGGTGCTGAGATGATGTGGGTGCTGCAGTGCTGCATCAGCCCAGGCACACAGGTTGCATCCCAAGCCCATGAGCACCATCTCTGTGGGTCTGCCATTGCCTGTGCTGGACAGCCCAAACATCCTAGTGAGGAGGATGAGCCCACGTGGGTCTGCACAGCCAAGGCTGGTGGTGTTTGAGGTGCAGCTTCAGCCCCAGCCTGGATTCTTGCAGAGGTTTGGGAAATCATGTTTATTTCCACTTCTGAAGCATTCCCAAACTCTTCTCTTGGCTGTATGGGGAGGTTAGAAATGCAACTCACATGGGGAAGTTGGTTTCCTTTGATACAAAGCTACGTTCATTGCTCCAAGCATTATATCTGTACTTAAGAGCACATAATAGTCCATCCAAATCCCTGCATCTGTGGCTCATCCTCACATATTTATTCTGTATTTATAGTGACCAGCATTTGCAGAGAATGTGAGCAGGGATTGTTTTCCTGGTAGGCTTGGGAGCAGATTCTTTTGTGGTTTACATCTCTATAACTCAATTAAATGGCATTAGGATAGACTTACATCAGCTGAGTTCTCTGCCCGGAGTCAAAATATAATTCTTAATAATGATGGTTTTACAAGTGATTTTTCTTTATAAAATTTTAGTAGTGTTTTCTTCTGACTGGTTTCTTAAGTTTTCTTCCTTTGTGGCGAAGTCCATATGTAAGAGACTTCGGACTAAGAATATTTTGTTTGAGAGTCAGAGATTCAGAATAACTTGTAGTCTGCTGGAACTAACCCTAATGTCCTATTTGCATAACTCTTGTATAAGCTTCCCAATTCAGTTGTAAAGGCACAGATCACTTGAATTCTATAATTTGCTTCCCATACAATGGGAATAAGACATGACTTTCTCTTGGCAAATCATTAATGTTTGTATGTGAGTTTGGAAATTGTAAATTGCTGTCTGGTGCTAATTGCCAATAATAATAATAGCAACTGCACAGGTAATCTTTCCATAATGAGAAATAAAAATTATTTCCTTAAATCATTGCTGTTATTCATAGCGGAGTGGTTAACTTGTTATATGCCTTGTTATATTTCATCAAGAGGTGATGCTTGGCCTCAGTGAGTTCTGGATTTAAATAGGTAAGTGTGGGAATGAAAAAATAAGAACATGAAATGACTTCTTCAGGATCACTCTGTGGGCAATTAACACCTGACCTGGGTTAAAGGGCAAGTTTTTCTTTTTAGTTCAGCTCTGGGATCAAGCTTGGAGGTTTCTCAGGCAGAAGGAACAAAAAAGGAAAAAAACTTCTCCTTTTCTTAGAGCATGACTGTGCAGTAGTGCAAAAAAAGCAAATGCTCTCTTGATTCAAGCAAGGCATTTCCATGGAGGCTGGGAACCATTAATGCCATTAGCAGATAGTCATCTGTAAAACTGCACAATTCTGGTCTCCTGTATGCAAGAAAATTTAATTGAAATGGGAACAGGTGCTGAAAGAACCTGCTGGGATGAGAGGGAACAAGGAGACAGACTTACAAGAGGTGGCTGAAAGGGCTTGGCTTGTGTGGCCTGGCAGGACAAAAGCCGGTGTGGATCTGAGAGTTCCCTAACTGTATCCAGGGGTAAGTACCAGGAGGAAGAGGACCTCACTGTGGCTGGAGAGCAGTGTTGGCAAAAGAATTACTGGGCAGAAGCTAGCTGTGTGTAAATTTAAGCTGGAAATGGGATGAAGGTTTCCAGTTACCCTAAACTTCGATTAATGAATCATAAACTAAATTTATGAACCAGTGATCCCTTGTGTGTCAGACCATCCCTGTGCTCCACTGGCAGCACAGCCCCTTCCCCTTATTTAGCACTTTGTTCACCCTCTCTTTGTTCAGCCTCCACAGGCTGAACAAGTTTTACACCCAGCCGCTTAAAACAAAAAAGTCCCATATAAGCTTAGCTTGTTGTCTTGTCTTTTGATGAAATTACCAAAAAATAATGCATGTTGTTTAATAGGTCTGTTTATTCCTCTAATAAGGACTCATTCCATTTAGAAATCTAGTTTTGGGGGATTTTTTCCCTATGAGGTGCCCTAGACTGAATTTAAAATGTGATATATTTGCATCATGCAGAGCAATAGCTATTTCAAACAGCTAAAACCTGTCATGTTTCCTCAGTCCGATGAGCTGATGCACCTGCCTGGACCAAGAGAATTAACTGGATAAAAATTGGGGGCTTGGGGAAGCTTCCCTTGAGCCCCTTTCTTGTGCTGGAGGTTTTGGGGTTTGCACATCTTCCAGATCATCACAGCTGCTGTGTCTGAGGAGCCCTGCTCCCTGGCAGAGCTCAGAGCTACCATCTCATTCATCCCCCAGGGTATCCCTGGTCCCTCCTCCGCAGGCGCCGTGGCTGCTGCCTGCAGAGACCCGAGTGATTTTGATTGATGGTGCCACCTAATTTTAAATTGCAGTTGAGGCCTTATTAGTCTGTGATCACTAATCAGAATGAAAGTTGTTTTTTGCTGGCTTTTATTACTCATTCCACTTTGTCCATATTAGTTACAGGCATAATGTGATTGCTGCTCTGCTTTGCCGATACATGGCATTCCCAAGGGGTCCCCTTCACTAAAATTTAGATTTCCCTTTACAGTTTGACAGGTTGCTGTTACAGCCATAGAATGCTTTTTAATACTTCACAGTTCTCAATGCAAAGAAACTTCACGTTGTTTTCATAGGTGAGGGTGACATAAATGTTGAAGTGCCTCCTGTTACTTGATATTTAATTATGAAAGCATCCGCTGGAAAAATAGCATGGGCCTGGTGTAATCAGCACTGGGGCAGACCTGCTAATCTTTTCATTTGGTCTAGACATCAAGGATGCTTTGTACTAGTCTGGCTGTAGCCTGATAATCTAAGACCTTCTGGACTAAAAGTTTCAGGACTCTTTATGAAGGGGAAAACTCCTCCATAAAACCCCTTAGGTTTGCGTATTCCTCAGGCTGATAAATGCCTGTTTGATTAGTTCATGGAAAAGGTATTTGGATGAACCTGACCGTGGAGGCAGCTTGGCTCTGTCTTAGTGCCTAGATGTCTGGGAGAGCAGCAGCCCCTGGGTGTCAGGACGAGGGTGCTGTTCCTGCTTCTCATGGCTCTTGGAACTCAGATAATTCTGATTAAACAGCATTTCCATGTTACTTAGAAAATATTTTTGTAATTAGTTCCGTTCCTAAAGAGATCCACAATTCCTGGCAATCATTTGGAAGTGACAGATGGGTTTCCTTGCAACTTTTCTCCTCTTTCTGTTAAATAGCAACAATTCTTCTTGTTACCTATTTTAAACAAATTACAGATTCTAAATAAACACCAAAAATAATTGCTAACAGTCTGTTTTCCAAAACCTATTCATATACTTTCTTCTTATGTATCACAGTCCAGTTTTAATCTGTGACATTGTTTATGTCAGACCTGTGCATGTTTAATTAAGGAATGGGTGGGAGGGCAGCAGCCAGAACCCCCTTCACCTGTAAGATGCATTGAGAAAGTCATTCAGGGTCAAAAAAAAAGAAATTCTGTCTCAACAGTGGCCAAAACTGAATGCCTGAGGAGTATCAGAACATAAATGAGGTCTTGTGTTTTTTATGAGTATTTTAATTCTTTGCATGGAAAAATTTAGATTTTATCTAGCCTGGAAGAATTCCAGTGCTGTCTAAAGAAAAAACTCTCTGTGTGAATAAAACCACTGTCTGGTCTGGCACAGCACTGGGAAGCGCTGGTGCCGCTCCTCCTTGGGGAAGTGGTGATGATGTGAGTGCTGGGATGGGTGAAGCACGATGTGCCTGGACTCGCCTTTGCTGGGCAGGAGCAGCTCCCAGTGTGCCCCTGCCAGTTTGTGTTGAGATAAAACCCAAGTGCCCTGTAATCTGATGTTACCCGAGAAACAGAAAACTGTGATGTTAAGGAAATACAAGCTGGGGATGCACAGTGGACTCATTTTTGTCCTCTGGATAAGAAGGCAAAGCCTGGCTGTGGCATTTCTGCGAATCTGTCTCCATGGACTGTGCCCAGTGTGGAAATCCACACGCGAGGAAAGAATTGGAACCCTGCAGGGGTGGGACGGAGCTGCATTGCCAACTTTGCTGGTTCATACTTGGTTTGATTTTGTGCTGCTTTCCTGTAGTACCATAGATTGGTGATGGTGAAAACACAGTGTTCTGTGTTCATTGTTCTGTGTTCAGGCAGTTTCAGGGAAGGCGCAGATACACATCTCCTGCACTCTCAGTCTCACTTGCCTTTTTTCCTCTCCCAAAAGAGTATCTTCTGTAAAATGCAGATCATAATCTGCTTATTTGTGGGGAGGAAAGACAAAAGGATACAGCAAAATTAAATGATGATGATTTTTTGTCTTTGCCTTATTTTGAACAGTCAAGCAGGAGAAACAGCCCTTCTAGAATATATTTATATAGAGATGGTGAGGCCCTGGCACATGTTTTCCAGAGAGGCTGTGGACTCCATCCATGGAGGTGGCCAAGGTTGGTTGAGGTTTGGAGCAAGTTTATTTAGAGGTAGGTGTCCCTGCCCATGGTTGGGTGTTGGAACAAGATGGGCTTTGAGGTTCTTTCCAAACCACGCTATGTTTCTGCAATTCTGTATCTATAAATATGGTTTGTTTTGCAGTCTATAACTTCTTGAAGCAACATTACCTTTCCTTCCTTTAATCAAAGGCTGGGTTTGCTAAGAACCGAGTGGTGCTGTGCAACAGGATGGTTGACGAAGGTGAGGTTTGACTGAAGTACTCTGGAATGAGAGGAGAAACACCTCAAGGAAAGACTCAGGCCTTGACTAGGTCTTTCTGTGGCATTTCAGTATTTGCAGGTCACCGTGCCCCTTCCTCTTCCTTCATTATCTCCCTGCCAGCTTTTAGAAGCTTGGCTTAGTTGTCAGCAGCTTGTCTGCTAATAGGCACAACTATTCTCCATCAAGGCTGTCTGAGCAGAGCATCTGGAAATGTGTAAATTCAAAAGAAATATCGCTGGTGAAACCAAACAGAGAAAACCTCTGCAGGTTGGGAGAGGGAGCTGCCAAACTATAAATATTTATATACTAAATGCATATGCTGGTGTGTAAATGAAGTGCTTGTAAAGCCTTTGAGCAATCTTCCAAACCTACCTTGGGTATGGTTTAGTTTAGAAAATTTATTTTAAACCTTTATTTGTATGAGCATAAGTTTAGAGAGACACTGCCAAGGAGTGTGATGGGGTGGGTGCCCAGCATTCCTCTGGGACAAGGCACGTGGTGCAAAGTTCCTTTTTCCTCTTGGCACTTCTTTTATTTTTCTAGTTGCTGGTCTTGGGACCACAATTGGAGCTATTTGTGTAATTTCTGATTGTTTTTCAAAACTGGAATTTTTTTACATAGTGAAACAGAGTTTACCTCAAGTTTTTAGACAAGTGCCTGAGGGTAGAGCTAATAAAAAAAATTGTATTTACTAAATCACACAATTCTGTCAGTTATTTTCATGGTTTGTTCAGTGTTTAAATGACTTGTAAAATGCACTTTGATTTCTTTCTCATTTTAATACTTTAGTTAAATAGGTGGCTGAGCATTACCTTAAGCAGCAGTTTTGGTAATATAAATATCTGTGCCCAGATATTTATAATTTTCAATGATTATTTTAATTTATTTATTCTTTTTTTGCCCAGTATGACATACAGATACAGTAACCATGTGCTTTGATCGTTTTATTTCATGCTCCCTCTATAAATCTTAGTTCATAAGGAGCATTACTGAATGTTGCAATTCATTTCACCACTTCATATTTAATGATTATCATGTAAGAGCATCTTGGGACTTGTCTACACAGGAACTACAATGTAATTAAATGGAGGGATACATTTAAGAACTTGCCTACGTAGTGAAATTTATTTGAATTTTAATGTGATGTGAATTTTTAAGTTTTTTTTCCCCTTGGGATGTATTTTATAAGTATTTTTGTTTTGGAGTAAGAACTTCTTATTACAAGCTTGTTTTGAAATTGCAAAGTTGGTGTTTCTCAGGTATCAGCACACACTTTCCTCACTGAAGAACTTGAAATCTGGTCCAAAGTAGATGTTTCACCATATATTTATGGTCGTAGAAATATGGCAATATTAATTTGAGTTTTAGTTTGTAATGTTTGGGGTTTTTTTTACTTTTAAAAGTTTCCATTAAAGCAAGTGATTTGATTTTGCAGTTCTTTTTTTCAGAGGATCTACTAGCTTTTATGTTTTGATTTTTGTATGATTTTCCTTTTCCACTGGTGTATATATGTGTTAGGTGGCACCATATATGGATCTGGACATGAGGATTAGCAAATTAAATTCTTTGTTTTATCCTCTACTTACCAGCAGTGATCAGTGGAACATTGATGCTGGACTTCCAGTCCTTTGTTTTTTTCTTCTTACACAGAATCCCAGGATGGTTTGGGTTGGAATGGAGCATCCAGTGCCACCCCTGCCATGGCAGGGACACCTTCCACTATCCCAGGTTGCTCCAAGCCCTGTCCAACCTGGCCTTGGACGCTTTCAGGTGTGGGGCAGCTGCAGCTTCTCTGGGCACCCTGTGCCAGGGCCTTCTCACCCTCACAGGGAAGAATTTTTTCCTAAAATCCCAGGTAAACCTGCCCTCTGGCAGTGGAAGCCATTTCCACATGTCCTGTCACTCCATGTCCTTGGAAGAAGTCCCTGTCTTTCTTTATGTATGTATTCTTACTTGCCTAAATAAAGGTTTTGAATCCAGGATGAGATACTATTATGCACTTCCATTACCACAAAAAGACTTTTCATGATTCTGGGTTTAGTGGAAAGTGAAGACAATGTCCAAAACTCAGATGGTGCTGTCTGGCTGTAATGTCTTGCACAAAGTGCCTCAGTCAAGTGTCCTGCTGGATCCAGATGATTTTTTTCTTTTTTTCTTGTGTTTGAACAAAGCACCAGTCCCAGCCATCCCACTTTGGCAGGACCCATGTAGTGAAAGCTTCCACACCCCTATGGTTGCACCAGGAGGAAGGAGCTGGAAATAGTCCCCCCAGGAGCTCTCAGATGGATGGATACTGGCACCTGGGGGAAATCAGGCCACTGAGGTGCAAGGTTGGCTTTTTTTTTTCCCAATAGATACTCAGAAAATTTCTTATTTGACTAACATTTAGCAAACAAAGGTGACATTTGAGGCACCTGGAAGACAAACCTGACAAGAGTTGGCATTTCCATATCCATATTAAAAACTGCTGGGAGTTCACTGCTCTGGTAATATCCATGGCCTGAGCTGCAGGAGCTTGAGCCCTTTGGCTGGTCAGGGAGTTCCTGCTTTAATAATCCTTTTCTTGTGGGCAGTTTTGGACACTTTCTTTGATGTAGAGAAGTGCTGCTGTAACAGCACTTACGAGCAAGAAACTGCAGTGGGGCGGAAGGGAACAAAAGCTACCCCAGGTTTCATGTGGAAAGCACCAATTTATTCCAACATATTGATGCTCATGCATGCTTACAACAAGTCTTGCTTAGATGTCATTATGTTTCTTATTAGGCTTATATTTTAAGAATAGCCTTCTAAGATAGAGAGAATTATCCTATTTTGTTCATATCTTTGACTGGTTTTTGGCAAAAATCTTCCTGTTGCCAGAAGTCACATTAAAATTAATGTTGTTTAAGCTTCTAAGGCTTTTGAAAGGATCACTGGCACAAAATAAATAAATTTACGTAAGTGAATATGTCATTATACCTTGAAAAGAGGGGAGGTAATTTGATTTGGTGTCTTAATTGGTTTCCATGCTAAAATTAATAGCGTGTGGAATCCCTCTTAGTAACGTGACTCAGAACTATTTATTTTTCAGCTCCTCTTTTGAGATTGATGGGTATGTAATCTTAGCATTTGGGAGATGCAAGCAGTACTGGAATGACAAACATTTCTCGACAGCTTTAGAAAGATGGATGGTGTGATGACCCTGCAACAGGTTTGGGTGTTTTTGTTTTCCAGTGGGTCATCGTCAGATTCTTACTTCACTTTCATTCTTAATGAAGGGGAAGGAAAGGTGAGACCTAATTACAGGTTTGACATGTCTTTTGTGAAGTGACTTCTCAGTGAATGGGTTAGTCATCCAGCCCTCAACAGGAGAGCATAGTGATGGTCATCCCCAGTTTGTGGTCCCAGCTGGTCTCCTAATATTTAAAAGTAGTAATTCCTGAGGAATGATTTTATTAGGAGGTTTGAGCTGTGGGTAAGTGGAGCAGGTCAGCTCTATGACAGTTAGACAATGTTAGTGTGCTGCATTGCTCAAGCATGTCAGTAAAGGCCTGTGCCACTTCACACCCTGGTTCACATTTAAACTTTTTTACTGATTCTGTTGCAACATTCCTGCATTTCATCCAGTGTGGGTTTTGGGGCTTTGAGGTTTTTAATATTTTGGCCAGGTCAAAGCAAATTCTCCTTCACAGATGCCAGGAGTTTCAAGTATAAAAATAAATTTATTTCTGAAACTAAAAGATATTTTGAACAAGCAGTTTTATGTTTGCACCTACTGAAATAACCTCTGCCTCCCCAAAAGCAGGCAAGCCTGCTACTGTATGTACAATGCTACTTTTGTCTGTCTTGGAAGAAGAAAAGCCTCACTGATAGGACGTGTCAGCCATGAGCAGTTAAAACCAACACATCTCTGTGTGGTGTAAGAGAACAGTTTATGGATTAGTATTCAGGTTGCTGGCAGGAAGCACATTGTGGTGGATTAGTATTCTTATTGTTTGAGTGACAATTTATAAAAAGCTGATTAAAATGACCTGGATCTGGGACACACGGGTGGGAGCCAGGAGATGCGTGGAAGTGATTTAAATCTCACCTTCCTACTTCCCTGCTCTAATCTCCTGGGCAAGAGCAGAGCACAGCAAGGCTACTTGATTTTACAGCTCTCTGATAGTCACAGGGGACTGAAAGCAGCTGATACCAATGGTCTGGAGGGCTCTTAAGTGACCTGCTCCTTCTACAACTGCCCTCACTAAATCCAGGAGCTCAGGATCCTGCTGTACTTACTAGGGGGAAATAGTCTTTGCAGCTCCTGCCTGTTCTCACTCCTCTGGAGGAGATTTGTGTCTCCTGGTTGACTCGGAATCTCCTGCTTGACTTAAGCACTGCGTTGAGCAGCAGAAATACTTCCCCAAGAGTTCCCAAGTAACAACTTTATTCCACCGCAGGAATTTGTCTAAGCCAACTTCAGTATCAGATTTTATCTGCAGTATTGCTCAAAGCAGCTGCACTGTGTCCAGAGGACGTGGCCTGGTGTATTTTAGGATATATAGTAACTTAAACAGGATACTGACCTTGTGCAATACCTATCTTCAGCAAAGAGATTGTTATTTGAAATTTTGTTTGTTTTTTAAATTATACGTTGCACTCATGGCATGCTGGCATTGTGACATGTATGATTTAATGCAAAGGAATCTCTTGAAGAAAATGTCTTTGCAAAGTGATTCAGGGGATATTTTGGCAAGGCATAAAGGTAGTAATTTTCTTCAACCCTAATAATGGTTCCTAAAATACATAGTAATAGTTCCTGAAGAAACCGTGTTACAGATGTCAGATGCTTCTGACATCTATTAAAATGATGATAATTCATTGTTAAAAACTTGCAGAGGTAGGGAACAGATGTGGGGTGATCAGAGCTCAGTTGTGCAAGTGTGTGGGGAGGTGAAGTTTTCTTATTCCAGGGCAGTACAACACAGATGAATGTTGCTTCATTGCCTTGTCTCCATGACCCAGGAAGGAAAGAACAATTCAGCCCCTCAGTGGGAAACACTCCCTGGTGGTGCTGCTCCTCTCCTGGGGTACACGATGCACCAGCACAGCAGCAGGAGCTGTATAACAGCTTTGGCCTTTCCCTCTCCTCTCCTTGTGTCCGGGGTGACCTGACACAGTGACACAGATCAAAAAGTGGAAAGATCCAGAGGGAAATCAGCTGATTTTTGGCCAGATCAGGTCGCTCTGTGGATGCAGTTGGTTGGGCAAGCACAAGGGAAGGGCATGAGTTGTTTCTCTAACTGAAACACGTTTTGTAGCAGTTTTCATTTTAAGTTGAAAAGGAACAGCCCGACAGCAACAAAATCCAAAATTATGGGAAGATATTCAGTGCACCATGTCCTGCACCTGGAAATTGCCTCCTTTGATCAAGGAGCCTGAAAGCATTGATGAGCAAGTGTCCTCCTGGAAGAGGGGCTCAAGGAAGGCTTGGAGTAAGGAGCTTTGTTTGTGGATGCATTAATTGTGTGCTAAATAGAAAGTACTTGGTGGTGGTAAATGTATATTGTTAGTCTTTGGCAGCTGGCCAGAAGCAGTATTCCTTCCCATGAGGTTCTTTCTCTGTGTGGAGCACATGAGGTGAAGCCTGTCTGTGGTATCCAGCTTTCATTTCCCCTGGAGCCATGGCTGACCTCCGTGAGGCCTTGGGAATGCACTAGTTAGGTGGCTCACAAAGTCAGCAGTTTTCAAGATGGAACAGCTTATAAGGGCCTCCTTTTATTTTTATTATTATTTCATTTTTGTTTTGCTCCTTTCTTAGCAAAATATGATTTTAATGGGAAGAGCCAGGCTCATCGGTGGTCACCTGACCTGTTTACTAAACCAGGAGATTCATGTCTTTTCTCCTATTTCAAGCTTTGCGCATCAGGTGCATTAAAAAAAAGAAGTTAAATGAGCTAGTTTTTCATGCACTGGTACTAGAAAACTTGATTCAAGGAGGAGGACAAGAATTTCTTTTTTTTTTAATGTGGAGTAGAGTAGATAAAGAATTTTGGTACAAATACCATGTTATTTAACTTGTGAAATGATTCATACACTGAAGATGACATGTACTCCTTAACTATTGTTAATTCCTTGCTTCTTGTGGCAGGCTTGGACACAGCAGGCCCATGGTCTTTCCTTCCACCCTCGCTTCTCTTCTCAAGTGAGTGCTACAAATACATCCACACCTGCAGAGCCAGTGGTTTATCCAGCTGGGCTTCCCTGGTTACCAGCAGTGGATTTCAGGGTGTGTCCCTCATGCTGTGCTCTGTCTGGACCCCTGATGGCTGACAAGCCCCCCAGGTGCAGTGTTGGGAACACGTTCCTGTGACACTGCACGTGAGCAGTGAGCGTTTGAAGCTCCAGTAATGGCACCTGTGCTATCCACAAAGGTGTTTGGCCAAAGTGCTGAGGAACAGGCCCAAGCTGCAAGAGCTCAGTGACCACTTGTTTGTTGGTCAGAGCCACTAAAAGGATTTGGATGAGCTGAAAACAAACACAGAGCACAGTGCCAGGCATGCTGGCAGCTCCAGCAGCTGCTGCCAGTTAAGGATACTGAAATACGAAATGCCATTTAAAGCCTAAAAAATGGACAGTGTCTCTGGGAATCCTTGGAAAGGCACACTTGTGAGTGGTCAGGAGAATAACAGCATCACCTCCTGAGCACTTAAAAGCAGAGCTGGCATGACAGGTTGTGAGTCCAATGGGTCAGATGGGTGCAAACCAGTGAGTCTGCCTTCTCCATTCTGAAAATCTCTAAAGTCAGAAGTATCAACATTTTCTTAGCAATTTCTTTCCGTTGTATTCCCTGTACAGAGCAACAGGCTTTTAAACACTGGCTAGTAATAGGAATGTGTCTTGTGGGGAAAAAATTAAACTGTGGCAGATCCTTTCTGTGGCAGACCTTTCCAGTTTTGTGGGACATGACAGTCTTGGGTTTAGCTGCCCTCCTCTGTCTGTAAGTAACATTGTTCAACCTCGCATCAATCTCATATTTAATTAGAATCCTCTTTGAGATGGAAAATATCAGAGCAGATCTATAGTAAGACTGGGAACTTCACAGCCAGAGGGTTTTCAGATACTGCCTTAGAGAAAAAAAAAAAAGAAAAAGCTATTTCTAATCCTTAAAATATTTGCCTTGCTTTATTTTCATATCTTGAAGACAAACAGGTGCTGTGTGCCCTTTATGATTCTTAAATATACAATCTCCAAGCCAGCAGTCTCCAAAGCCTTTCATTGTTTGTACAATTAGGGTGGGATTTTCGGAATCACTGTGTTGGTCTGTCTCTGCTCCCATTGAAGTCAAACTGCCATTGACTTCAGTGAGAATCGTGAGACCAGCACGAGTGCTTTTGAAAGTCCTTCCCTCCACTTTTTAGTCACATCTGTGTACAATTGAGTAAAAAGACTTTTGTAATGTGCTTTAATTATTCTTTGTTGTTTTCATATAAAAGTGATTGAAAGGAAACCAGAAGGAAACCTATAATAATCTTGACTTCAATCTTATGAATTCTATGTTATGTTTTTCTTCTCCATTTATGTAATTATATATTACTTTATGACAACATAAGATAAATCACTGAAAACATGAGGAATAGAAATAATTAGGTAATATGGAGAGGAAGAACAGTCTCAGAGGAAAGTACTTGATGCTTCGTGGTCTGGTGGGTTTCCAGTGTTGCTTAAAGCAACTTTCCTTTGGCTGCATGGGAAAAGCAGGAGACTTTGTGTGAGAGGCTTGTGCTGAAACCCAGTGAATTTGGAGGCTGCGTGGCCAGCTGCGAGGAGTGGCTTTCTGGATGTCACTTTCCCAGGAAACTTCAGATTATTGTCCAAGTATCCCCAGTCTGCTCTGCCACTGTGCTTTCCACACAGTTTTGGTCCTCCTGCTCCTTGATTCATGCACCTTTTTGGTTTCCAACATGTGTTTCAGTGGTGTTTCTGGTTAACTGTTTGCTCTTGGGCAATACCAAAGAAAATCAAAGAGAATCAGAGCTTTCTGTAGCTCAGGGATGGGGAGAACCCAGGAAATATCTAATTCAACAAGGTCAATATTTGCAAGACTTGCTCTATACAGCCCAGCTTCATCTCTGGCTTCATTGAAGTGCTCTAGTGGGGCATCCAGCTGTAGTGGTTTTTATTTGTATCTTATTAATGTTTGCTTGGGTTCATTGCAAGAGATTTTGGCTGAGGAGCAGCTTTGGCTATCACCTGTAGTTCATCTCCATCTCCTCATGTGGTACGAAGCAAGGGGGAATTTTGGAGCCCAGCAGGAGGAGGTGACTGCTTCACTCATTACTGCTGAAAAATTATCTGAACTGCCCTTCTGAGAGGCTTTGAAGAGAAATAGGTAGATCCAGAGGGCAGTTCAGATGGCAAAGAACACACGGAAGCCTGCTTGGATTCAGGGGTAGTTTTGCAGTGAGAGGACCTTAGAGTTACCTTGAATTAAATTGTCTTTTGATGGCAGGGTTCCATTCCATCCTTGGTCTCCTGGGATTACCTGTTCTGCTGTAAATATATCTTTAGCATTAGAGTAAAATGTTATGTCTGTACATGGCACACTGGTTGCCTCTTTCAGCTGCTGCTGGTTCCACCATGTGTCACCGATTAGAGCTGGGCCAGCGGCCAGGCTGGTCCTTCATACACTCGAAATCCAAAGTGGTCTGTGAAGGATGTTTATTAGCTGAAGTGTGGCAGATCTGTTTGATAAACTCTACGGCATATTGTTCCTCTTAGTGCACTCTGGTGTTTTCATGTGAACAGGAGTAAAGGTGTTGGACTTGTAATTCAGTAGATGTGATCTCTCCGGTAGGACCATGGATGGCAAATGCAGCATGTGCTCAGGGCTCCACTGGCCTAATTAACTGAAAATTGTCAGACATTGTCTTGGGAAACTTAATAGGTGGTCTTGGTGTTCAACATCCAGAGGTGCTGGGGCACTGAACAGGCTCCCCAGGGAATGGTCACAGCCCAAGGAGTGTTAGGGCAACGCTCTCAGGCACAGAGGGATTCTTGGGATGTCTGCAGAGGCAGCAGTTGGATTTCATTGTCATTGTGGGTCCCTTCCCACTCAGGAGATTCTGTGATTCTGTGAACTGATGGAAGGAGCAGAATTTGCCTGCAGAGGCTCTGGACACCTGTCCTCTCTCCCTATCAATAGTCCTGGAAGTGCTGGCATAGTGTAATCTGCATCTGCAAGGTATTGTTACAGAATTCTTGGTGTAGTCTCAATAAAATTATTAGTCTGTGCGCCCCCTGGAAGGTCTGAGTGCTCAGCCACCCTCTGCAGGCACTGCTGGTTCTAAGAGGTAGCTTGAAATTAAATGTTCTTTAACATTTCACTTAGGGACAAAATGGAAACCGATGTGAAGAAGCTGAAGGACAGAAAGCCCATGGGTGTAAACAGCTCTGAGCAGGAATGTGACAGCTATGCTAAGAACTGTGAGATGTTTAAGATAAAATTACTGTATATTAATGAGATGAGATCTGCACAAAAAGCATGATGAGCCTGCCAGAGAAATAAACCACAGAGTACTGGCTGGCCTGATTTTTTTTTTTTTTTTTGCCATCATCATGTTTAATATGTTCATGCATACTGATTAAAATTTAGGTTAGGTTCGTGAGAGCTGCTGCCAAGTTTTGTCACTCAGGGCTTTTTAGGTGCTGTAGATTTAACCCTCAGTCTGCCCTTCTGGTGGCCAGTTTCCCAGATACTGAGGGCAGATAATATTCTGCCATGTCCAGCTGAACTGATGCATTCAGACTTCCTGAGGAAAGAGCCTCTTGAGTGCTCCTAAAATATTTATTTATCTAGGCTTCATCTTTCTGAATTTACTGTTGGCTGAAATAGGCAGGACTCTGTTGGCCTGGCATGAGATAATATGTTTGACTTCACTCTTTCATTCCTATGGAATGATATTTGAGATGCATGGCTTATTTCATTTTTTCTAGAATATCAGGGGAAAATAATTTCAAATGGAGAGAGAATTTTGCTGAACATCTGGGAGCAAAATGCGGGAAGTTTGATAAATGATGTCTTACTGACATGGAATAGCAGCTAGCTCAGTGAAGGAATCTAGGGCATTGCAAGTAAAAGGATTTTCTAAAGTTTAGTTCAGTTGGAAGTACAGTGCCATGCTGTCTACATATGCTTGACAGTAACAGATTATTCCAATTGTCAAATTTAAAAAGGCAAAAAAATTCAGTCTTAAGTCATGCAGTAGTCTTAATTTCAGGAGCAGCCATGTCTGTATACAATAGACACAGACATTTATTTGACTACTTAAGTCAGCAGAGGAGATTCTTGTTCAAAATTTATATTCTGTTCAGAGGTTGATTTCCATATATTAAATATATGGAAATATTTGATAAACTAAGCATGGCATCATCAGCTTATATTGATAACTGCATAAGTTTAAATTCTTTAAATTCTTAAATTCGGGTGTTGACTATTCAACTGTTTTTCATTTTAGCCACTTTGTGTCTGAGACACACTGAGTTTAAAACTTGCATATTATTTTGATTTTATCCATTGCACACCTTTATGCATAAGCTTAAATACTGTCAAATAAGCAAAAATCTCTTCACGTGCACAAGTTTAATCTGGAAGTAACTCAAAGCAATCAGAACTTTGCAAGTAGAAATAAAACCTGGGACTTAAAAATAAAGTAATTGTAGCCCAGATATTTTCTGGAAAACAGACTTGAGCCCTGTAGAGTTTTTTCCCTTGTATTGCTCTACCAGTCTGATGTCAGATGTTATTTTTTTCTTCATTTACCATAATTGTCTCTGAAATATAACAGTGAAACAAACCATTAGCAAAACACGGAGCTGTCAGAAGCAATCACTGGTTTCACATCCAAATGGGGTGTTTTCCTTGCTCCAAAGAAGAAGCACCCTCTGTATCTATAGATACACCCTCTGTGTCCTGTAGAGGTTCTTTGTGAAACATCCAACACTGCCAGGTTAGTGCTCTAGTTGAGAAGATCAGATCTGTCTCTCTGGCATGAGGTGGAGGGCAAGGACCCCTCAGTGCTTTTCTAAACCCCCCCAGTGTCTTCACCAGCTCTGGTGGTCGTTGGGAATGACCCTGACCACTGCACACCAGCCATAGCTAATAGTGGATGAGAAATTCCCTGTCAGCTGTCTAAAAATCACTGCAGGAGCTGCCCAGTGCTGCACCACAGAGTCCAGGCAAAGCAGAAGATGTATGAACAGCCTCCCTACCCTGCCTGCCTGCTTCCCTCCCTCCCTCCCTCCCTCCCAACTCTTGGTTGAGCAGCCTGAGTTTGCTTCAGGAATATCTATAATAAAATTGGAAGACAGAGATTTCCAGTTGTTTTATAATCATTATATCAAGGTAATAGATGGGAAAGGCAGTTCCTGGAAGCTCCATATGCCTGGCCATGGAGCATCTTTGCCTTGATGTACATCTCAAGGGCTCTGAGAGGTTCCTTCTGCTCCCATGGTCTCTGTCCACTAGAGTTCCTGTGGGAGTGCTCAGTAAGTTGCAGGATCAGTAACATGGACTGTCAAAATGAAAATGTTTGTTAAGTGAGTGTTTTGTAGCATAAAATGTTAAATCAACTTGCTGGAATAGATTTTATCATGTAGTCCTTTATCGTGTGATCATCTAAAAGTTGTCTGCAGTTTGGTTACACTGAGCTATGACTCTGACTGTTTGGAATTATGATTTGTTATGGTACTTTTCCTGAATATTCACTGTGATTGGGATCCTACCTCAAAACCTCAGACGCAGCATCAGTTAAAAATATCCTCTCTGTAATTACGTTCTACTCCTTCTGTAGGTAAATCTCTGCTTATTACTTGTATTATTGTTTTGCACACATAAAACTGAATGGCTTTAGATTTGTCTGGATGGCAAAGTGCATTCAGCTTTTCCAGTAATATTCTTGTAAAACAGATCCTGCAGAAACCTGAAGGAATTCCAAGCGGGCAGGTAATGCTGCCTGAATTTTCCCATAGGCCATGTTTAAAGTCAAATTGGGTTGTGACATTAAATAACACCATATGGTGTGTGCACTCCCTCCTGCTCCAACTGGAGGCTCAGAGCAGTTCCAGTAGCATTTTACAAGAGTTGATTGATTTTGGGGTGGGTTATAGGTTCTGGCAAGGTAGGTGATCTTGAAAAAATCCTTAGTGTTTGGCTTGTAAAGACCAGAAGTGCAATATTTGAAGGACAATTTGTATTAATATAAAACTGGGATCTGAAGCTGGAGGGGCTCAGCTTGGAGGAAAGGAGGCTCAGGGGGGATCTTGTGGCTCTGCACAAGTCCCTGCCAGGAGGGGCAGCCAGGTCAGGGTCTGGCTGTGCTCCCAGGGAGCAGGGACAGGAGGAGAGGGAACGGCCTCAGCTGGGGCAGGGGGAGGTTTGGGTGGGCATTATGGAAAATGCCTTCATTGAAAGGCTTGTGTGGGAAGGTGGTGCAGTCACCATACCTGGAAGTGTTCGGGAAACCTGTGCATGTGACACTTGAGGATGTGGTTTAATGGTGAATGGTGGTGGTTGGACTGGATGATCCTAAGGATCTTTTCCAACCATAACAATTCCATGATTTCCGTGTGTGTATGCATATGTAATTGTGTACGTCTAAAATGTGTCAGACCTGTTGAGAAAAGAACTTGGAATCAAACTGTTCTTCAGATGATGAACTTTTTCAGATGATGGTCTTGTGCAAACTATTTTTGTCCTCTGGATGATTTTATTTCTAAGAGGATGCCAAAAGCATCAGTGCAGACTATCAAAGCTCCATAAACCCCATTTACCATTTTCATTGTATCCTTGAACCTTGAAAAAGAGAAATGAAAGCACCTGCAGATGCAGACAGGACATTCCATGCATGGCATGTTTTAAGGTATCCTTTCATTCTGATTCTTCCTTTCTTTTTTTTAATTACAGTTCTTTGAGGTTCCGTTTGACTCAAACATGAACAGGACTAAAAACAGACCACTGGTGCGAGGACAGATCAGGTAAGGCAATGCACACCTGCTCTGGCCAAGGAGTAACAAACCTTCTATTTCCAAGTTTCTCTCCCTCTTCAGATCACACAAAGTAGCACTTTGAGACAAAACACTCAAGAAAGAAATGCACCTCTGTGTTCCTTGCTATTTCTTCATGTTTGTAACTTTCATGTGAGGAGTTTGGGCACTCACAGCTGTAAAATACTGAATTTCTCAATACAGTAGAATTTCCCTTCATGTTACCTATTTCTTCTAGTGTGGTGACTCCGTGCATGGTGTGGCAGCATGCAGTTGTGTTCCACTGAACTTTTGTTTTGTAATAATAAATCTTAAAAATTTCCCATCTAAGACCAAATACAAAAATGTGTGTTGCTTCTACATGTTTAGCTGGTTGAAAGCTCACAATTGTGGCTTCTTAGATAATTAATTTAAAAATTTGTCATCATAAGGTTTGTCATCATCTATAAGTAAATTCCTCCCTTCACCAAAAAAATTTCCTGCATTAGCATGGGAATTTCCTCTAAAATAAAACTCCTCCATTCCCACTCTTTTTTTGATTATGTATCAGTTCAGTTTCTCAAAGGCTGTTTGGCAACTAAAAACACAAAGTGAAAAAGAACATCAATAAAAATCCTCTTGCTTATTTGCAAACTGAAACTGAAGACCCAATTCATAAATGATTCAACAAACAATTTTAGTATTGCCTTTCCATGATTTGTGACAAAGAGTATTTATAACAAAATTATGTTTTCCCTTAGGCTTCTGTGAACAGTTGGTCCTATTTATTTCTGTGTTTTATCCATCACCTTTGGAAGACTGAAAAAAACCATGAGAGATGAAATTACAAGAAAATTGAGACAAAATAGTCAAGTGAACCTTGAGGGTAAATTCAGTCTTGTGGTAAATAGTTAGAGAGCTTCAATAAACTTGTTCTGATTTGTTCTCAAAGGTGGTGCTAATTGCAGATTCCCGAGTTAATTCTACTTAAAAACTTATTTTGGGGACCACTGCAGTGAGGGCATCTGTTGGATATACAGTAAGTCAGGCTTAATTGTGTGGTTCAGGCAACCTGCACTTCTGCCTCCCTTGCATGTGGTCCTTAGGCCCTGGGAAAAGGAACATTTGTTAGGAAGAAAAATGATGGGGGGATTTTCTTTTTATTATTATTATTATTTTATTTTATCATAGTCTGCTAGCATGGCTTGCAGTGCTTCTGGAGTCAAAAATATAACTAGGAAACTTTCTGTCAACTTCTGATTCAGAGAAAGCAATTTATTTTATGTTTCCATTCACTGCCATCTGAATGCACCACAGATTGGCAAAACCATATTTCATGGATTTTCTTACTTTCATATTTCCTTTCACCACAAAATGATAATGTTGGGGACATTGGGCAATCACTCATCAATCTATCTACCTGCCTGTCAACAGCTAATTTAAAGTTCTTTAAAGTGTCACTTCCCTTGAATAATGCTGCTCTTGCTCCCTGCACACCATCGAGTATGCAGACCTTGACTGGGGTTTTTTCTGTGGTGTACCAGAGGAGAATAATCCAGTGCAACTGATCTAACCTTGTTGTATTTTGCCTCATACTTCCTGGTGTTCCTTGAACTCTTTCCTTCCTGGCTGATTAAATAAAACCTGTAAATGGTTATGCTAAAGCCAGTCAAAACCAGACAAGACAGGGACAGATAAATAGTACATAAGAGACTGGTGTCTTGGCTCTGGGAAAGAATCCAGAGAGTTTGGGGAGTTCTTGCCCAAAATTTGTCTGATATTTGAGTTTTGACATTTTCTTCTCTTTAGCTGCTTCATTTAATGAAACATTTGCTGTTTTTTTTAATTCTGTTGTGTTACAACATCTGTGCTATCCAGTGCAAACAAGATGTCATTTTCTAATCCATCTTCATTTGCACTGTAAATATATTCTCCTTTTTTCTTGTTTCCCTTGTTTTTTATTTATTCAGCATAGTTGTTGTTACAGAACTGGACAATATGGGTAGCAGTTTTTGTCCTGAGCTTGAGATCCTTTTTGAAGAGAGAGGGCTGTTGAATCCCCATCACGTTGGCTCTGCACCTCCTTGGAAAGGCTTTCAATGATGGCTTTGATGTGACTCCTGCCCACTGAAAACTGCACTGAGGCCAGTGAGAGTTTTTCTAGAGGTTATGCCATCACAAAGAGAATTCTTACATGCTTTGAACGTAGGCCAGAATCAAACTGGTAACCCCAGTGAGAGGTTCTTGGAGTTACTGACTCATGCAGTCCCTGGATGAGCTGGTGTCTCCATTTTAAATAAGGTAATTCACAGAGGTGTTAGGAAATGTTAAGCTTTTGTAGAGGAATTAGTCCTGTGTGTTCTGCTTTGAGGCCTCCACTTGCAGCTTCAGTTTGTTTAGGGTTAAGACCAGCTGTCCTTTCTAAGTGATCTTGCTTCCAACAACATTTCTCCCCTTCCTTTCTGCCTGAAGCCTTCACTTTGAGAAGACACCACAGGTCCGTCTCAGGGGTTTGTTTGCCTGCATACACATTCCTGTGGTTCCCAAACCCCCACGTGTCACCCTTTTCTGTGAGCTGCTGAGGACTTGCAGTTTCCTTTGGCATCCATGAGGAACCTCAGTAGCTTTCAAAGAAAGGCTCTGTGGCCAGGGCTGCACTTTGAGGTGTGGAGGTCTGGCTCTGGAGATAGCATTGTTCTCTTACTGGTGACTTTCAAGAAGTCTCAGTTGGGCAGCTTTGGCCCATCCATCATTCCCTGTGAGCCAGAAGCCAGTTCTGCAAAGAAGAACTGGAAGGATGTGATTTGGAAAAGTAATTTTCCTCCATCCTTCCCACAGTGACGTCTCTGTATTGTGCCATCCCGATGGCTGAGGCAAGCCATCTTACTCAGCAGCTCGGTGTGCCCCTGCTTCAGATTTGATATATTTGGGCTGGACAATCCATAAAGGCAATGACACAGACGGGTTCTGCAGAGCTGGGGCTGCTGAACAGAGGGACAAGAACACGTTTACCTTATTTGCCAGCCCCCATTTACCACCTCCCTGGGTGCCCCCAGGGAATCTTCTGACACTGTTGGGAGATTTGTGACAACACCAGATAGTTCATTGACTGTTTGCTTTACAATGTTCTATTTAATTTGTGAGGCTCTGAAAAAAGTGTTCTTTGAGCAATGAGATGTAACCATCCTTAATCTCTATTCAGAGAGTAATCAGAGACATCCTGTTGCAAAAACAACAAGAGTAGACCCAAACACAGCATGCCACTGAGTGCCATCCATCATCCTGCCTGCCCACATGTCTTCCTCCCTCCTCTGACCCCTCAAGTCTTGTTTGGAAATACAAACAGCTTGAGATGTTCTTTATACTTGGGCTGCAGTGTTAAACTCATTGAGCGTATTTGTGTTCTGTGTTATAATAACAGCTGATACTGTTTCCTTCTTTTCCTTCTATGAATTTGTTTTGTGTCATTGATGAGAAAAAATTTCATGTGCTCACACAATCTTAGATTCGTCTGAAGTGGCAGCAGCTTTTCCTGATTTCCTGTTGGGTGTGATTTATCCCCTTGCTTTTTAAGGTAATGGAGTTAATTTTCCTGCAGATTAATTTTAATAAATCTCTGGTATGAGCTGCAGTAGCTGAGTGAGATCAACCTCAAGGGTGACAAGTATCCTGCTCTGTTATGTTGTGCAAAGTGACAGGTTTGATCACTCTTTATCTGCACACACTCCTAAAAAGTGGCAGTTATATGAACTTAGGGTTTGAACTGGATCTGCTGTGCTGATCACTGGTAAAAGTCTTCATTGTTGTACAAGAATAGTTTTTCACCTTAAAAAGAAAAGAAGACCTTGAACTGTATGTTCTAAATAACCAATTCATGGCTGTGTAGACATTGTTCAATTCTGCTCCTGCGTTATTTTGCAACTTCCAGCTATTTTCTGTGCCCAGTCCTTAGGCTTTGGCCTCAGCAGTGGCTGCCTGGAAGTGAGCCTGGGGCTTCTCCTTTGCTTATCTGGACCATGAAACATTGTACAGGTAGCTTTAGAGTGTGGTCCAGCTTGAAAGGGGCCTCAGGAGAGATGAGGACCCATCTCCTTCCTGCTCACAGCAGTCTTGGCTTTGGTTGCTGCAGGTCTGGTCTCAAAACCCTTCAATATAATGGCTACAAACTGCAAAAGGCTGGATTTAGATTAGATCTTAGGAAGAAATTCTTCCCTGTGAGGGTGGGGAGGCCCAGGCCCAAGTTGCCTAGAGAAGCTGTGGCTGCCCCAACCCTGGAAGTGTCCAAGGCCAGGTTGGAAGGGGTTTGGAGCACCCTGGGTTAGTGGAAGGTGTCTCTGCCCATGGCAGGGGGTGGGAAGAGATGAACTTTATGGTCCCTTCCAATCCAAACCATTCTGGATGATAAAACTAACATGCTGTGGAATGTATTGATATTCTCCTTGTGGAGATTATTTGTACTCAAGCTACTTTTCTATACACATTAAAGAAGTTTAAGTCCGTTAAAATGGCAGAAGGCGGCACAACACAGCTAATGCCTTGAATGCTTCAACAGAAATAAAGCTTTGCGTTGTTTGATGAATACTTTTCCCAAGAATCCCATTAACCTTTTCCCTTAGCAATGCCCAAGGAGCTGTGTTGTGTCTGTGAGCTTTCCACTCCTCATGTTCACAGCTGATGGTTGCTGCAGTTAATGGAGGTAGTAACACTTCTACTTACTGATGTTTCTGAGTGGAGCGTTGACTTGGCTCAGTTTAAACCATAAGCCAAACACTTGAAGAATCAGACCAAAAAGGGCTCCTGTGCTACTCCTGTTTCTCCCAATGGCTTATATTTGTGAATAGTAGTCACAATTGCAGATATGGAAGTTGGATGTTCATGAACTAATAGAAAACTGCAACATATGAAATTTTATTTATTCAGAAGCACATGGAGATTCTAAACTATTTCTATGTAAAGCTGAGTTTTTCCACTCTGCCTCCTGTAGCAGACCTACTGTTACAAGTGTAACAAAACCAGCCCACGCTGAAAAATTTGTGCATTTTAAAACAAAATTTCTCCTGTAGTCACTGTGGATAACTCAGGGTAATTAGCTTGTTTCTTTGCTTAACACTAATGTAAAACAGGAACGTTCCTGCTGATGTTAGTGGAGCTGCATGGATATAAGTGAAGGAAAATCCATGTCCAGGGCTTACACTGAGACCTGCATTAAGTGTTTTGCTAGCTCTGGTTAAGCCAGAGACTTAAAACCTCCCCAAGGGTCTTGGTACAACTTTGGGTCCCCTTTAGAGCTCAGCCCCTGCTTAGCTGGTGGCTCTGCTCCCTTGGGTGGTCATTTCAGACAGGTTTCATTCTACTTAAGTTAAAACAAATAAAACAAAAACTCCATAAATCTACAGTTCTTCAAGAATAATCATTTTTAAGAGATCAGATGCTCATTCCCTGCAGGGGAACATTCTGATGCTTTGTTTAGAAAATACCTCATTTTAAAGGGACTGCCCTGAGATCTTTTTGAATGATAAAAATGTTTCTTTTTTCAGTGGGAGGCTTTCCTCTTGTTTAAACAGGGCACAATTCAAAGCAGACACCATCACGGCAGCCTTTTCAAGAATTTCTTATCCTGCTTGTATTCAGGCTTTATTATTTAAAAACAAGTAAATTCATTCCTTCCCCACCACCACCCTCCTGCCTTCATTTTTTTTCCACCCTGTGTTTTCCAGGAGCTGTCATTGATTGTGTTTGGTAAACAAGAAATTTAAAAGGGAGCTTTATATTTTTGACATGTAGTACAATTGCTTGTAAAAATGTACTTCTTGCCTTTTGAACAGCGGGGTATTTTTAATTTTTTTTTTTTCTGGCATGGCCATGTCACAGAGAGGTGTGGGGGGAGAAACCTTGGGGCTAAAACATAGTTTAATGAGACTAAAACCCACATCAAAGGATGGTCTAATGCAATGATATAATGCTTACTGTGTCTCTTTCCCAAAGGGGATATGGATGACAGTACTTATATTTCAATTATCTATTCACTGCCTGCATGGGATGTTGATTAAATGGTTCTACGGTATTAGAGGCCGTTTGTAGAATGCACAGAAAAATGGTGATACTGCACATTATCCTCGAATCAAAATGTTTGTTAGGAGGAAATTATATGGCTCTAACTACATATATATTTTGTTTCTTAGGGCAATAAAGAGGGTTGTTTTATTAACTCCACATTTAAATTTGTTTCAGTTGAAATGAAGCAATCGCTGGTTCTCCAGCTCAGTCCTGCTCAGGTCTCATTCTGCCACAGCTCAACACAGACATTCCTTTGCAGGCAGCTCTGTTTGGTAAATATAAATCCTGCAGAAACCCTTAACCCCTCATGCCTTGCTACTTTTCAGCTCAGCCTATGGGTCTTTACTCCCAAATTATTTATCTGAATCTTTAATTGTATGCGGGACAGTTGATAAATTGGAGTACATTGTGCCCTGCCCCACATTAGGAAACATCCCACATGCTCATGTATAAAGCTGGAGTCACGGTGCATTTGGCTAAATAGCTGCTCCATCTGCTTGTGGAGAGCACTGCAGAGAAGTGATACGGGCTCCTAATGGAGTTGTCTTATCCTCGCATGTCAGCTCCTCTCTGGGGGGTGGGTAGAGCCGCAGGGGCTGGGGAGCTGAGCCATTGTGAATTAATCCTGCCATCTTTGTGTCTAATATGAATGGGCCTCTTGGACATCGATTGCAGCCATTGCCTCTTTTCTTCTTTAATTGACTAGTGGTGAGTCATTTTCTCCAAAGGTGATGTTAAAGTGAGTTTTTGCAAACAGACAATATTTAGGCTCGAAGCCCAAGATCCTTTCCCCATCTGGGGGCAATGTTCTGATGGCTCTTCTTCCCATGTCTGTCAAACATTTCAGGTTTGTGTTTGTAAATTCTGCCTTAATGCAGTCAAACCCCTACACTTTGTTCCCTGTTTTAATATTGAACCTTACCTGGTCTAACCACGGCAGCATCATCATTCACCCTGTGCCAGGTGGGGTAGGAAATGTCACTGCTCAACAAGTCCATTATGGAGCTGCCTCTGATTAGAAGCTGCTATACCCTGAGATCTGTTTACAGAGTCACGTTAGAAGTGCATTTCTCTCTGTGAAGGACAGAGTTTATCATGTCTCATACAAGTTATAACTTACATGTTATCAGCTTTGCAAGTCAGATGTAAAAGATGTTTTTTTGCACTTTAATTAGCTGTGCGAACACAGATGCTTGCTCTCTGGTCTCTGTGACTAGGAAGGCTGCATTCCTGAGGTTGAGATATGTGGAGAGCTGCTTTGATATGTGTTATTTAGTTCTTTTTTTGCTAGGGATGTAAAATCACAAGGAATATAAAATTATAAATCATGCTGGAAGGGAGCCACGGTGACTCCTATTGCTGCCTGTGTGACAATAATTATGTTCTATTCATGCACTTTGATGGTAAATGAAGTGTTTTTCATTTTCCCACTAAAAAACCCCATAACTCCAGATGTTAACTGTAGATAATCTACCTGGATAATTAAAACAGGGATCCCAAAATACAGCCATCCTCATCCTCTTCTCCTCTGAGATGAGACTTGGCAGCTGAGAGTTCTCTCCCCTGCTGTGGGTGTCAAAAGCATGTTTGCAGTGGTGCAGGGGAATCTGCAGGTGGGCAGAAAAGATCTGGCTGAACTTGAAATTTGTTAGGCTTAATCTGCTCCATTCCTCTTCCACTGGCTGGTGTCTAGAGACTGATCCTCTTCCCATGGCAGATCTTTGCTTCTTGTCCTGCTCTCTTGCTGTAGGGAATTAACTTAATTCCTTCATTCTCATTGCTCCTGGAAATGTATTTAGTGTTCCTGGGCTGAGATGACTGGACTATCTTCTCTCTTTTGTATTTTGAAGAGCAGGTTGAGAAATACCCAAGAACATCAATTTTCTCTCTCCGAATGGGATTGAGATCTGGCCTGAGACTGCTACCCATTGCTTTCCAAATGTTGGCTGAGGGCTCAGCAGAAGCACACGTTATATTTAATCATTCTAAATCAGAAAAATGTTTCTGGAGAGACCAAATTATCCATCCTGTTAGTCAGGTGGTGTCTGGCTCTTAAACAAAGAGAGAACTGAGATTTTGAAGTAGAATGAATGGATCACTTAACTGCCACTCTCTAAGGTTAGATTAAAGAGGAGGATTTAGTTTAAATATTATGGGGGACATTTTTCTGATTTACTGTAGGTTTGTCTTGTAAGCACTTTAAAAAAATATTTACATTTTCATGACTGCGGGGAAGCTGTGAATATTATTAGTCACCCTTTCACTCCTACCTAACAAAGCCATATACCACAAGCATGTTGACACTCCACAGGGTTGCTCAGGGTTGTTATGATTAACATTCTGGTGTGGATATCAAGTGTAATAAGAGCATAAACATTTTGTAAGTATAGGTCCTTTTTATTTGCAATTCTTTATTTCCCAGTGAAGTGATGAGGCCCAATTGGAGTGTCTGCTTAATAACAAAGGGCAGTATAAAAGTTTTATTTTTGTCTCAACTGCAGGTCTCCCCCTGGTGCACTGAGCTATCTCATCCCAGACTGGGGCTCAGACCTCAGGGCAGGCTCATGAAAGCATGAAAAAAGAGATCCTGGTATCATTTGTGGGGAGTTAAACTGGGCAGAATGAGAGCAGGAGATGCCTTGATGCTGAGGGTGGGACTCTTGATCTCTCCCTCCTTGGCTGAGTTGAAATTCTTGCATCACCCTAGCAAAACCTTCAGCAAAATCAATCAAGCCAATTTTGATTTACTCAAGCATAAAAAAGAGAGATGTGTCCCTTTCAGAATGAAATGATTCTTTTAAATCAGCCATGTTTGTTTATGATAGTTTTAAAGCACCCGGATCTGGCAGGGAAGACAGAACATCTGCAGCTTGGGTTCTTGAGGAGTGAGGGGAACAAATTGGCCCCACTTTGTAAAATGCAGTGTTGATTTGCTTTTATACCATGATACGCACCCGTGGCAGGGTGGCCTGGGCTACGTGCTTGGTCTGTTTCTTCTTTGGGAGAGAAATGAATTGACACAGGCAGGATTTTATTGTGGTCTGCCACAGCTACATGTTTTTGAGGATGAAATGCCAGACACTGACGGAATGTAGATACTACTTAACCTGTGAAGACAAAATTAAACAATTCATTAAGAAAAAAAGGAAAGACTTGACAAAGCTTCCCATTTGTTTGTCTGTCTTAAGTGCTAAATGATAGACATGCTGTATTCTGATATTTGCAGCTGATGGAGAAAAATTGAATTCCCAATTCAAAATGTAGTTTAGTCTCATGTTTTAGTTTTAAGCTGCATCATCCTTCATCCCTTGTCCTGATTCATGAACTTTCTTGCATGACTAAAAGAGAATCAACAAATAAATGAAGATCTTTCTCAACATTTTCTCTCTTAAAATAGTACCATTTTAGCTCATTGATATATATTGTTCAGTTTAATATAATTCTGGTACTTTGCAAGTTTAAGCTTCAATCAGCAGGTTCTTGGGCTTTTCATAATATTCAGCAACTATGTACCTGTACAAGAGAAGATCAAAAGTGAGAGCATGAATTGCTTGTTTTAAGTAAAGCTTCTGACTGATGCTGAAATAGAAATACATGAAAGAAATAGACGTCTGGCAGTATGTCCATTCTGCCAGTGTTACAGCTATTTTTTTTCCTTTTAATTGGAAAGAAATCTTTCCTTGAGACTAATCCAATCTGTAATTGAAAGTTGTAGTTGAATGTAAAAATATTTTGCTTTGAGTCCTTAAAAACCGCAGCCTCAGAACTATACTAATTAGGGGTCATGATGTACTCCAGAATCCCAGAATGGTTTGTGTTGGGAGGAACCTTAAAGACCATCTAACTCCAACCCTGCTGCCATGGACAGGGATGCCACCCACTAGATCAGGTCATCATGTAACCACTTTGATTCAGAATCTCACATCTGAATGTGGGTGTTTTTTCTATCAGGTACGTCCTCAGTCTGTCTGTAGCGCTCTTGGGGAGTTTTATCTAATTTATTTTGTAAAAAAATTTAGAATCACGTTACTAAAGTCATCAGCAATGAGGCTACTGATCCACGCAGTGCTGTTCCAGTTCCTATTAACAGTGTTGTTATTACGATAGAACTTGTACAGCAAACAGTGGTCATGGATATGGTTTTTATTACTAAATATATAAATACACAGCCTGAAAGGATTTGCGTGGAAAGTTAAAATTTTATTTCAGAGTTGGTAAGTTGCCATCATTCAGCATTCTGCCATGGTTACTGATTCCTTTTGAATGCTCTGGGTCTTACCTTGAAGATAGAAACTGTGAGGGGATTTTTTAACCTTCCATCAAAAATAATTTTAGGGATGCTGCTGTTGCTATTTGGGGCAAAACGTTCCTTTTCCAGCCTTCTGGCTCCTTTCTCGCAGTCAGCTGAGCTGGCAGCACTTGCACCAGCATTCGACCCCATTGCCAGTTCCAGGCATCTGTCCAGCAGGGGAAGCGGGGCTGGAAATGACACAAATGCAGTCCAGATGTGTGCTTGAAGAAGATGTGCCTGCATCCCCTTCCCTCGGCTGTGGGAGCAGGAAGGTTTCTTACAGCCTTCGTACCACGCTCAGCTCCTTCTGTCTTCTCCAGATGGGATGGGATTGCCTGCTCCTACTCCTGTGGTTGGTTCATGGCCTTCCCTGCTTTTTCTGGTGGATGTCTAGAAGCTGCTCAGCAGGGTTCTTGGGTGCTGATCTTAAAGACAATAAATGTAAGTTTAAAGAAATACTTTTGTCCGATGTTGCTCCCACTGAGGGAGGTGATCAAGCCATAGCCCAGAACTGTGGGACAGTCATGCTGACCACAGGCACAGCTCCTGCCCTAGGACTTGTTTTCAACAACTCTTGGTGTTGCCTGGCTGCAGGAATTGAGGAGATGCCAGGAGATGAGCAAAGCTAAATCAGCAGCTAAGGAGGAGGATGGTTTTCTGCATGGCTGTAGGTAGAAATCTCCACGGACATCCTTTCCCCTTCATGACTGTGGGTGTTTGCAGCCACAGAAACCATCAAAGGGGCAGTACTTCTGTTTGTGTAACCTCTCATTGCTCTTGGAAAAAGGTGAAACCTTCAGACTGATGCTTTTGTCTGAATTTGTAAGTGCCTTCAGAAGCCTTAAGAACTTATTGCTGACCTGAAAAAATAAAAGAAATGAAGAGGGGACTTCCTCCAGCAGCTTTGTACTGATGAGTATTCTGGGGGCATTTCTAGTACCTAGAGATTCCAGAAATAATAAGCAACTTATGGTGCTTCCTCCTGAAATCTGATTTTAATTATGGCTTTGGAACAACACTGGACTTTTATCTCAGCTTGTGATGGTGAAATGTAGTTGCAGATGAGGATCACACTTGTGTTCTTTGTCTGCCAAAATACCTTCTCTTGAGCTCCTGCTATTTTCAGCCCATCTGTGCAGGAACCTGGTGCAGGCTGTCCCTCTTCTTGTTACAACAAATTGTTTTGACACTACATGCAGATAGAATTTGGGCCTAGAGAAGTAATATTGAAATTAATCTGAGCCATCAGTCTCACCTCTGTTGTCTCAGCATTGTTTACCTGCCACTGTGGAAGATGCTGAAGTCAGGGATAATTTAGTACCATTTCTGTGGGTGAGCAGGGGAGGAAGCACAGGGGTCTTGCTGAACCTGTGTCTTGGATGACACAGAAAACTCACTAAAACTCAAACCCAGTTTTTGTCTCATCAAAAAGTAGGTAAATGGCAGTTTAATTAAAGGGCAGAATCTGCAGAGTATTTGCTGTTACTAAAATCCCACACAGAGGAACACAAGGGTATGTATTTGGCTTCATTTGGATATGGAAATTACTCTAAATAAAGTTTCTTCTTTTTCCACCCTCCTTGTCCCACAAGCCCATGCCTGAATTCTTCCTTCACCATCCCTGCTCTGCTTATTTTTAGAGCATCACCCTGCATTTGGCAGAACAGATCCATGGTCTTGTGGCCTGAGGGACAGTTGTCAATACTAATGAGATCTAATACAGAATAATCAACTGGGAATTTAAATGTTCCAGTCCATTAAAGTACTCCAGGCATGCTGCAGCTAAACAAAAAAGCATTGTTGTTTGGGGGTTTTTTAGTTTACCCTTTTAGAAGTGGGTGACATGTCTGTAAAGGGTTTTTGACAGACAGGATTTATTACCTTTTGTATTAGGCTTTGAATCTAATTTTTAAATATACACACTTACATTTCACCTGCTTTTATGTAAATATGTTTGGTGTGCTCAGTTTCCCATTAACACATGGTCACAAATTAAGTTTCTTATGTATTCACGTAACATCTGAACATGGATCCCACAGAACTGCTGATTGAGTGAATGCACCTATTCAGGATTCATGTGTGCTTTGTGTCTGCACTTGTATGGGAGTGTCAATCTATTCACAGGAATAGGTTAGATGCTGATATGGGAATTTTCCATATTTTCAAGTATTCATAGGTTTTAAGAGGGAATTGTGTCTTGCTCTTTGTTTTGGGTTTTTTTTTTTTTATTTTTTAAAAAATTCGTTAAACTTTTGCCTCATTTTTAACACTGTTTTTTAGATAGTAGTTCAAACTCTACTTTGACAGTCATCTTCACAAAATGTTTTGGCAAAGACTGCACAGAAAAGCCTGTGTAAGTAGTCCCACTGTTGATCATTATAGACATGAAGCCTACTAATGCTGCTGTGAAATAGGTAAAATACTACATTAATTTTATAGACGGGCAAATGCTTTAATTCTTTTCACCTCTTAATTTTTCCAAGGAGGGCTGTGAGTCAGTAAGTACTATTACCCATGGTTCTGGAGCCTGTAAAATAAATTTATTTCCTGCACATGTGTGTAAGTTCACTATTTACGTATAACCAGAACATCTGTAAGTGGTGACTAGTTCAGAGTTTATATTATTGCACATGAATTAGAATATGCTGCTGTGCCATCCAAAGCTCCTCACTCCTCTGGGTCAGGGTCCAGATGGATGTCTCACGGTCACGTGTGTAGGAGATCCCTGAACAGCACCCACGTTGCATTCCTCCTGCCTGTTCCCATTTCCCCAAGCAGCTCTGAGCTGTCCTTGAGCAATCCTCCCCAGCCCAACCATCAGCATCTCTCCAGAGCTGACTGAGAACTATGTGGGCCTGATCTTCCTCCTGCTTCTTCTCCTCTTGGATGCTCTCTGTGGAGTGTGACTGGGGTGGGGCCATTTTGGGTGAACTCCCTGGGAAAGAAATGACAACACATTTCCTTTGCATCAGGAGAAGTTTGATTATTCACTAGTCAAGCTGAAATTCTCAAAAGCTTTTAGTTGAAGGTGGATGTCTTTTAGCACTTTTATTAGGTAGATTTGGGCATATTTGTTGTCAGTAGAGGAGAGAAGAGGGATGGGGCAGAATTACTAGGGTTTGGGTTGTCTTTAGGAGGTACCCTATGTGGTGACATACTGGGTATTTTAGAGTTGAAATTTGAAGAGAACTCATTTGGCACTTACAGTATTTTTCCAAAGCCTGATTTTAATCAGCCAAATAACTGAAACCAACTCCTCCCAAGAATCTATCATAAAACTTAGTTTCTTACTCAAGATGTTTGCTTTCTGAGCTAGCTCCTTGGCCAGTTTTCCAATGGAAGATTGCCTTTTTTCCCATGGGAGCGATTCCCTCAGCAAACATGAACGCCCAAGTGAAATGAGGTTTATGTACCAGCAGCTGTCACCAGCCTGCACTTACTGCCTGGGGTGGTTTAGGATAAAGGAAACCATCAGAGACCCCTCAGCTACTTTGGGGCACCATGTGAGAATTCCCTGGTACTGGTTACCCAAGGCTGACATGGGTGGCATGGGGCTGTAGTGGGAGGAACTGTGTGAATGTTAGGTGCTAGGGTAAATTCGGTGACAGCTCAGTGTCTCAGCCTTTGGCCTGCTCCAGGATGAGATGCTGGTCTCCTATGGTCCCTTGACAGATGTGGGCAGCCTGTCAATGGAGAGTGCATCAAATCAGCCAACATCACCCCATGTACCTGAGTACTGACTAACAGTGTGAGCATGGATGTGCACACTGGTACCTAAAAGACATAAATCAGCAGAAATCAGAATACCCTTTAAACTGCTGTGATTTAAACTTAGGCTCAGTCTTGTCTTAAAATCTGCAGTGTCACTGAAGCAGAAAGAACATCATCAGTGACTGAAATCTCTCTATGTTTTCCTCAAATATTTTTTTTGGCAGGGAGGAGTTGCTTACACTTCTCCTAAACCTTATAGACATGACAAGTTTACATGAGAGTGAGTTGAATTCTCTTCTTCTTCATGTCTCACCATGAAAGTCCTGATTTCTGATTGCAGTGTCTGTGTGATGCCAAGTAGTATTTTAAGAGGCAGAAATAACAAAGCTGAGTCATCAGATCACAGTGTGACTTTCCAAACTCACTTGGAGTTTAGGCCTTTGTAAGTCAGACAACTACTCTTCTTTGTTGAGGAAGCACTAGAGAGAAGTAGAAAATGTGATGCTTTCGGGACCTCTGAAAGTAGTTCAGCTGCTTAAGAGGAACCATCCCACTGACTTCAGGCCCTCCTCTGAGAGCATTAGGACAATTATAGACACTGATCAAGCTGCCTCAAATTGTCCAGAGAAGTTGTGTCTGTCCCACCCCTGGAAGTGTTCAAGGCCAGGCTGGATGGGTCTTGGAGCAACCTGGTTTAGTGGAAGGTGTCGCTGCCTTTCAGAGAGGGTTTGAAACAAGGTGGGCTTTAATGTCCCTCTCAGCACAAACCATTCTGTGATTCTGTGCTTATGTACTATGCCTCCAAGAACTTCCCTTAAAGAGGCAAAAAGGAAGAAACTAAGAAACAAAAATGTGTTCTCATCCACCAGGATCACAGCAAATATTTTCAAGGTAAGGTCTCAGCCACATAACTTTGGCCCTCCCTTTTGATAAAACCTTATTTTTTCAAGGTGTTTTTCTGGTCCATTGGTTGGAAATGAAGGCTGCAGGCACCTGGGATCAGGGCTGGCACCAAGGGCTGTCAGTGCTGCAGGGAAGCAATGTGGAAGAGAGGCAAGACAGGGTTCATCCATGGAGGAAGGCTCTGGACTCCCACCCTTTGCCTTCCTGTCTGAGAGGAGGCATGAGGAGCTGTTGCCTGCTCACGGTGGGCAGTGTTCATTTGGATTGGAGTCACGTACATAAGTCTTCACTCCTGATTAGTGAGAAGAGTGCTCGTTGCATTAGATCAAACTGTGCCTTCATTTATGTCTGTGAGCCCTGCAGGGCAGATGTGGGTAGCCCAGCCTCGTAGGGTAACACTGGTCTTTTGTCACCTCAAGAGTGAATATTGTGTGAATCTGCTGTTTACTGTCTGACTGTATTTTATTCAAGAACTAGTCAAGATAGATTTGTTTAACCAAGCCCAGTCAGGCTTTCATTACAGAGGAGCAACATGTCCAAAGTGCTCCAGCACTGGGAGTCAGCACTGGGACCTTTGGCAGTACAGATTGTGTTTTGCTGCCTTTCTGCAAAGAGGCACCCCAGGAGCTCCGTATGGCTCCTTTCCTGAAAACAGCCTCAAATTTTATACATCCCATTGTCAGTGAAAGGCAATGACTACCCTCCCTCAACTGCTGCTGTATTGGTAACACCAGGGCTGGTAATGCTGAGCAGAAATGTGCTCTGTGCACCCTGCCTTACCTAAAATTTGTTGCTAGTTTGGAAAAGCTGGATAAAATTACTTAGCTTAAATTGAAGGCAGATCTTTAGCATAAAATTTGCTCATTTTTATTCTTCCAGGTATTTAGGATCTCTGTATTGTATTGGTCTAACAAACATCTTAAATATCAAAATTTGACTGGTGGGATTTTTTGCTGATAAAACTCCCATAAAATTCATCCCCACCAGCAAATTTTTCTTATTTTCGTATGAGAGTTGGAGCGGTGCTTGCAACACGTATTTTAAGGTTAAGGATTTGACCAGAGGGCAGAGTGGATTGTAGAACACAAAGGCTGCATGGTTTTCAATTAGACAAAAGGTGTAAAGCTGAACTCCACACAGAGACCTTCCTTGCAAGCACACATATTTTCTGGTTTTACATGGATGGCTATGAGTGTGTATTTAGCCACGTGGGTTATTAAATACAACTAATGAAGTGGCATTTTCCCCCTTTCCAGAGGTTGCCCACACCACATTATTTCTTAGAGGCTTTTCGTTCTCTCTTCCTATTATACCAAACACCTCAAACAAGCACAGGAGAGGAGATCCTCAGCAGCAGTAAACATGTTGATCTGGCACAAGGAACCACAACTAAAGCTTCCTTAGGGTTGTGGCATCATGCTGCCTGTCAATTGTGGTTCTGGTAGCTGAACAAAAAATCCTTGTTTATCCTATTTGGATGTTTATTGTGGAATTAATTAGCTGAAGTTTACATAGCTCCAGCCACTTTCTGACAGATTTTAATATGAGTTTCCCACCTTCCCTGAGCTCTCAGCTGATGTGCAATAGAAATGCACAGAGATAATTTGCAACTCCTTTGTTTGGTGCTTTTGACCAAACCTAAAATACCTTCAGTTAATTTCAGCCGTGCTTACAAGAGAACCAGTTTTGATTCTGCTGCCAGCATGTTTTGGTGTGCTCCCTCTGCTTTGTACAGTGCATCCGACAAATGAGGTTGTAGAACATTCAGACTTTTTTCAGTAAAGTCAAAGAATACTTTATTCCTATTGATGTAATTTCAAAATGATTGAATGTACTCTTTTTTCTCATAAACGCTTCCTAATTTTGTGTCTAACCCTGTTGTGTTTTGAAGGATCCGTTGCATAACTGCAATCAGTTAAAAATCTGACAAACTGCAACCATTTTAATTTACTCTAAACTCTGAGTGCTTTTTCCAGAGGTTTAAATTTACAAAAATTAAAATGAAGGAGGAAGATCTGCTCAGAGCAGCAGTTCTCCATAAGGGAGAACAGTTCTCCATTACCTGTAGAGCTTGTATTTATTTGATGAACACAGCGATCACAAGATTAAGAATCACTTTCATTGCAGAGCTGTAGCAAGATTGTCTTAACATTTTGGAAAGGCTTTTGTTAGGGTGGGGGCTCAAACAGGAAAACTTAGGATGGCCGAGTAAAACAATAACAAGAATTCAATCTTAATTTTGGGGGGAGACCAAAGGAGAAGGACAACAGCCATTCTCTAGGGCCAGCCCCTGCTCAGCATGTGCCATGTCTCCCCACAGCCCCCTGCTCGCTGTCTGCTTTGCTGCCTCCTGCGGAATCCCGGGAATCGCCCTGCTCACCCTGGGAGTGAACCCTCTCACTGGAGCCCTGGGAGCCTTCAACATCTTCCTCTACACGTGCTGTTACACACCCCTGAAGAGAATGAGCATTGCCAACACGTGGGTGGGAGCTGTTGTCGGGGCCATTCCCCCCGTGATGGGCTGGACCGCAGCTACCGGGAGTCTGGATGCTGGTGAGTATAAAACCTCTCATCAGGGCCAGTGGCTGTCAGGTAGCTAACAAACCTGCTCAGGAGGCAGTAAACTTTGTTCTCGATGCTTGTTGACCTGACCAGGCCATGCTGGACACAGCTTGCAGCAGCCTGGTTTAGTTGAAGGTGTCCCTGCCCATGGCAGAGGGTGGAAAGAGATGATCTTTAGAGTCCCTTCCAACCCGAACGATTCTGTAATCCTGTGCTAAGGCTTCGAGAGCAGCTAATTTTGGTAACATTGTCCTTACATGGGTATTTCAGGGCAAACCTGAGCTGATAAAGCGGCATGTCCTATTGAATATGAGTTTTGACCATCTTAAAAAAAATCCGGAAGGAAAATAGTATCTTTGGTGTTCACATAGGAGAAAATGTTACATAATTTCAGGATTCAAACCATGTTCAGGATTAAAACCATATCCAGTAAGATCCAACTTGCAAGGAACTTTCAGCTGGAAAATTCCCAGATGTGTTTTACTGTATTTCCACAAGCCATAAAATATCCTGGGAAGATTAATTTATTGGTGTATTTCTTAATTACCCATTGCTAAACTCTGAGTTATAAATGCTCCTTCCCCCCTTCTTGAAAAGCAAACGAAGATTTCTATTTTAGTAACTGTGAACCATTTTTACATCCCTTGTAAAACACTGATCTCTTCAGCAGTTCAACTCTGACACAATCAGGCCTTGTTCTTCCTGCCAGCTAGAAACTTAAGAATCAAAGTGGCTCCACAAACTTAGAGTCTGAAGCAACTAATGAAGTGCAATTAATAGGTCTGTTAAGAATTGGTTTAGCGCACACTCGTCCCACAGGGGGCCATATTTAAGGCTTGAATAATACTTTCAACAACAAGGCTTTTAACCAGAAATTATCAGAATTTGTGCGAAATCTGTTCTTTATGCACTTCCTAATAAAAGTCCGTCTGAGTTGGCTTTGTGTCCACATGTTCCCACACAGATCTAAACCAGAGCAAGGATGGAAGGTGGTGCGGGGTTTTTTTTCATTGTGTGCTGCTTCTATAGAAATATTTGCTTCTCTGAAATTTACTTAGACCTAGAAATTATATGTGAGAGTATGTATAGTGTCTTGTGTTAGGGAGTGCGTCACAGACATTGTTAGCAGCTCTGTACTTTGGAAGAGAGGAGGGAACATGACAAAAAAGGCATGGAGGGGCTGGAGCATGTCCAGGGAAGGGAACAGAGCTGGGAAAGGGGCTGGAGCACCAGGAGCAGCTGAGGGAGCTGGGGAAGGGGCTGAGCCTGGAGAAAAGGAGGCTCAGGGGGAGCTTCTGGCTCTGTGCAACTCCCTGACAGGAGGGGGCAGCCAGATGGGGGTCAGGCTCTGCTCCCAGGAAACAGGGGACAGGATGAGAGGAAACAGCCTTGAGTTGTGCCAAGAGAAGTTTCAACTGGATATTAGGGAAAAAATTTCTTCCCAGAAAGAGTGGTCAGGGATTGGAACAGACTGGCCAGGGTAGTGATGGAATCACCATTCCTGGAAGTGTCCAAAAAATGTGTGGATGTTGTACTTGAGGAAATGGTTTAATGGTGAATATGGTGCTGGTGCTGGGGTGATGGATGGACTTGATCTGAAAGGACATTTCTAACCTTTACAATTCTGTGATTCTATAGAATTAATTAAAACCAAAATGTATATTTTTAAGACCCTTGTAATTCTGGCTGCAGATACTTAGACCTTGACTCTAACATTGTTTGGGGATCAATGGGTTGGTTTTGCCACTTTATTGCAGAGTTGGTGTCTGAGGGTGACTCTCATGAGCCTGTGCTTCAGGTGCACAGTCCAGCCTGAGGAGCTGGAGTGCAGAGCTGCTGTCTCCAAAAGCCCAGTGGAAGCCCAGCATGTTAAACTGGCACTGATTGTCATTAGCTTTAATTTGTCAACTTGTTCTTTGAGACCTATTTCACAAAGAGCAAAGCTGTCCCTGTACAGCAGCAGGGAGGGCAGCAGGGAGCCCCACTGGTGCCCAAGTAAGCTCTTCCTCTCTAATTTGCACCTAAAATGTGGTTATGTGTCCCTGCCAGCTCTGCTGTGGAGGGAATGATCCCTGGCAATGATGCCACCAGTGGAAGATGAAAACTTTGAGCCACCCAAGCAGACTTTGTCAGAACACGATAATCTGGTGCATAACTAGTGTGTTCTGTGTAGCTAAAACTTTTTATAATCACCTCCCAGTCTGCATCAGGGAGGCCAGGCAGCTTATTTAATAGAGAAAGAAATGTTATTGAGCTGATACTGATGTTTATAATGAAGCACACCTGGGGAGAGTCCTGAAAACAGGGACTGGAGTGTAATATTTTAGTGCATTTCAGTATTAAATGAAAACAAAAAAAACCCCAACACAAACCCTACAAACACTTCTACAGAAAAAAGAAATAACTAGAAGAAAAGGATGGCATTTTAGACTGTGATTTTCAGTGTTAAACATTCTGCTTTTGCAAAGAAGAGAGTTCAGTCCCTGGCAGCATTGTATCCACGCTGGAATACAGGCATGCATCCGTACACAGCCTGCAGACCTGCATCCCTTCCCTAACCAGCCTGCTCTCAGTTGTTGAACTCATTAATAATGTGTAATTACTGTGGAGACTTAGCCTAGTTTTAGGTAGAGGTGTGAAAATGCCTTTGCACCTCATTTTAAAAAAATCATTCTACTTGATAACAAAAAGGAATGTGAAGGAGGGGAGGCAGGAAACTAATAAGAAGGAAAGTTCTCACCACTAAAGTGGTGGGGTTTTGAGTTTACATTTTCCTGTGGATTTTCCCTCCTTGTAATCTTCTCACAGCAGCCACATTGTTGTACACGTTGCTGGTTATAGGGAAAACAATATTTAAGTGTAGCCCTTTCATTAGCATTTGTTGGGGGAGCTGAGTGTTAAACTGTTATGTATAACAGCTATGCCTGCTCCCACACGAGTTCCATGACATGGATGCTGTGAGATATCTTGTCCTTTGTGAGAGCTGGAGATGCTTCCTTAGAGAGTTCAAGATGGTTCCTCATTTCCAGTTCTAGAGCTAATAACAAAGTGGAGCTAATCTCAGAGTGGAGCAGCCTTGTTTTAATTTGTCCTCATTTTGTTTATGACTTTCAAAGATTAATACCTTGGCAGTTTCTTGCAGAAGAAACAAATACTGTGTATTTACAGATAGAAATCTGAGACCCTCGTATTTCCAGTGATGCAAGCACTTGCTGTACTTTATAGAATAATCATAGAATGACTTGGGTTCATAAGGAACCTTAATGACCATCCTGTTCCAAGCCCCTGCCATGGGCAGGGACACCTTCCACTATCCCAGGCTGCTCCAAGACTCATCCAAGCTGGCCTTGGGCACTCCAGTGATGGGGCAGCCACAGCTGCTCTGGGCAGTCTGTGCCAGGGCATCACTGCCCTCTGAGAAATTTCTTACACTATCCATCTTTGTGGATCTCGTGGTACTTCCCAGGAATGTTTGGTTCCAATTCTGCCCTGATAGGTAACTTTAATTATATGCTCTTAAGCCTGATGGAACGCCCTGCTCCCAACCCTGGATTTTGTGCCAATGTAATTTAGGGAAAACCTCCCATTTCAAAAGCAAAAGATAAGGTTATCTCTGGGAAGATGTGGAATTCTTTGTTGTGGGTTTGGGGGGGTTGTGTTTTTTTAATGGCAGCTGTTTGAAACTGATGAAAGATGGGGAATGTTAACATTTCCTCGCTGGGGGAGTGAGTGCAGGTGAGACGGTCAGAAGTGCATGATAAATGTAATTTATCACATGGCTATCACTGCCACGTATCTGGGGTATTTATGCAGAACTTAACTGCTGGCCTGTGATTTGCAGTAACACATTTGCTTCCTTGAAAGCAGATTTCATTGCTCCTTCGTGGGACTATTTGTTTCTGAAGAGATTTGTTTTTCTAGTAAATCAAGATAGCTTCAAATTATTTTAGAAGGGAAGGACTAGCAGGAAAATAATGACATTCACTTAAAACCTGAAGTGATAGCTTCAGGTGATAGAAAGACAGGAAGATAGGTCAAACTTGTCAGTGTCCCCTGTTCTGTGCCAGATCCCTCTCCTGCATGGGGTCCACAAGCAGAAGAGCTCCTGGCTGTGCCACAGTGCTGCTGAGCTTGTGCACAGGGATCCTTAGAAAGAAACAGAGCTGTTTGTTTTGGTGTGGAAGAGGCACAGTGCATACATGCTTTAAATTACCCTCGTGCTGCTGTTCTTCCTCCCGAACTAATGTCCATTTAAACTTGTTATTTCTAGTTAACAGAAAACTGAATCTGGAGTAAACGTCTCCAAATGCCACAGCCCATGTTTTGCCTTGCACATTTTCATAGAATCATAGAATAGTTTGGATTGGAAGGGACCTTACAGATTATCCCATTCCAGCCCCCTGCCATGGGCAGAGGCACCTTCCATTAGACCAGGTTGCTCCAAGCCCCATCCAAGCTGGCCTTGGACACTTTTAGGGATGGGGCAGCAACAGCTTCTCTAGGCAACCTGTGCCAGGGCCTCACCATCCTCACAGCCTAGAATTTCTTCCTAATATCAAATCTAAATTTCCCCTCTCTCCTTGTCCTGTCGCTACATTTCCTGATGCAGAGTTGTTCTCAGGCTTCCTTGTAGCCCGTTCAGATCCTGGAAGGTGCTGTGAGTTCTCCGTACAACCTTCTCCTTCTCCAGGGTGAACAGCCCCAATTCTCTCAGCCTGTCCCCATAGGGAAGATGCTTCAGTCTATCAACTTTGTGGGCTCCTTTGGACTTGCTCTAACAGTCCCGTGTCCTTCTTACGCTGGGGCCCAAGAACTTTTGTACTTCCTCCACTGACCGTGCTCTGCTCGGGTGCTGCAGGCTGGGTCCCGCCGGGGACCAGGATCAGTGTCACAGAGCAATTTGGTGCCACGGAGTTCATACAAACCACCCAGTGAGATGGAAGTGACAAGCAGGGCTCCTCAACATAATGTGCTTATCAGCTAAAGGGATTTATTCTGAGTAGGTGGTGGCAGAGCAGATAAGGGCCCTGAGAGTGCCGCAGACATTGCAGAGCCGCGGTGGCCCAGGAGCCATAGGTATTACTGCACCAAAGAATGTTTATCTCAAGAGACTGTTTAGTTTATCAGATGCTCCACTCCTGGTCTCGTTTCCCTGAAAGACATCTTGTACTGATTTTCATTCATTTTCAGAAATTTAAATAATTCCTCGGGGTATGGAATTTATAGACTCAGTATCAATTGTAATCATGTGGAGGCTGATTTTTAAATTGCCTTTACTTTGTAATTCAAATTGTGTTGTATGGTAGACATTAATTATGTCAGCCAGCATCTATTTACAAAAGGGGATTTAAAACCGGGCAGTTCTTATCAGCTAGTGACATTTGGCAGATGGATGGTTTCAGTAACAAAAAAAGGAGACTAGGAAAGAGGGGGGCCTGTGCCCGACCTGCCAAAGGCTGGAGTCTCTCATACCTTCCCTGGTGTAGCACTTGTCTGCCAGTAGGAGGGAGAGCAAAACAACAGCTTAATTGCATGCAAAATAAGCTTGGAGATCTTTGTGTCCCTTCCAGTTAAGCACTTGGAGCTTTCAGAGCCCCTTGATGTGGGAGCAGGTCTGGGAGCCAGCCGCAGAGCAGGGCAATTCCAGCGTCCTGCTGCCGGAGGAGAGGAGGCTCCGGCTATAAACTCCCACTGGTAAACTCAGCTTTTCAGGGTTTCACTCCCCAGATGAAAGAGCAGAATTTGTGGTCTGTTCCAGAGGAAACTGAGATATTCATGTCACTGACATATGAGACTTGGAGCTGGGGGCCCAGGAGTATGCTTTGTGGGGGTAAAAACTGTAAAAAATGAGGCAGAGGGACAATACTAGTGAGCAGCTGGTCTGAATTTAGGACAAAAGCCAGTGGACTGTTTTTTTCTTCCTTTCCATCTTCATAAGAGACAAAAGAAATGGCAGTTCCACTGCTGGGGCACCTGGGGACTGACCCCACAAGTTCACAGGCAGCATGGCCTTTGCCCGGTTCCCTACCTCGTGTGCAGCTGATGGGGGAGCCCCGAGCCCCTGGGTGTGGGACACAACACCCACAGAGAAATCAGGATGGGGGGATCTGCAGGACAGACTCCCACTTTGGGCCAGTGGCAGCCCTGCCAGAGGAGCCCCTGCGTGGCTCTGCAGGTTTGCAATCCTCTGCTGGTCCTTTGGTAAATGCTTCCTAAACATATTTGCAGGAGACTGTATTTTCATCTTACCCAACAGGCTCTTCTTTAATGGCATTTGTTGCTGGGGCTGGCTAGGGAAGTTATGTATGGTGGTGTTGTTTTCCCAGCCTTGCGTGTGTAATGAAAGGTGTTTCCCTGTGAGGTTTTGGCTGCAATAACCTGTTGTGTGTCACACAAGAAGTGCGCATGCCTGCATGTACCATACACAGCTTTTCTCCATGTGGTGAGCATACCTGAGGACATCTGGCTTCCTTCTGTTAAAGGCAGAAGCCAGGAACACTCTCTCGAGGTGAAAAATCCCACAGCCAACTTCATTTCCTATTCCTGGTGGATGCTGAGGATCCTTTTGTTTTGCAGACAAGCCAAACGCACGGCCAACATCCCCTTCCCTTTCAGAGCTGCTGCAGAGGAGTCTATTGCAGCCCCTAGAAGCTCCTGCTCCACAGGCCTTTTGTGCCATCCTTCAAAAGAAACAGCTATTGAAACCCCTGACCATGAAGCTTTTGAGTTTTCCAGTATTTTCCTCGTCGCCCTTGGTTTCCATGACGGTGTAACCTTGGAGGGGCACAATGCAGGCTGGGCCATGCATCCCACACTGACAGCCGGGACCATTGTCCCAGCCCAGGGACCTTGTGTGGAGCTTTAGAAGTGATACTTTCCCTTTCTCCTCTCAAGGCTACTTTGCTGCTCTCGTGCCATCCAGCACAGGCAGTAGCTCTGCTTTTGTTTTCCAGTGGAAGCAGAAGTGCTGATCGTTGTCTCGCTGTGGTGCTGATGTGGGCAAAGCAGAGGGGAATTGCACCAAGTTTGGTTAAGAGTAGTGTCTAGGTAATTCCCAAACGTCTTTGTGTTTGAGAAGCTTCATAATTGCAAATTAGGATGTAAATTTTGACTAGCTAATCCTGTTCCTAATTCTAAAGACAGTGGGAAGAATTAAGTAGCTGGTGACATTTCTCTTCAGGAGGGACAGTATCAGGACAGTATCTTGAACACTTGTAACTGAGGTCAGTTGATTTAACAATCATTTCCAGCACCAAAACAAGCTGAAGCACAGGCAGTAATGATTGTTCCTTCCAGCTCTCCTTCACAAACAGAAAATGCAACCAAGAGTTGAACAAACCAGTCCTTATGGATCAGGACATCACAGTGTGTTCTGGCCATGACTCTCCAAACCACTGTGAATCTTTTTACCAATAGCTCCAAATAATCCTTTAAGATTGCATTAAACCTGAAGTGGGCAGCGAGGCTTTGGCAGGATTTTAAAATCTTTCTTTACCTCCAGAACTGCTCTTAGTTAGAAATCTTCAGGGAAAACTACTGTGTTAAACTTGGAAATGAACATGAAAGAACAGACAGAAAATAAAGGTGTTGGACTTGTATTCTCTACATTTCTTGTGAACATAATATCCTGTAAAACTTATGTAGGACTGTGGTGAAGAGTTTGGGATTGATTATGTTAAAATTCCTTGTAGAAAAGGTGGAAAAGGCAGCCTGAGACAGCACGGGTGCTCACAAGCAGGTGGATACAGCTGGACCAAGTCAAATCTCTGAGCTCTAATCTACCTTGTCTGGATTAAAGAGGAGTAATTTGTTCAACATCTTTCAAGGGAAGAGAGCCAGTTGTGTGCTATCAAGTAAAACGGTGTGTGGTTGTTTCCTGACTACGATCCATTACGAGGCTGAGCTTACACTGCCAAAGCCTCCCCTCCCTGCAGCAGCCAAACTCGTACCCGTTTCCTAGAGACAAAAGGCCGGTGCTTTCCTCTCTTAAGTCACAGCTACCAGTGTCTGGAAATAATTTTAAAATTCCTTCACATTATTCAAGGCAGAAGAATTACTAAAATTGTGCTTTAAGCAAAACAGCATTCTTAGGTTGCCAAGGCAGTAAACACCAGCTTTGGGAAATGCAGTTAAGATTTCAACATCTGTTTTGGAGCTGATATTTAACTATTCCATGTTTATTTTAATGCCTGGTTGGCCACTTCCCAGTTATACATATGCAGCACCGAAGTGAAGACAGAAGGAGCGAGTCTGTTCTTGAACTGATGCTACAAGTTAGCTCCCATTCCTTATTTTTTTTGTTTTATTGATTAAGTGAATAGGTGTTTGTCCTGTCTGCAGCCTGAACGTGATCTGAGAGGTTTGCAGAACCCTGTGCAGAGGGAAAGAACTGTGTGTTCTTACAGGACTACAAGAAGGGCAGGAAGAGAGCACATGGTGTTCCTCTGCAGTGTGTTTTCAGGAACATGGTGTTGATACAGCAGTCCCTGTAGATAATCTGGGACGTTTGTTCTGACTTGTGTGGACAGGCCCATGCTCACCTGCCTGCCCAGACTCCAGCTGAGCCTGCTGCTGAGGCTGGAGCTTCCACTAACACAGGCTGTGCTCCAGCTGTGCCCTCCTGTAGCTCAAGTGCTTTTCTTTGCTGGAGGAACCTGTCTTCAGAAATTTTTTGAGAGTTTCAGCTGGACCATCCCAAACTGTTGTGCCTCATTTAAGCTGAAATAATTCATCTGTGGGTGAAACCATCACTGTGGCTCCGTGTGCCAACTGAACAGGTATAATGCTCTTTGATGATGAAAGGTATTGCCAACATGAAAGAGGCATATTTCAAATCATTACTTAAGAGAGTGGCATCCTCAGTATGAGACAGGCAGAATTCAAACATTATTTCTGCCTCTCAGTGGTTAAGGAGATAGGTTTGCAGTCCTCAGGTTGCTCAGTTTGCTTGGAAAGGTATGTTGGCACTGATAACTCAGCAGCTGCATTATTTACTCTTTCCTAATAGATCTTGTATGGACTTGAGCACTCTCTGTCCTTTATGGGACATAAGAAGTTTGGGCAACTGGCCCAAAAGCACCTGGAGCTTTTCATTGCTGTGTCACTGATATTGGTGTGAGCCCAGGGTGGGCAGGACAAGGAGCTGGTGCTGCCTAAATCCCCTCCCCATGTTAACCAGGGGTCAGAGCTCATGGCCTGCAAGGACTTAAACCCTAAAAAACATTTTCCGGCCTCCTGTTCTTAGGGGCTCGTGCTGCCCAAGGACTTAGTCTGGCTCCTGCACTGACATTGCTCTATCACCTGAGATTTGGACCTTCCAGCAAATGAGATCATCGTAAAATGCTCTAGAAGGAACAAACCATGAAATTTTAATCAAGATGTATGAAAATCTGCATGGCCTTCTTGACACTTTAAAGAGCAGAACTTCAGAAGGGTATTCTTCTTGCTCTTGTAATTCTGAAAATTGGACTGTCAGCTGCTGCAGTTTGCAAACCCAAAGTCACTAGCTGCTTTTGGAAGTCTCATCTCGCAACTATTTCCAAATCTTACCCAAATTTATTGAACTGTAAAACCTCCCAGCAGTTGCTGAATGACTGTGAGATTTAGCATCCTGTTTGTTTTAGGAAAAGTGCAATTTATAAAGCTTCAGTATTTCACTAGATAAAAATATATTTACAGAAAGAAACATTTTCTACCTTCTTCAGTGCCAGTTGACATTTTTGCCTTATCTTAGATATTAAAATAAAATAAAAATCTCAGCTTGTTCTTGTTTATTAAAAAGGAGGTCTATTACTATTTAAATAAATCATGAAGAAGTATTTAAGAAAATAAATAATAGCTTAAAATTCATGAGGAATAATAAAACCTGTTATTTATCTTGAGCTCCATGGGTGCTTTAGGACTTACCTGGTTCCCTGCGATCCTGGAACTTTTGGGATGATTTAACAATGAAAAGAGATGAAAGAACAGGAACTCAGGAAGAAAATATTTTATTCCTGTTTTGCACACAAGAGTGAAAGAGTTCTGGAGACCTGGGCGTTGTTTTCTTTAAGTGACTTCATTTTTTTTCCAAAATCAAGCAGGACTGATCTGACAAGTTATTGGAATTTCTAAGTGTCTGCTGTATCTGTCCCAGGTTCTCACACTTGGAGAGAAGAAGTGGTCATAAATGGGCTCAATTGCAGCAATTAAAAATTTGGCCAGAAAGAGTAAGGAATTTGGGATATCCACAGGCCAGCCAGGTACTTGTGGTCCTGCAATTTATGAACTGTTGCACAACAGCAGAGAGATCTGTGTTCCTGTCAGTCTGCCTGCTCTCTGATTTCCATGAGCTGTGGAGGACCCAAGAGACCCCAAGGTGCTGGATGTCCCTGGGTGTCCCTGGATGTCCCTGGGTGTCTCTGGGTGTCTCTGGGTGTCCCTGGATGTCCCTGGGTGTCTCTGGGTGTCCCTGGATGTCCCTGGATGTCCCTGGGTGTCTCTGGGTGTCCCTGGGTGTCCCTGGGTGTCTCTGGGTGTCCCTGGGTGTCTCTGGGTGTCCCTGGGTATCCCTGGGTGTCCCTGGGTGCTGGCTGTCTCCCACTGCCCAAGCAGTGTCTTTACTTTTGTGAACCCTGTGCCAGGCCCATGTGTTCCAGTTGGGAACAGCCTTGTCTGATGTTCACTGAATTATAAACTCTGTAGAGAAGAGGGGGATTTGCAGTGATTAAGCTGAGTTCCCAAACTGTTGGGAATGGTACAGAGGCCGTAGAGTAGACTCGGCTCTGTTTGGAACCAGATTAGTCTCCAGAGTTCGTCTCACTGTAGTATTGCTTAAAAACACTGCTGACTTAATTATGACACAGTTAACATTCATCTAGTAATTAATGAGCGTTACAATGTCTGCTCTGGGCTTGACAGGATTCCGACTGTGAGCTCATTTGATGCTGAATTGTGCTGTACCATGTGCCGTGCTTTGCAAGTCATCAGTCTTATGTGACACTTAAAAATCTCTGACAAGCCGACAATCTCTGCCTAGGCCAAGGAAATTACAGGATGTCCCAGCACATGGGAACCAAACAAAAAGATTGGGTCAGTTCAAGTCCTCATAATGGGCTATTAAATTGTTTCACTGTTCAGCTTCTCTGTAAAATATCAATTATCTCAATGGTTGTAATGTAATCAAAGTAATTAAATTCCAAAGGCTTGCATGTAAAAACCAGAGCTTTGTAAATGGGAATCCAGCCTCAAGTATTTTAGTTGGTCTGTTTGTGTTTAAAAGTTTCTCCAGATGACTTTTTTTAATGGTGTCATAGTTAGGGAACTGTTAAAGGGCTTTGTGTGTTTGAGGTTTAGGGTGTGTTTGGAGCTTGGCTGCACACAACATTTGAACAACTGAATAAGCAAAACCTGCGTTAGAGCCGAAACAGGGATGCAGACACAGGTCCAGAGCCGTGGGAAGCAGGGACAGCCTCTGCTCCAGGTCTTGGGCCCTGGCTTCATCTGCTCAAGAGTCTTCAGCTGATGAGAATTGTAGCTTACCTTTACCTAAGTTGTGAACAAAGACAAGCTAGTGTCTCTAAAGCACTTCAGATGTGATACTTGAAAAATACTGCTCCCTTAGGTGTAGCATATTCAGGATCTTGCTTCTGTTAATGTCTTTTAGAAGAATAGGAAAAAGCTAAAGAATGATTTATGACAAGAACATTTTCCCAGTTTTTTCTCCTGATGTAGGGAGAACTGCTCCTTCAGTAAGTTTAATTTTGGTTTCTTTCAGCAGAGCTGCTCCCTCAGGTTTCAGCAGAACTGAACCAAACACTGTTCTGTTAGGGCCAAACTTATTTTTCTGGCTATAATATTCTGAAATTATTGGTAATTTTGGGGTACATAATTTTCAACTGTCTTAAAAGGTTCCAATTGAGAAAAGATACTAACATGCACATCCAAAAAGTCGACTTAAGAAGAATTGAGTAGTTGGATTTGAAGCCATGGATCAGGTAATGGAGTGACCTAATTGTGGCCTTCCAGTACCAGAGGAGGCCTAAGAGAAACATGGAGAGACACTACTTACAGGGGTCTGGAGTCACGGGGGGAATGGCTTCACACTGACAGAGAGCAGGTTAGATGTGAGGAGGAAATTCTTCCTGTGAGGGTGGTGGGGCCCTGGCACAGGTGCCCAGAGCAGCTGTGGCTGCCCCTGGATCCCTGGAATGTCCAAGGCCAGGATGGACAGGGCTTGGAACACCCTGGGATAGTGGAAGGTGTCCCTGCTCATGGCAGGGAGTGGAACGAGATGATCTTTAAGGTCCCTTCCAAACCATCCTGTGATTCCCGTGAAATCACCTGGAATTCTTGGCAGACAGTGTTGTTTTGAAAGCTGCACACCCAAAGTTTGTATGTGCATCTCTGCTTCACGTAATCAGCTTCCAGAGGTACATACCTCAAGGAGTATTTGTCACTCGTTCAAAAAAGCAGTGAGATGGGTCTTTTACACCACTGCTGGATTTATAAGCTACTGGACACCTGCATGAAGTCTAATGGAGAGTTCCTTCACTGGTGATAAGGTAGGAGAAAAAAAGGCAATTTCGCAAACCAGGATTAATGTTATTATTAATATTATTATTTGCATGACAGCACCAGTGCAAGTTGTGCTGTTAAAAACGAGAACTGTCCTTGTGCACAGCTTCAAGGAATAGATGGAGAGGAGATCTGAACCATGGAGCTGTTCAGAGGACACACTGACTTGGGCTTTGTCAGATTTGCTGGGGGAGAATTTAAATACCTTAACCTGTTTGCAGATAAGTGTTGCTGCTTCTCTCAGATCATTAAGAAAATGCTGGATGCATGGCTCCATTTGGAGAAGTTTCCATAGAGAATGGGCTCATGGAGGCAGGGAGTTACAAAGAAAGCATTTTAATGTGAGAGCAGAGGGTTTGGGAGCTGGGGAAACAACAGTAAAACCCAGGAATGCCTATAACATTGCAATAGCCTTGGGGGATTCTTTGTGTCTTCAGATAAAATTAGTGAAGGGAGTTTGGTGTGAGGGCCTCCTGGAGGCTCACTGAAATTAGCACAGGAGCTGCTTCTGCTTCAGTAAACCCTGTACCGTGTCCCAGGAAGAGCTGTGGAAATGTGGTGCTTCCACAGCTCCTTTTTAAATGTAAAAGTAGTTAATTGGTGTGTACAGAGTTACTTGATCAAACTGATGAGAAGTTTCTGCAATTGGTTCAAAGGAGTAAGTTCTCCATCTCCTCTTAGTTCATTAACAGCTTCTGCCAGTTCTGCCCCTGGCCAGGTCCGTGGTGGAGCTTGTCCTGTGCCAGGAGCAGTGGGCAGGCAGAGGGCTTTGCCTTGCTCCAGCCTACCAGGATGAGGTGTTTCCCCGGTGTCAGGAGCAGCAGCTTGTCCTCCTTTTCTTCTGTCACTGCGCCGGGCTCCCTGTGTCTGGTCAATGCAACCACTGCTCTGCCCCCTGGCTTTTTTTTCTCTGGACACACCAACTCAGGAACCTGAGAACAGAATTTAGAGGCTCCCAGGAATACAGTCTCTTGCCCAATTGTGCTTCATTCCCACCAGTCTTCCCTCAGGTAGAGACGGTGCAGGAACCATTTAGCAGTAGTTCTTTAGAAGGAAGTGACTTGCTGAAATGCTTTTCAAATTAAGTGCTCCAAAACCAGACAAACCACCATGCTCCAAGCCTGTGTGAATGCCATGAATACCAGAGGTTCCTTATCTCATGGGGCTGCCCTGTCCCTGTAGAGAGCGGTGCCACGGGTGTGCAGTGTCACTGATGTCACAGGCCACAAACAGGGTGTGACAGCTGAGAGCTGTGTGGCACTCCCTGCAGGGACCCTCTAACACTCTCTCTCCCACTGCAGGTGCATTACTGCTCGGAGGGATCCTTTACTCCTGGCAGTTCCCTCACTTCAATGCCCTGAGCTGGGGCCTGCGGGAGGATTACTCCCGAGGAGGATACTGTATGATGTCTGTCACTCACCCAGGGCTGTGCAGGAGGGTGGCTCTGCGTCACTGCCTGGCCTTAATCGGACTCTCGGCGCTGGCTCCTGTCCTCGACATCACCACGTGGACTTTCCCCATCATTTCTCTCCCTGTCAACCTCTACATCTCCTACCTCGGCTTTCGGTTCTACAGGGATGCCGACCGCAGCAGCTCCAGGAAGCTTTTCTTCTGCAGTCTGTGGCACCTGCCAATGCTGCTGCTTGTCATGTTCACCTGCAAGAAATCGGTTCTGGAGAAGGAGGACAAAGGCAATCTACCTGGGGGAAGTCATGAGACAGCAGTGGAAATGAGATTGCCTTAAATATCAACACCTGTCATCCTCGTGACACATCAGGTAGTATATTTTAGTAACTGCAAGGGGAAATCCTGTGGTAATCTGTTTGAAGAGGAATCATTTGTGCCTAGCGACCACTTCATGTGATAATTTTCTATTTTCTTTTGAAAGGGAATGGTCAGGAGAGCTTAAAGCATTCAGGGCCTTAGGCCCCTTAATTCATCACAGGTTGATTTAGCCTATGCCAGAAGCACATCACTTTGGGATGGCCTTCCAAAGTCCCTGAGTCATGGTCTCTGTCCTCATGGGTAGCTGAGGTAAAGTTAGGAGTCACATATGCACAATGCTGCCATCATCACTGGCAGCCTTGGTGAAGCCATCAGGAAGTGACCATGAATGATTTCTCACCCTTCTCCCCAAACACCCTTTTCTTTAAGCTTTGAGGCACATGAGAGGGTGAACTCTTCTCTGAATCTGTGCCATCCCTGCACTGGTATTACACCAAAGCCCTCAGTTTTGGGGGCTTTTTTCAATCAGCTGCTCTTCCCAAGGTTCCAATTCACCTCAGTAGATTTTTAGCTCTCATACACCTGGCACATTTTGCTAAAGAAGTGAAGAAAATTGTCTTTCAGCACACATGAGCATTTGAACAGCTCTCCTACAGCATATCCCTTGGACACACTGAGCCATTCTGCTGTATTTCCATCACAGGGAACTTCTGACTCCTGTGTGGTTTTACATCATTAGTGTCTGAGCCCTGTGTGTCAGATCTTCAGTAAAAATTACCAGTACTGTTCATGGCAGAGAGGCTGTGAACTGTGGAGGATGTGAGAAGCACATCCCGAGCTGGGTGGTTGTAAGGTTGGTTGTAAGGTGGTTGTAAGGTTTTTCCATGTTAATGTGTCTTACGCCAGCCCATTGAGTCTTGGCATCCTTAGACAAGCTCTGGACTGGCATGAAGAGCTTCAGCTGGGTTTAATGTCACCATGTGGGTGGTGGCTCACAAAGGCTTCACTTCAGGGGTGATTAATAGGTAAGGAAACACATTTTACAGAAAAGGGCTGAGGATTTTGATCTAACAGAATGTTCACTTGCTGATGCAGCCAGTGCCTCTCCAAAGCAATTATTGTTGATGGTCTCCTGAGAAAGTGCATTATCCCTGTTAAATGATACACTGAAGAACATTTCTGGTCACAGTTTAACATGCTTGTGATCCTGCTGCTCAGCTGTGGCTCACCCTCATCTTGCCTGGAGCTGTCTGTGACCTCCTGGTGTGTTCCCAAACACAGCAGCATCGGGGGCAGACAGACTGTGATAGTTTGTTGTGGTAGTGCATGTTATGACTTGATGTGTTTTCATGCCAACATTTCTTTCCCATGCGGAGAGGGACTGGGCAGCAGGATGAGCACTGATCCAAAGATGCAGCAATACCTGAAAAGGAAGACGCTGTCTGGAGCTTGATCTCACATAAAGTCCCTCAGGAAATGTCACAAATCTGCCACCACAGGTGTATCACACTGACATAAAACCTTCCCTGGCTGCTTTCATGATCCAAGCCTGGCTCCTGGTCCCAGTTATGCTGGTGTAAATCAGGAGTGACACGGTTTAACCTCTGCTTTCTGGCAGAGGTGCTTGCAGGAGCCAGGGCCACCTGTTTCCATGGCTCTTAAATAACTGCCTGCAAGATTTGGTGACGTGAGTGATTGCAGGTGACAAGATGGGGTTCCTTCACTGCCTGGCAGACTCTGCTGGCTCAAGTTTCTGTGGGTGACACTTCATGGAATTGTATGAAAACTGTGCAACTCCTGAATTTGTTTTAAAAATGCATCCAGTCCTCTCTGCAATAAAGTGCATACTGTCCAGAAAGAGATGAGTGCTCCAAATCTGTTTGAAACTATTTACTTCTTGTTGAAACTCTGGTTGGATTCAGTTAACTGCAAAGGTATTTGGTAGTTTTGGGGCACTTCTCACAGCAACAATGTTCTTGACCACTGCAAGAGTAGGGACAGCTTGTGAAATACTGATTTGTTGTGCAAGCAGCACAGTAAATAAATCACATGTGAGTGGAAAGGGTTTGTGCAAAACCAAAGAATTTGGTCAACCTTTAGGTGGGAGACAAACCTGAAGAGAGCAGATGGCTCACAAAACCCCAAAGATTTTCCTCCCAGAGACACAAAGTGATGCTGAGGCAGGAGGGTTGTGGGTTTCTCCTGAGTCATTACAGAGCCAGGCTTCAGCTGGCCTGCAATTCCCGGGTGCTGCTGAGGAATTCCATTCTGATTAAAGGTCTCAATACATGCCTGTGGTTGTGTTCTGAAGAGAGTCATCTTCATTTCTTGGGCCAAAGTGTGTAACATTCACAGGGTTTAGGGCTGGACAGGAGCTTTGTAATCATCACTGAATGTCTGCAGAATGCAGGTCACTGGGTTGCACCAGCATCTCCACACCCACTGGGTCTGGCCTTGAGGGAAGGCATGGCTTTAGAATCAGTGGGTCTGTGATTTAAATGTAAGACTGTACCTTATTTAAATCACTGATTTGAGAAGAAATGCCTTCTTTACCTAAAAGTGTTCTCAGCTCTGCCGGACATTGGCCATGTGTCAGGTGTGGATGAAACCATACGCTGCCATTTTACTGCCTTTGGGAGATTTTGCTGTTCCATGTGCTTTGCAAACAGACACCTTGCCTAACTGAAGACGTAGCAGGAGATGGATGTTGCAGAAGGTGCTCTCAGGTCTCTTTTTCAATGTTGCTGGTGTCACTGTGGACAATGAAAATTCCTGAACTGTCTGCCTTCAGCCAAGGATGTTTGTGGTCTCTGTGACCCTCCAGGGAGGACAATGCCAGCCATCCCCCCCTCCAGCACTGCTGGTGTTGCTGCCCAGATTGTGCAGAGAAGGAGGCATGAGGTGAGGTGTGTGAGGTGCCTTGCTGGGATGGCTTTGCCCAGGAGATAAACCTGGGCTTTCTGCATCGCTGTGCTGTGCAAACATCAGGCTGTGAGGGCTCCTTGAACCTGGAACAGCAGTTGCTGCATGGGAATGCAATGTTGTTTTTCCTTTATCCCATTTGGGTAACTTGAATGTGGTTGGTTGTCACTCTTTATCCTGGTCACTCAGAACTCCACGTGAATGGTTTGGGTTGAAAGGAGCCCTAAAGACCATCTTGTTCCAACCCCCAGCCATGGAATACCTGTTCCTTACGTGGTAGTGAAAAAAATTGCAGTGGTGTGCTGTGTCCCTCCTAGCCCTGGGTCTGCTGAGAGGGTCCCATCCCCTGCCTCACGGGAGGCAGCTCTGCACCACCAGAAGCCTGCACTGAAGCTCATGGAGGAGTCTGAACTCAAAGAGGATGAAGCTGGGTTTTGTCTATTTGGACTTTAAATCTTTTATGTGGTTTTGTGGATAAAGCGTAGCCCTGAGGCTCAGGAGATCTTCATGCTTTCCAGATCTCCATGGAAGAAATGCACTCCAGCTGTAAAATAGGGATGGAGATACCTCTTGCTGGGGGAGGGAACAGCCTGTCTCTGTCAGCCCATTGTTGTGAGCAGCCCTGCAGGGTGGATGCTGGGTGAGGCTTTGGGGAGCTGCAGGGAGACTGGGACCCTTCCTCTCCCTTGCCCTGAGATTCAGCAGAGCACAGAGCACAGCACTGGCCCGGCAGGGTGGTGTGGGCAGCTGAGCTACGTGACTGGGAGTGGCCCTGAGCTCTCAGGTTCACGAGGAGCCCCAGGCCCTGTGTGTGGTACCCCAGCAGAGGCATCCTGGTAGCCCTGCCAGGGGGGCATCCCAGCACAGCAGGCATCCCAGCATGGCAGGCAGCTGGAGGAACAAAATGCTCTGCTCTTTGTTCCAGCATGAGTGAAGAAACCAAATCCCTGTGCTCACAGCACTTCCCTTCTCATTTCCCCACTGTGCTTTTTTTTCTCACTTCCTGTATCAATCTCTGATATAATCTGCCCCAGCAGAGTCACACATTCACACTCTCCTGGCTCCAGCAGCATTTCCCACTCAGCCAGGCCACGGCATTTCAAGGCTTACACAAAACGTCCTTTTCAGTTCTGACAGTCCCAGGAGAGCAGGAATGGAAACAGTGATACTGTTAGAAATCATTATCATTACAGATAGAAAGCATGTCCTGCTTGCTCTGCAGAGGTGATTAGATATTCCCTGTTCCTTGGAGGTGCAGGGTGTCTACAGAACACTTTGCTATTAAAACAGAGAGATCAGCACTGCTTCCTTCAAGCAGCTCTGCTGGAGGTGGTGATTCTGTATGGTCCAATGCTGTCCCCATGGCACTGTGAGTCACAGAATTTCTTAACCAGGCAAAGAGCCAGTCCCGGTGAGGGCTCAGTGGGATGCAGGATGCCACTTGTGCTGCCCACGGGACCCTGAGTCAGTTATTTGCCTCTTGGTGCTGCAATTCCTTCTTCCCATTGTAGCAAGGTCAGTGCTGCAGGGCAGGGCTTGTCCCCAGGGGTACGAGTCCAGCACTTGGCCTCGCCCAGGGTAACTCAGAGTCTGCTTCTGATGTTCATCGTCTCTCAGACAGCGTGGGGTTAGTTTGGAGTCAAAGGTCACAACTGTGCTGCGAGTTCAGAAGTGTCATCAGTGATGAGCCTCCTCCCTGAGATCCCTCAGACTGTGCCCTTCTGGGTGATCCCCTCGATGATTTTAGTCCCCTCTGAAGTACTGCAGGCTTCTGTGACTCCAACAGGAGGTTTAGTGAGCTTCAGAGCTGCCTTCTGAACCCTTCTGTTCACAGAATCCCAGAACAGCTGGGCTTGGAAGGGACCTCTGGAGATCATCTCATCCAGTGCCCTGCCAAGGCAGGGTCACCCAGAGCAGGTGACACAGGAACACATCCAGGTGGAATTGGGATGTCCCCAGACAGGGAGACTCCACACCCTCCCTGGGAGTTCCAGTGCTCTGCCACCCTCAGTGGAAGTAAGTTATTTCTCATATTGAATTGGAACTTCTTGTGTTTTAGTTTATGGCCACTGCTCCTTGTGCTGTCACTGGGCTCCACTTGAAGAGTCTGGCACCATTGTCTGTCACCTCTGCTTTTCTGCTTCCAGACTTCACCTGTTTGTGCTGAAGATTTTACAGCCCGGGTCAGCACCTTGGGCTACTTTCCATTATTTCAAAAAGTACAGTTCATCTGTTCCACAGAACAGGTTGGCAAAACAAGCTGTTTTCCCACAGTGTGGAGATGTTTTCCTACCATTCCTAACCAGTTCTGGCACCCCCAGGCCCTGGAGCGAGAGCTGACGATCTGGCAGCGGGCTCAGGCTGGCTCATTACACCATCCTGGGAAGGTGCTGGGTGTTTGTCCTGGTGTTTGTCCCGGTGCCTGAAAGGTCGTGGATCCCAAATGCTGCTTTGGGCATTGCTGACCCTTCCTAAGGGATGCTCTGTGTGTGGTGGGCACGGACGGTACTGGGGAGCTGGTGAGGAGCTGCTGTCATGGCTCCTGAGCTTTGGGAGAGCATGACTCACAAAAAGGTACGAGAAAGGAGGGTGCCTGCCCCTCACCACTAGTGCTGAACAGCTCTAAATTCATGCCTTTATTCCCATTTTTGTAGGACACCTTACTCAGTGTGGCCCACTGAGTGAGTGGGGTACCCAGAGGGGGGTTTCCGTGTGTCTCCAAAGTGTGGACAGCCCCCAGGACTAAGGCTGTTTGGTGGTTGAGGTTTTTCCCCTGGTTTTGCTGTCCCAGATGCAATCCCATGGTCCATTCTGCCCCTGCTCCCCTTTTTAACACTTTCTATTGTAATTACAGATTCCCTTTCATACATTTTTTTCATGGAATGTGTGCTGTAACACAAATTGCCTGTGCCCCTCAAAACTGCAGTGGTATCTGCACTCTGTTCTTCAAGGGAAATTCAGATTTTGGGGAATTGCCCTGGATTTTCTGATTGGAAACAGCAGGGATCTGATCTCCCACACTGACCAGACTGTCCCTAACTGGGACGACTGGGGACATCTTGCCTATCTTCCTCACCCATAAAGCAAGGAGGGAGAGGAGGCAGAGAGTCAAACCTTCGGGCAGGGTGCACAGGGACCAGACCATTGCCAGGGCATCTCCCAGCCTGGCACGATGGGCTCCAGCCCTGAACTTGTGGTGCAGGATTGGACACACGGCACTCAAAGCTCATCTGCAAAGAAGTGTCTGGCTCAGAGACCCTTTTGTTTGTTTGTTTGTTTGGTGGGGTTTTTTGTTTGGGTTTTTTTGGTTTTGTTTTGTTTGTTTTTTTTAATCAAGGGGAAAGATCAAGGTTTTTGCTGCTGAGAAAGGCTGAGATATTTGGAGGGTTTTTTTTGCCATGGAGAGGAGACACTGTATCAAATTAAAGTTAAAACAGAGATGTAAATAAAGTAATTAAGGCATTTCCGCAGTGCTTCCAGGAGAGCTGCTGGACTGCATCCAGGCTGGGGAAAGGAACAGCCTGAGTTTATCAGCTGAATTCCAAGGTTTGGATGGATATTTGTGCTGCAGAGCTGCCAAGGCCATCCCTGCACTGAACCAGTCCCAGCAGCACCAAAGGGAAATCCAGGCATGCCAGGGGGAGGCGGGATGGCTGGGGCCACGCAGGCACCCAGCCCAGAGAGGAATGAATATTATTTAGGTCTCTTCTCCCTCATCTGATTGCTCTGGCCTGGTTGTTACGTTGCACTTGGCTTTCAGTGGGAGCAAGGACTGACAGGAGCTGTCAGTGTTTAGGGAGTGAGGCTGATTAACCCTCCTCACTTCAAAAATGAGCACTGGGAAGTGTAGTGGGAACAACTGCGGGCAGATGTTCCCATGGCATCCCTTCCCTGCGCTGCTCAGGGCTCTGCACAGGCTCTCGGTCGGTCCTTGTGGGACCCAGTGCACCGGGCCAGGCGGGGCTGCCAGTTGCTGACAAACGCTCCTGGTTTAGGGTGGGCGGGGGTCTGTCCTGTGTGCTGCGATGCTGCCCGGCAGGTCTGGTCCCCAGGGGTCACCCAGCACTGCGCCCCGCTCTCCTGCCGGGAGATCCTGCAGGGATCGCCCCGTGTTTGGGGCTGTTTGGGGGTGCCGTGGGTGAGGTGAGGTGAGGTGAGGAGCCGCCAGGCTGGAAGAAGTGCAGCCGAACGAGGACCCTGCGGAGCTGAGCCTTGGTGGCGCCTGTTCCCGGAGCCGTGGCCGTGCCAGGGACGCGGGGGCACCGCAAGCTCCGAGCCCTGGGGAGCTCCCGCACCGCCCGCCGCTCGTGTGCCGGACTGCCCGCGGGGCTGCCGGGGCCGCGCTGGACAGACGGACAGGCGGACAGACTGACAGACCGACAGACCGTCATGCGGACAGACCGACAGACCGACAGGCGGACAGACCGACAGGCGGACAGACGGACAGGCGGACAGACCGACAGACCGACAGGCGGACAGACCGACAGGCAGGCAGGCGGACAGACCGACAGGCGGACAGGCGGACAGGGATCCCTCCGCGGCTCCGGCGTGTGCGGGCCGAGCCGCGCTTGGCTGCGGCGGCGGGAACTCCCTCTGTTGACTTCTCCCGAAGTTGCATCCCTTCCTCCAGCGGTGTCCCTGGCCCTGGTAATAAATAGCACCTTCCGTAACGTCTGTAGCCCTCACTAAACCACAGACCAGACTGATTATTGCTGCTTTTGTAGCCTTTGCAGAGCTGTTTTTATTTATAATTGCACCCCGCTGATCTGTTCATAATGATTTTCCCGGCTGCGTCCCATGCGGTCCAGTGCTGCAAAGCCACATTTTCATAGTAGCTGTTGTTGGTTTTAATCACTTGTTCTTTGGATGATATATTAATAGCTGTATCTCTATGAAGCTTTAGAGTGTTTTCTTTTTCAAGACATTTACAATAAAAGCGAAGTGTTAGCCCTAATAACACGTGTGTTTCCTTTGGCTGCCTCCTCCGGCGATGAATCCAATTAACCGAGTGCTCAGAGGAGAGCCCGGCTCACCCGCGCCTGTCCCGCCTCCTCCCGAGAGCCTCTCCCGAACCTCTGATTAAAAGGTGTTTGGGACCCCGGTGGGAATAAGGGTGCTTGAAAGGCACCGTGTGCTTGGAGGGGTGTGAGCTTGTAATTGCCCATGTGCCGGCTGTAGGAGGCTGCAATAACCCCAGCTATATTTTGCAGATGTTCATTTATGCCTTGCATTCTCCCAAACCCCGAATAACCCATCACACCTTATTTCCCAGTGAGGAAGGGTGATGAGGCTGGGGGGTTTGATGCTCTTGGGATGAGAAAGCACTGGTGAAAACAGAAATAAAATCAGCTGGTGCCTCCTGAGCATCCTGAGCCTGTGGGTGGGAGGAGTGGAGTGGTGCTCTTTATTTTACCCATTTATGGGGGAACCACCCCCCACCCCCCAGCAAAACCTTTGCTGGAGTGGTTTAAATGGAACACTTAACTCACTGGGGCTGGTGCCTTTAATTTCATTCAGGAGGCGACTGTGAATGGACTCCTTACCCACTTCAAAAGGCCGTGGCAGTGTGTCCACTGTGGTGCAGGTCATTCATGAACACTACAGGAGATGTGAAAACATCTGCTAGGTCCATGCCTGCTCCTTTCAGTACAGTTACTCCCCTTGCTAATAATTGTCTGTGTTCTGTCATCTAGAAAGGGACCTTGTGTTCCTCCCAGGTATTCTAATGCTAATTTGTTTAGTTAAAAAGAAGAGGCTAAACAGATGTGAACCATTTGGTTGGGTTGTAGTTCATTTGTTAGGAAGTGCAAAGGATCCTTGGCAGGATATTAAATATTACCTTGGCTGATCACAAACACTTCATATTTCAAGAGAGGAAGGGAGGTAGGGACTGCACTCCATAAATCAGCCTTTTCAAAGAGACAGAAAAAGGCAAACATTTGATAAATCTGTGTCATTATACTTAGAGATCAAAGGGGGTTTTACATATGTATTTATGCAACTGGCAACCTAGGAGACAATAATAACAAACATAGATCTCTGACAGCTTTACAAAAATAAAAATTAGCCAGTTCTAATCTGTAATTATCTGGGAACTGCGCGAGGTAGGAGGCTGCTCACACCAGAGCTTTGCTGAGACAGTGAGCAAATGTTAAGTCATTCATAAATACATTAGGAAGTTCTGTGGGCAAGAGGTTGCCAAAGCCACTGGGTGGTAGCAGGGCATGGCCACTGCATCTGCAGCCCTGGTTTTATCCACGGAGCCAAACTGGGCAGGCGTGGGGTTACCAGAGCCAGAGGTCACCAGGGAAAGCAGCATTTCCCTGTGTGCCTTGATGAAAATCATTCCTTTATGGTGAAAATATAGAATGATGAAAAAGTATAATGATGAAAATATACAATGATGGAAATATGTAGTGATGAAAATCATTCCTTGATGATTTTCCAGCAAGTTATCTACAAGGAATCTACCTGAAGAATCCCTGAAGGCAGGAAAATTTCCATCTGTGGGCTCTCTCCTGCTTGCAGTGAGTTACAGCTCCACGTCTGGTACCTTCCATAGCCCCACATGGCATTGTTGGCCTGGATGAGCCCTCCCACTATTCCCAATGGCTGGCCCACTCTGTACAGCTCAATAAGTACAGGACTGGAGCAGGAGGCTCAGGTAAGTCAGGGAAAAAACCTGAGAAGATCCCAGAAGGGGTTTGCAAGCAGCAGAAATAACAGGAAGACTAATGGGGACTGCAGTGGTTATTGCTTTAATCCAGGACAGAATTTAATCCAGGGCAGAGGAACTGAAACCTCCAAAGCAGCAAGGGCCATCGCATCACCCAAAAGGAGAAATCCAGTTGCGTTAAAATAATTTCATGGACAAAGCAATGCAGCCACAGAAATTAGAGACAGAGAAGTAGTGTTATATCATCTCTCCTTTCCTTCTGGCCAGTCACCGGGCTGATTTCCTATTCTCTTGTGCTGGTTTAAAATGACTTCAGCAACTTGGTTTCTGCTCGTTCCCATGGGAAACTTCCACAGTCTATAGATTTCACTGGTAGGAAACTCTTCTTGACAGTCAGACTGTATTTTCCTTTACTCAATTCCATCACATCACTCCTACTTACGCCTCCTTGGAGCACCCTAAACGCTCTTCTCCATTGAAGTCAGTGCAGTTATGCGAGCAGTAAATTTGGCTCGTGGCACTTGGAGAAATAGATATTAAAGCCCCAGGGACGAATTAGGGAGCAAGGGGAGGGAGGGCAGTGGGGGAAAGGAAATGGTTTCAGGTTAAGAGAAACAAGATCTCCTCTTACATCTGTAGAGCAGTGCTGCCCACGGCCCTGGCGGGAGCATGCCCAGCACAGCACAGTGGTGGGACACTGTGAGAGGCAGCAACGTCCCTGGGCTCTCCCATGGATGCTCCTGGGATGTCCCTGGTCAGTGGTGCGGTTACAAAGCCACAGCTGAGGGCTCTAAGGCATTATGTGGCACTTGGACTTGGGTGCAGAGGGGTTGCATAAAGTTCTGGGCATCTGCCTGTCCCCTGGCTGAGCTGGAGTCCCAGTGGTGGTACCCACAGTCACCCCATGGCCTGTCTCCCGCATGGCAGGGAGCTGGAATGTGATGATGGCCATGATGGTTGTGCCCATTCCCTTCCAACTCTGTTTCTTCAATATTTTTCTTGCCCTATGCCCCCATCCATGGCCACAGCACACACGCTTCTGCCACAGCTGCTGCCTGGGGCACGTTAAGCAAATTCCAGGAGCTGTGAGCAAGTGCTGATCCCAGCTGGAGCCCTGCTCTTGAGAGAGCAGCAGGAATGGAGGCTGTGTTCTGCCAGCAGCAGTGTGGGCTCCTGCTGCAGCCAGTGGGTCAGACTGGAGGATGGAGCCACAATTGGTTCCCAGTTCAGTGGTGGAAACCTCTCTCACCTGCACTCCGTGTTCCAGGGAGAGCCCAGCCCTCCTCCTGACATACCTCTGCATGGATGCTGTTTCTGAACACTTACTCACTTGCCATTCCTGGGGGGAAAACTCCTGACATCCAACTGTTGAAGATACAATTCCAGTAAAACCTATCTTGAGGTTATTTTTCTTAAAAAGCCAATCCAGCTTTTACAAGCTACAGCTGACAAATATTAAAGGCTTAAGCCAAACTTTCTGTGACATTTTGTTGATGTTATCCTGGCTGGTGCTGGTGGATGTAAGGAACAAGGAGAATTATTCCATCTGAAGGGTTTCCCTGTTAGCTCATGGGTGTAGGAATGTGCAGTGGAGCAGCTCATGTGTGGAAGCAGCAGATTTTCTGTTCGGAATTGCACAAAACACCAAGTGCAGAGGTGAGTAAATGTGGGTGCAGGAGAGGCACGGTGGAATGATTGCTGCCCACAGCTGTGATTCCTGCATTGCCGGGACCTGTCCTCTGTAATTCTCTTCCCAATTACCCATCCAGGCCAGCTGCAGAGCTTTGCCAGAGCACAGAGGGAAACTGGGAAGCAATTCCTCCTTCCTCCTGCCACAGCTTGGCACCTCCATCTCTGCTTGGTGTGGGATCACCCTTCACACCACAGAGCCCAGCAGTGCCCCCCGTTTTATCTCGCAGCAGAGAAACATTGAATTGTTTGCTGCTGACTCTGTAGCTGAAGTACAAAAGTTCTCCTTGCATCACCCCAAATCTGCTTTGCAAACGCCTGGTCCTGGGGAGAATGGGAGTGAGTGACGCTGGTACTGATGGAGATTTGGGTGGCCCAAGCTCTGTGCTAACCCACTGTGCAGCTTTTAGAGAAGTCACACACCCCTCTGGGTTTTATTTCCCCTCTTCAATCTGCTTGGTTTAATTAGTTTGTAAACTCCAGTTTGTAGTTTCAGATTATTTTACAAGATGCTCACACCACAGCCAGTGTGATGAAAGTTCACTTCTGCATAACATTTCGGGAATTGATGTACAGATGATATATGAATAAGTCAGGACAATGCTGTGGCTTCTGACACACAAAATTAGGGCTTTTCAAGGTGAAAAGGTTCTCCTCTCGTTTGGGGGAAACCTTAAAGATAAAATAACAATGTTTCAGCAAAACCTCACTTCCCCTCAAAGCAAAAGTGCTCTGAAAGCATCAAATTCTGTAAAAATGTTTATGCATCTTTTAATAAAAACAAGATAGAAAAGCTGCCCACATGCATTGGAGCTGTAAGTTTTGTGATTTCTGGGAGAACACTGGCTAAAGCACTTCCATGGAATGTGCAAAATCCCCATCCCTGGAGAATGCTGGTGTGATCTGGCCCTGGAAAGGAGGATCCCACCGCTAACAGAACTGCAGGAAGGATCTCCTCAGACAGATGCTCTTAGTTTGCCTTTCAGGACCTCTTCCCTTGGGTTTGGTTTCCCATAGTGGGGACTGTGGCAAATCTCACCAGGGATGTCAGAAAATACAGCACGACCGAAGGTGCTGCTGATTAAAAAGCCAACTCATCAAAGGAACAGGCAAATCACAGTACCACAGAATAGTTTGGCTTGGAAAGGATCATTAAAGGTCATAAAGTCCAGCCCCCGGCCATGGGCGGGGACACCTTCCACTAGACCAGGTTGCTCCAAGCCCCATCCACCCTGGCCTTGAATGTTTCCAAGGATGGGCCATCCACAGCTTTTCTGGGCAACCTCAGTTTTCTATCACCCTCATTGTAAAAAAAAAATTCTCCCTAACACCTAATCTAACCGTGCTCTTTGTCAGTTTAAAACCATTATCCCTGGACTGTGCTAAAAGGTTTTGGGGTTTTTTTAAAGGGTTTTTTTTTTAATATAATCTCCCCTTAGGAACTGAAAGACCTCAATGAAGCCGCCCTGGAAACCTTTCTGTCCAAGTATTTGGGGATAAGGAGAGAAAAGAATGACTGAGATGCCCCCAACACCACGATCCCCGCAGTGCCGGACCCCGGCTGGCGATTCCCCTGCGGGGACAAGGCTCGGGAAACCCCAGCCTGGAAGCGGCGGTGCAGCCCGGGGACCCCTCCGGGAGCCGCCCCGGGATCCCGAACGGGCCCGCGGCCACCGCCCCGACGGCGCGACCCGCCCTGCCCTCAGCCAATAGGAGCGCCCGCTGCCCCGCCGGCCCCGCCCCTGCTCATTATGCGGGAATACGCGGCTGTGATTGGCTGAGGGCGCCGCCCGTCCCCCGGGCCCGCGCCCCGCCCCGCCGCTGCCTCTGCCTGCGCTGCCGGCGGCGGGAGACGGCGCTGGGCGGGCGGCAGCGCCGGGCACTCGGCGGCGATGGGGCCGTGCTGAGGCTCCGCGGGTGCCCATGAGGCGCCGGGCAGAGCCGAGCCGAGCCGGGCGGGCTCCAGCCATGCATCCCGGCGCGCCCGCGGGCACATGGGGCAGCGCTTGAACCGCTGCCTCGATGTCCCCGTCGCGTTGCCGCCGCTGAGGCGGAGGCTGCTGCTGCTCTTCATCATGCTCTTCCTCTGGCTCTACATGTTCTACTCGTGCGCCGGCTCCTGCGCCGGGCTGACGGCCCGCGGGTCTCCCGCGCCGCCCCGCGCCGCCCCGCCGCTGCCGCCGCTGCTGCCGGGAGAGCCGGGCGAGGAGAGCAGCCTGGAGGAGCAGCGGGCAGCGCCCGACGGCGGCAGCCCCATCTCCAGCTTCTTCAACGGTTCCGGTACCAAGCGGCTGCCGCAGGCCATCATCATCGGCGTGAAGAAGGGGGGGACGCGGGCGCTGCTGGAGTTCCTGCGGGTGCACCCCGACGTGCGCGCCGTCGGCGCCGAGCCCCACTTCTTCGACCGCAACTACGAGCGGGGACTCGCCTGGTACAGGTACGGGCCGGGCCGGGCAGCGGCCCCGCGGCGGGACGGGGCTGAGCGGGGTCCCCGCCGCGCTGCGCTCGCCGCCCCGGTGCGGGGATGCCCCGGGCTCCCGGGCAGGTTGGGGAGCGCCCGGGGAAGAGTAAATGTTCCGCTAAATGCTTTCCCCCGAAAAACATAAATATATAAATAAAAATATAATAAACTCAGAGCGCAGCTGCGGTCCCCGTTAGCCCAGGCGGCAGCGGGGCGTCTGCAGGTTTTCCGCGAGCCAAACCGTATTTATAGCTATATAAAGGTTAAATATTAATTTAATATTTTAAAACGCTCTTATTCCGCTGTTCTTCCAGGTCTTTCGCGTATTTTTCCTGCAGCTCGGGGTGTTGCTGAGGGATAACCGGTGTGTCTCCGGGTCTGCACGGGCTGGCGGGCGCTGCGCTCAGCGACCGCCGGTTTGCGGGGTTTTTGACCCGTTTGGGGTTGTTTTTTTTTTTTTTTTTGGTACCCATTGGGGTGAGATCTGACCCGTTTTCTTTTTTCCCCTTTTTTGTGTGCGTGGAGAAGGTGAGGGGGGAGCGTTTTCCCGTTTGGGAATTTTTTGATACGTTTGGAGAGGGTTTGACCCATTCCGGGAGCGCTGCCTGGGACTGGCAGGCGGCAGCTCCACGTTCCAGATGAAAATTCCTCGCTCGCTCCCTGCGTTCAGTCCCCGTTAACTTTCTCCGAGCCCGCAATCACCTCTGGGGCTGACCGAGTGCCCGGGGCCGCGATCGCCAGCCCGGCGCGGGACTGCGGGAGCGCTCGGGGCGCGTCGGGAACGGGATGAGCACTTTGGGCTGGGAGAAAATGATGGATTTCTGCCTCGCATCCTGTAAGGATGGATGTAAGTCCAAGTGATTTTGCGAGGAGCAGCCCGGCCCGGGATGTCTGTGTGCGGGTGGGCTCGGCGGAGCGGGAAGAGCGATCGGACACCGAGCGAGGGGCGAGCCCCGTTTCGGTGCCTTCCTCACCCTTTTCCGACTGAAGTTCCTTTATCGGGAGTATTTTGAATATGTTTTTCTGCTGAGTGTTTGCAGGAATGCTGAAGGAGCAGGATGGAAACTTTGAAGCTAGATGGGAGCTGTGAAGTTAGGAATTGTAACCTCTTTGTAGTCTTGAAACTCCCACCCGGCAAGTCCGATTAGGTTTATGTCTCTTTTTTTAATGTTGCCATCCCTCAGCAGTTAGTGAAATGAGCGCAGGATAAGATCTGATGAGGAGGAAGTAATTTTTGAAAGCTGTTTCGTTTCAGGAAATTCTGTCATCTCGGTGTAGGATGCGGCGTGTTGTCCCACAGCAGCCCAAATGAAAACTTTGTAAATTCAGCCGAGGTTAAAAAAGTATTAATCTCGCATTTTGAAGGAGAACTTGCATATAACAGAGCAGAAAACCTGTCAGGATTTATTAGCAAAATGGTGTTGTATGTGTTGAATTCTGTTTTTAATTAGGCACCTAAATTAGACCATAAAATGGTTGATTAATCTTTTACAAGTAGGAGGTGGAAGGGGAGAAGGAGAGAATATTGCTTATGATTGAGTTCATCTGTTATCCCAGATGTAGTGGGTAAAAGCCAATATTTAAAGGATACATATTATTTTTAAAATTTGAGAACAGGTATCAAAGTTGTGTTTAACTTCCCAAAACTTCCCTTTATCAGCTGCTGAATTTTAAGCAGCGCGGGCCCTGTCCCTGCAAGTACACTGTAGTTTTTCGTTAGTATCTTTGCAAAAAAAGGGCTGTTTTAGCTGAAATCTGACAAATCTTCAGGTCTGCATGGTGGTGCTCTCAAGCAGCAAGAGTGAGGGATGCTGGAAGTTTTGTAATCAGTTGTGTGTGATTCACCCCGAGAAGGGGAGTGTGTCTGGCTGGCTGTGGGGCTGGGACCTGGGTCAGTTAGGGGAGACTAAATAATGCAGAATACTTGGGGGAGGATGAAAACCAGCAGACAAGTTGGTATATATTGTCCATTATTTCTAACTTAATTAGAACTAGACGCAGAAGTTTTTTCTATAAATTTTGTCATTAGAAGTCAGATCCTGTGCAGCAGTAACTCCAAGCTTTTGCTGACTTCTGTGAATCTTGGCTTCTCAGCTCTCGTCAGGAACATTTTTAATTCTCCCAAACCTAATGAGGTTTTTATTTATTATCTTAGTATCAATAAGGAGATGTGTTCATATCTTGTTAGTGGTTCAGTACAGTTGGATTAAAGATGCTGTAAAGAGTGTGTGGTGTCAGCATCATGAGCTGGGCAAGCCTCATCTCTATTTTTCAGATGCTTTTGCCCAAATCAACTGAACTTTGGAACTGGGGGGGTTACTGTGTCCTCAGCACTCGGAGTGCAGTGTAAATCCAATTGCTTGGCTTTGAAAAGATGAAGATAGAATTTTTGACCCATGTCTCATTTGAAGTGTGTTTTATCTAACTGGCTAAATTTCTTTATATTTGTTAGGAGTTTTTGTTTAGTTGTTCCTGCCATCCAAAATCTTCTTTTTCAGATTTTCAAGATGCAGAGGTATCAGATTTAATTGTTTAGCTTGATGAATTCTTATTTTTGGAAGTGATTGTGATTAATACTGTTTAACTACTTATTTCTGTCTGAAGTTTTCATCTATCAAAAATAACTTTAGGAGGGAATACAAACTTGTTCCTTGCTCCATTTTCTGTCGAGTGAAATGAAACATGAAATGAAACGTTTGTTTGTTTCTGTAGTGTGAAATGCAAAACATCATCAAGTGGTGCTGAGTATCATTCCTGAAAAGTTAGGGGGAGAACGGGAAAAATTAAATGCTTTTTTTTGATAGTGAGATAACTAAAATTTGGTGGAAACAACTTCTGTATGCACATTGCAGGGTTTACCCCCATAATGAATACAGCATGTTAACTGCTTCTAGTGAAAATATGTGCCATGATAGAGGAGAAATGGGATCCAGCCACTATTGCAGACTAATTTTTTGAAGTGCCTTGAATTTCTGGATAGTGGAGAAGTTCCCTCTTTGTGGCAGTAGGGAGTTCAGCTCGACAGCCTGTGTGCCTGTGTCTGGCTGAGCAGAAATGTCGTTGTTCTCTTCGGTAGAGCTTGATGGGGAGGAAAGTCGTGTTTCTTGCAAGCCTAGAAAATCAGTTGTTGAATTTCTTTTATTGTTTTCTTCATTTCATTGAACAATGATGCATTTTGAAATGTCCTAGGGACTTGAAAGCCTCTTGTCCTATAATTAATGTAAGGAAAAAATAATTGTCATTAGTGTTACATGTTTTGGGTTTTTTTCTTTTTTATTATTATTATTTTCAGCCCAGTGGGCTGTAATGCCCAGTCCCTCCTGCCTTGGGCTGGGTGTTGCCAGCCCCACTCAACATCACTGATTTATATTTCCAGCCTGTGGCTCTCTGTAGGAGCCCCCGTGCCGCGGCCGTGCCAGCTGTAACGGCGGCAGCAGGACTGGGCTGAGCTCCTCTGCCTTTAGCAGCGCACCAGGGACACCTCTTGTCCTTTTTTCTTCTTTTCTCTTACGGAAAATTCATAAAATGCTGGTGCTTTGTCTTCCCACTACTGCTAAGTTGCGTTAATTCATTCTCCTTGCTGAGATGGGTGATTTGGATCAGCAGGATCAGGCCCTGTGCTCTGGTGGTGTGTGATAAACTGTTTCAAACATGCATTTCTTAGACTTCCAAATTGCTCAGACTTTAGTGTGCAAAGTCCTGCTTGACAGCAATTCCTGTGTTGGGAGAAACTTCCTTATTTATTTTTCCCCATGAGGCTCCTTTTTTCCCCCCCAGGAATGTGTGGGGGTACAAGCTGGTGCTTGCAATCGGCCAGGCTGGGAGCAAGGGAAGAGTAAGGAAATGATGGTTAAAGTTTGGGGTGAAAGTCCTGATGATCCAAATCTTGAGCAAGGCAGGATTTTGCCCATGTTTGGCCATTCTCTATAACCTCAGCTGTAGTGAAGGTTTAATACCTGCTGCTTGATTGCCTTCCCAGTGGGGCATGGACTGGGCAGCACAGACAGAACCGTGGCTCGGTTCCACCGGTTGATTGGCCCCAGGAAGTTTGGGAACAGTCCTGATACCCCAACTGGACTTTGGGTGCAAATGACCACATCTGAGCAAAGAGCAGCTCCTCTACTGGGGCCTGTGAGTTGTCCTGGGTCAGAACAGGCATCCCCTGAAGGACAGTTCTGTTCTCAGGGAAGCTTTCGCCAAACAATTTCGGTATTGAGATTTTCTTTGTTGATGTGAAAAAAATTTTGAAACTCAACTATTGATCTTGCATTGTGTTGTGTTTAGGCAAGGGGGGACTTTTCATGGTCCCCTCAGAATTCCGTGCCCCCTTGGCCACTGCAGCGGCTCCCTACGACACGTCCTGAGCTGCTGTGCAGCGTTGGGAGGAAAATGGCCCCCAAAAAGAAGGGCTGGGCTGCTACAATCAGTCAGCAAGGCCCTTGTGTTTGCATGGGATCATTCCTTTAGATCTGAGGAGGGTTGAGTTGTTCAAACAGATGGCAAAGATTATTCGTGTTGCTGGGGTTTCAGTGCACTGCTCTGTTTCAAGCATGTTGCCCGATATGACGCACGTGACAAGTTCTTCCCAGCACGACGCTGGGGGGATGACATTGTCTGTTGTGATCGGGTTTCACGGCCTCACCTGTCGAGCTGCTGAACTTTTCAAAGTTGACCAAGCATTGGGGGTGACGGATGTGGATGGTGGATCTGCCTGGCTAATCGTGTTAGCGCGGGACCACACGGCCTGCCGGGAGCGTTGTGCTCCTTGGCATGAAAACGATGGGAATGAAACCCACGGGCTCAGCTCTGGGGTTGGGATTTATTATTTTTTTCTTTTCAAGTGGGCCATGGCAGGTGTCTGTAACACACACCAAGGGTTGGATATCTCAAGGCACTTCCAGGCAAGGCTTTGTTTGTAAAAGCATCCAGCCAGCCCTGGGTGCAGTGGCTGTAGAAACTGTACCCGAACCACGTTCTTTGGAGCTGTATTTCCAATCTGCCTGATGATAGGAACGTCCTCTATTTGGGCCTCTTGCTGAGCTGCTCTCTTCACTTGAGCCTGGGTTTGGGGCTATTTACCCATCCCAATTAGGAAGAAGTGTAATTTAGTGATCATTCAGCACGGGATTCACGTCTCCTGGTGGTGTGACCGTGGGTGACCAATGGGTTCAGGTGATAATGACCAGGCCAGGGCCATGTGGGATGGGTGACATATGGGTTCAAAGAACAGTGTATAGTGGGGACGTTGTCTCAGTGGTAATTAGCGGGTCAGGGCCTATCAGCTGCTACCTGTTGTCACCACATGGTGTGTGAGGAGGGCTGAAGAGACTTCCTTGGTTTGTGGGAAATGAGTAAGTGCTGTGCTGGGTCCTGACTTGCTGCTGATGACTGTACCGGGGCTTGCCCCAACCGTTGCAATTCCAGGTCTTTCAGCAGCTTGCTGTGTGTTTAATTAGCTTGTGAGAAACACCATGAGCTTTTTAAAGGTGCTCAGCCCAGCAGCAGCCAGAGGACAACGGAGTAAATGGACTTTATGTAAAAATGGACTTAGTAAATGGACTTGTTTCTAATGGAAACAAGGGGTCCTGTGATGAAATATATTGGTTTTCAGCAGGCTCAGAGGGAAGGTGGGGTGAATTCAGGACAGGTGTTTGTGGTGTCTTTGCCATCAGGGAGTTGCTCCCAGTCTGAAGGTGGTGGGAGGGGGTGCAGAGACAAGTGGGGAAGGGATCACGTTGTGCCAAGGGAAGAAATGGAGGTGAGGAGCACGGTCCCCCTGTCAGCACAGGGAGAGCAGGCTCTGCCTGGCTGGGATGTGCAGTGTGCCTTGGTGCATCCATAGCAGTGATCCATGGGGAACAATCTCTCCTGGTGCCACGCTGGCTTCGAGTGCTCCCCGTGGGGGTTTTCCTCTTGGGAATAGCCCCAAAGGAGGAGGAAAATAAACTCGGTGATGATGATTTAGTGTGTGGTGCCTTTGTACTGGGAAGGTCCAGAGGTGAGGAGGGACTTTGGGGAGCTGCTAGCTGGCTTGCCTGGCTGCCTGACCTGTGGCCTCAGGAATCATTCAGAGAAGACCAGAAACTTGGGTGTTTGGACTTCAGATGATGTTGGTGGGAATGGTAGAGGAAAACAGGTGTACAGGTGCTGCTGGCAGATCTCACACTGATTACTAATCAGGTATAAATTAATAATTTCATTTTTAATTTTTTCCCATCAAGATATGTAAGCATGGCAGTGCCCTGCCACGTGGCGGCTAGGGAAAGTTTATTTAAAGAAAAATAATTCCAGGTTCCTCTAAATGCCTTACATGTGCATTAACCTCCTTGGAAACGCCCTGGAACTAGCCTGCTTCTACAGCAGTTTTGTTTTCTCCTCTCTGTACAGAAAAGGGAGGGAGGAGGAACATCTCTACAGAGGGATGGTGTAACCCAGCCCTGCATCAGGACAGTCATGGCTCTGTTTGGCAGCAGGTCTGACCCAGAGTTTCATTTGCAGCCTGGCTGGGATGCAGAGCTGTGTGGCTGACCCTGCCCTCGGTGTGGCTTGTGCAGTGTCACACGTGGAGGCTTTGCTGTCCCTGTGCTGGTGGGGTCATCCTGCCTTGTCCTGGTCTTCTTGTGAGTGATACAATTCCTCAGGTCAGAGTTGTAGTTTGGCCAGTCTCCTCTGCTGGTACTGCTGGGATTTCTGTGAATCCACCAAAGTGGCTGGTTTGCAATGAAAGTGAGCAGTTGTAACCTTTCCCTGGAATGGGCACAGACTTTGCATTCCTGTCAGTGCAGCAGGCAGCTTTTCCAGAGGAAATGGATAATTACTGTGCAGGGGATTTTGTTTTATATGCCAATGTACAACATTATAGGTGGATGTGTGCATTTGATAGAGCCTTCCTAAAAGTGAGCACAAGGCCAAACCCTGCATTGCCACAAACACGGTCCAACATCACTGAGTGTGACTGCATTCTGCTACACCAATTCCCTTTCAGAAATACACTTATTCATGTGGGAAGTTGGCTCTGATGAGGAGAAGGGTCTCCAGCAGCGTGTGGTGACAAAGACTGAACCAGGTCCCCAAACATGACTGTGTCTAATGCAGTCCAGAACTCTGCCCAGGGAAGGGCTCCAAGATCAGGCCTTGGGTCTGTGTCCATGTGGCTGTGCAGAAAACATCCCACAGAACCCCAAATCCATTACAATTATTAACTTCAGTAAAGCAGCTGGACAAGCTTTACATTAAAGCCCCACGTTTTTTGCCTTTCTTTATTATCAAACACAAACTTGCATTAAAGCTTGAAAGTCCTGAAATTTGAAAACTTAAAACTTCAAGTTTGGGTGAATGGCACGGGGAGGCATAGGAAATCTTTGGAAAAGTGCTCACTCAGTGAAAGGGCAGTCGCCCTGGGGTTAAGCTGCAGTAGTATTTTTGATTTGGAACCAGGTCAGGCGCTGCGGTGGCTGAGCAGGCTCAGAACGTGGATCCTCCTGTCACTAGGGGGAGGACGAAACCCCAGCGTCTTCCCCATAAAGTGCTTTGCTGCTTCACTGAGCTATTAAATATTTGTTTAAAAACTGGCAAGGCCTGCAGCTTTGGCATGCCTTCGGTTTGTTTTTCTAAAGGTGTATTAGACTTGGACGGAAATCAGGAGGTGTTGGAGTAAACAGGAGGTGTGTCCCAGTCCTTCTGTCCCGGAGTGGCTGTACACGGTTTGTACACAGGGCTGGGAATGCTGTTGTAAACGGGAATTTTTGTGACTGTGCTGTGCCCCGTGTCTCTGTGTGTTGGAAAGAACGTGCTGCCTGGCACTGAGGTGCTGTGCCTCTGCTCTGAGTGCCCTGAATGCCATTTAATTTAGTGAATTGTGCCAGATGGGAGCCAGTCTCCTGAGTGCCAGGGGTTCCCATCTTCCACAATGGAGGAATGGAGCAACTTGTGAAGGTCCCACCTGGTACCAGCAGGGCAGTGGGAGATGTCTGGGTGGCTCTGAGCATCCCTGGGCTCCTGCTCTGACTTTACTATGGCTGGACCAACCAAAGGGAGCTGCAGAAAGAGAGGCAGCTGGGCATTGCCCCTTGTCGAGGACCTGCTGAGCAAAGCCCATCTTCCTTTCTCCTAGTGCAGTGCACTAAACTTGTTGCAACTGAACCCAAAGCTTGTAACATCTTTTTTTTCCCCCTTTAAATTTCCCCCTTGAGCTGGTCTGGTAACTAATGAGCCATGGTCTGTCTGCATGGCATTTGGAAAATAGCTGATTTTGGCAGAGGGAATAGCTAATACAGGGTGTTGAGCAGGGAAGGAAGCCTTGAGAGGAGATATCAGCCTTGCCAAAACAGAAGTGGAATAGCTGGTTAGGGTTTCAACCCGGGTTTGCTGCAAGCCGAGAGGGGCTGGGAGCTGCTGTCTGCTCCAAAGCCTGGTAATGACAGGCTGGGGCTGCCTGGACAGCCGGACACGCCGGAGGAGCCACGGCCCTGCCCAGGAGTCTGGGCACACACCGGGGCCTTGGCCGCCTGCCCCGCCACTGCTGCCTCCCCTGGGGATGATTTCAAGGTCAAACTGCTCAATGCAGAATAATAATTAATTAGGCTATTTATAAACAGAAAGGCCATGTGGTCCTAAAGTAGATTAAGAACCCGTGAGTTTCCTCCTCTCCGCCTTCTTCCCCAGAGTCTTCTTCTCCCGGGCTCCCTGCGGGTGAGCGCTGCAGTTGTCGCGGGCTCGGCTGTCCCAGTTGGGCTGAGCAGCTGCACAGCTGGGACACAGCCCAGAAATGGTAGGGGCACAGCAACGCTGCTCTGCCTCCCCCAGTTCCCACCAAACCCACTCCTGGTGCCCTGCAGGACAGGGCACGTGCCAGGTCTCTGCCTTCCCAGGGTGAACCGCTTCGCTCGGTGGTGATGCCTGGTGCTGGGAATAGCCCCGTGCTGGGAATAGCTGCTGGCATTTGCCTGCAGTGACAGGAGTTCCAGAGCTCCTGTTGCTTTGAGACTCAGCACAGCGAGAGCTGAGCTGGACAGCTTGTTCCCACTCATGGGGAACATGGGGAAGCTTCAGTGTGGGCTCCAAAACCTCCCCGAAGGCAAGTTTGTGCAGCATTTGCAGAATGGAGGGGGAAGAATGAGCTGGGCTGGGTTTCCTGGAAGAGCTACAGAAACTTAAGTTTGTAATGTGGCTTGAAACTAAACCCAGACAATTGCTTGACTTGTGACTCCTGGGGAGCTGAGGTTTGCATGGTATCAAAATTGATAATGCACTTTTATTTATTTTCTCGGGTATCTATCTAAAACTGGTCAAAACTCTCCCAAAACTCCAAACTTAAAAATTTAGGGATAATACTTATTTAAGCTCTGTGTCATTTTCAATGTAGCTGCAGAAACATCTTAGGGAAAATTAAAAATCAGATTTCTTAATCAAGCATAAGTGATTATGTGCTGTCAAGGCAGTCAGAGAAGGGCAGAGCAGCTTCCAGCTCTTGCAGAGCAGCCCAGGTTTTACAGCAGAGGCATGTACATGCCCTGAACCCATCAGCAAAGTCTGATCCTTGGTTTTCACAGGGAAACCCTTGAAAGCCAAAGAGACCCCAGGTCCGGCTCCAGGAGCAGTGAGGAATGAGCATCGTCGCTGCCCATGTCTGCTCCTGCCTCCTTGGCTTCCTTGGCCATCTCCTCCTGCACGTCTGGTTGGCTCAGGGCCACCACCAGGGGTGAGGACAGCTGGAGGAGATGCCCAGGGTGGTGGGCTCCATGTGGGAGGCTGTGCTTTGATTGTACAGGTTGCCCATCTCCAGCTCCCTGGCTGTCCAAGGCAGAGCTGGCGTTTCTCACTTGTCAAGCACCAGGCTGCACGTACGTCCAGGGGATGGAGGCAGAGAGAAAAGAGTTTTTGAGGCTCACAATGGAGCCCAGATCGGTTCAGCCTGGGTCAGAGGGGGTTGGGCTGTCTCTTTGAGAACCCAAGGGTGTAGAGATCAAAGGTGTGGGTGAGTCAATTACAATTCACATTTGGTTCATCCATATGTTTGGGTATTTGAAAAGCTTCAATGGTCACCCATTTTATATCTCTTATGCCCATTGATTTGTTAATCTGACACTTGATTTCATCTGAATAATAATGGCTGTCATTCAGAGTCCTCAGTGTTCAGGGAAAAGTCATTTCACTTGGGTTGTGCTCTAAGGCCTTGGCACACTGGCCCAGGGTCTTTATGTACAAGGGCTTGAAGGACTTGTGGATAATTCAGCCCCATGGCTGGCTCTGGGAGGAGATTGGCTCTGAACGAAAGCAGGAGGGATGCTGGAGTTGCTGGTGGGCTTTGGCACCTGTAGTTTTGCTCATAAGTTGTCACCATGGCCATGGAGCTGCCGTTGCAATGTGGGCTGTGAGGAGAGGGCAGGGTTACACACAAAGACAACCCAAACCATCAGCAGTGGGACGCAGGCCCTCGTAAAGAGTCTGAGTGCTCTGGACTAGATCAAGTCATTGGCATGGCCATGTGAAGTCTCTAATTATGTGAATACCTTTTGAATGAGAAGCAGTGCTTTGCATCTGTTGTACTTGCAGCAGAGTATCTCTACCAGCTGAGCCTGCTCTTTAAAGAGCTCTTGGCTGGGTGTCCCTGACTTGACCACGCCGTGATCCCAGGTAATGACTGGGCACAGAGGCAGTCTGCAGACAGACCTGCTCCTTCATGTTTCCCTAATTGGCACCTGTCTCTCTCCTTCACTGGGAATTTCTCTCCTTCCCAAGGCTGGTTTGGTTCCTTCTGCTTTACCTGAGTCCTGCAGTGTTGTTGGGGATATGGTGGCACCACAAACCTGCAGCCTGGCTGCCTCAATGGCCGTGCTGGGGTTTTGTCCTGGAAATTAATTGTATTTTCTGTCTCTGATGCTTGATGTGAGTTGTCAAGGGGAGGGGAGAGTCAGGAGGTTCATCCTGGCCTGACTAGAGATGTTGGTGGAAAAAGTCTCATTCTGGACAAGTCTCACTGCCCTGGTCTGTTTACCATGGAGAGATCTTCATTTCCAGTGCTGCTCCTTTATGAGAGGGAATCACAAATCCATTAACAAATGAGGTGACAATCCCATTTGTGTTAAAATGCATTTAGGGATCAGTCCTGAGAGGATCACCGGTGCATTAATTTGCCAGGCCTTTTGTTCCAGTGGGTGGCAAAATTAGCTCATCCCAGTGAGGGTCACACTGCCCGGGCCAGTGCCCAGATTACTGATGGTTCAGCTTGTGCTGGGTGCCACCCCTCCCTTCTGAGAGGCAAACAGGAGACTTTCAGAAGTTAATTAGGTGTCTCAGCTGGGAATAAAGTCTAAACCAAATTTAAATTCTTGACCCACTCAATGAAATGCTGAGGGTGATGAGCAGCTGGTGAGTGCAGGACCTGCCTGGTTGGTCGAGCTCCCTCCCAGTGTTTCTCTGATGGGTTTGTTCTTCCCTGCTGTTACTGGCCATGGGAAGGGCCTCTGACGGTCAGAGGGGCACCCCCTTCCCTTTCCCCCAGCTGAGGGGAAGCCTCAGAGCTGCACAGTTTCCAGGCTGGTTTGGGTATTGCTGAAGAGGCAGGTGGAGCCACGCAGCTGAGGTTTGGCAGCACCTTGTTGACGTTCCTTGGCCTGTGGAACATGTGTACATGATCAGAAAGGGCAGAAAAAACCGTAACTTCCTTTTTTCATCATGAAAATGGAAAGCTGGCTGTTTTCTGAGCTGGTGTTTCGAAGGTATTTACTCTTCAGGTGGTGCTGGATGCCCATTGGATCCCTTTAGGTGCAGAAAGGGAATTCCTGGAGATCCTGCATGCCCATTTTGGAAAACTGCAGATGTAAACGTGTCTCAAGGTTTGTTTGAAGCCTGGTCTGGCCTTAGGCACCCTGTGAGATCCCTTCCCACATGCTGAGGAAGAGCAAGAGGTCTCTGGTTGAGGTGTGACGTGGGTGATGTTCCAGGGCATGTCAGTGCACAGAGGAGAGTGCTGCTGGGTGAGCAAAGTGTCCCTGCTCCCCTCCTTTGTTGTGTCCGTGGTGAGGAAGAGGAGCAGGAGCAGAGCTGCCACCACTCCCTTTTTGGGGCTCTAACTCAGCACGGGGGTTCAAGCCTGACTTGGGCATGTCTTACCCCAGGGGCAGACACATCACTGGGGATGGCCCCCAGCGTGGGTTATGATCCCAAGGGTGGGAGCTGGGCTGTCACTCGGGTCTCCAAAGTTTATCAGGAGGCTTTTTTCTCTAATCATGGCTGTAAAGACCCAAAGCAGGAAGGCTGGGCTTAATTAGGACAAATGTGTCTCAATGTGGCAAACAAAGTCCTCCCTGTGCAAATGCTGGGCCACTCATGCAGGTGTTTAACAAAGGGCAACATTATCAGTGTAAGTCATTACCTGCCCGTGCAGGCACACGGATTAGGGCATTTGTTTCTGTGCTGGGGAAAACACAAAAGACCTCTCAGCAGGGCTGTGATTTATGAAGGCTGCATTAGGGGAACATGGTCCTACCTGTATCTTGCTGGAGTGGCTGTTGACATGTATTTCCTTTTGGGGCTGGCTCTGCTATGTGGGTTGGGTTTTTTTCCCCACCTTCTAGCAGAGTTGGAGCAGGTGAAATGTGGTGGCTTGGCAGTGCCCCAGAGGAGAGGCAAAGCCTGGGAAGTTCATCTCCTTGCAGTGCCCTCTTGGGTAGAAATCTGTCAGGTATTTCTGAATGTCAGCTGTGGTGGACCAGGGCTGGCCACTCACATTTTTTGGTGTCTGGAGAGAGGCTGCTGCCGTGGTCACCACATGGTTACTTGACCAGAGAGTTAATTTATGAGTGTGTACCATAAAAATCTATGTCTGTATAACTGGCATGGACCCCACCCTAGAGTGGCCCAAACCAGAGGTTGTTTCTCTTGAACCAACTCCTGTTCTGGGAAGCTCCCCTATCGCTGCAGAAAGTGTGGCAGTGTGTGGCTGCCACACAGATGTGACCCTGTCCCCTGCACTGATTACACCAGATGTGCCCTTTGGGTCCAAATCGAGGCTGTGCTCTTTCTGCAGCGCCAGGTCTGTGTGTCTCAACATCCACTTCTGCCTCCCCCAGATCCCACATCCTCACATCTCTGGGGCTTTACCTGATTATGTTGCTCCCTTTGCTGCAAGGAAGCATTTTCCCGAGACCCGGGAGGAAGAGAGATGTCTTGAAGACCTGTGAGGAGCAGTGCCTGGGGTGGTTTAACATCTTGGAGAGGATTAGTGCTGTTGCTACAATTAAGAGAGCAAATTGATAGGTGTGGAAGCTGTTTGGGGCTATGGCCTCGATGGCTGAAGGTGCCACCAGTACTGGCTGGTGCTCCTGCCACACTGGGTTTGTGCCTGAGCCTTGGTGGCAGGGATGGCATAAGAGGGAAGAGGCTGTGGTGTGAGCATTGGTGCCTCTTGGACAGGGCTGAGTGGCTGCTGAGGGGCAAGAAAGCTGACAGCAAGGAGTGGGATTTTGGCTGGGACTGGTGGGAACAGCCCAGTTGTTCTCCTGATGGAGCTGAAGCCAAACCCCTGAGATCAGAGTCTCTGTGTTGGTCCCACATCCTCTGCAGGAGACCCAGGTACATCCTGGGTACCACGGATGTGTTTTGGATATCCCACCTTTTCATTTCTTCATCTTTTAAGCCTCTTCCGAGCCAACCTTCCTTTGCTACTCTGAGCTAGCAAAAGCCTTGCAAGAGCTGTGGGGTGTTGGTTTTTTTGTTTGGTTGGTTGGTTGGTTTTTTGTTTGTTTTGTTTTGTTTTGGTCTCCTCAATTAGGACACTAACTCCAGACCCTGACTCTCTTGCTTTGCTGGTTTTTTCTGAACAAGGATATTCTGTGCTTGCAGGTGCTGTCCCAGTCCAGATGCTGGTTTCAGCTTCCCATGGGGGCAGGATTGGTGCTACCTAAGTAAAGCTGAGTTCAAGAATTCACATCTCTGGTGCTAGGATGTGTTGGACTAGTGCTCCTCAAGAGCAGAGCTTTGTCTTGCAATGAATCCACAAGTGGATCTATCAAATCTTTACACAGTAGGAGGTTAGCACACAATGTTAACTCCAGGCTATAAATTCTTGAGGAGGAGAAGTTGCTGGCCTCCCTGGTTGCAAAAAAGTAAGAGGCAGAAGCAGTCCAGAGAATTTATTTTTTAGCAGGAATGAGTTGTAAGCACTGAAATCTCTCCGGATGCCTAAAATTCTTCATCTTTCCTCCCTTTCAGGCTGTTGTCTCTTTAATTTATTGAGAAAAATGTTTCTACACTTTGCAATAAACTCTTGCACACTGTGACAGTAGTCTTGGCTTGTTCTGAGCCTGTGAATGTGCAGCTCTGGAGAGCAGTTGCTGATTTCCTGAGCAGAGCTGAGCTGGGCTGGCTCTGGTGGGAGTGCTGGGGACTCACTGGTGGCCTCCAGGTGCCAGAAGGGAGGGAAGAGGATTACACTGGTGCAACTGAGGCGCTCCTGCAGGGATAAATTCCAGTTAAACACTCCGGCGGGGCGTACGGAGAGGTGCCATGGAGCAGGAATAAAACACACTTTGGTGCAGACAGTTGGAGCTGCGATCTGCTGATAAAGGGGCTTTAGTCCCAGTTTGCCAGTTAGCTCAGTCGTATTTCCTGCTGAGTTCGGGGGATTTTCCCCCCTTAAATTATGAGTTTCACAGAGCCTCCCTCTCCCTGCTCTGCTTTTAAACAAAACCGGTCTTTTTGTCCTTTTGGGGGGAAATGGAGACAGATTAGAGTAATCTCACATGACTTGACCAGTGGACAGCAGAGCGCAGCGGTGCTGGGCAATATTCTGAAGAACTCACCCATAAACAGCAATTAGCTTTTAATGGTGGCGCTGCCGCCGGCCCGGGCTGCGGGAGCGGCTCCGGGCGCTCTTTGTCCCGGAGCGGCACCAGGGGGACCCCGGGCCATGAAAGGGGAGCGGCGGGGACCGGGAGGAGTGAGATGCTCATTTCAGCCCCACCCCCGTGCTGCGCTCAAAAGCTCTGATTTTCAGAGCAAAGCACTATTGAGGCACCGGGACAATGGAGCCCAAATCCTGCTGGGGGAAGGGAGATGCTGGCAATTGCATCTTTTGTTGCTTTTCCTTCTTTACTTGCCTACGGCCTCCCCCATCCCACCCCTCCAAGAAATCCACATAGATGCTCACTAGATGATAATGCAATCACTTTCTTGGGACCTTGCTAATAGGATTATAATTATTACTGGAGATGAACTGGAGTGAATAGAATATTTACCATTTCATCTTAAATTATTGTAAATCCCTTCAAAGCAGCACTTTGATATGTAAAGTGCTGCTCCTCTCCCCCCAGTGAAGATAATTATTTAGTGGAAGTTCAGAGCTCTTAAGGATGGTGGGGAGTAGAAAGAGGCTTCCGTGTTTACATAAAGAGAAGAGGAGGGACTGTGTAATGAACTGGGGACGTTGATGAATATCTTGCCTGGCTCCAGCAAAGGAGGAGGGAAAGTTCTTGCTTAGCAGTTGTAACATCTCGCGCTGTTATTTGGGGAAGAGGTGAAAAAATAATTGGAAATTTGGCCCTTCTAATCCAAGGAAATCTCCACATCCCTGCAGCCAGTGCTCAGTTGGTGCATGATCTACCCAGGGACAGTGGGAACATTCTGAGTTTGTTCTGTAGGGCTGCAGGAAATTCTGTCTGAGTTTGTTATCTGCATCAAAGGGGCAGAGCTCAGACTCCACAGCCAGACCAGATCTGCTCCTGTGGTGATGCTGCCCGTGGCCACCGGCTCTGTGGTCCCACTGAAGTCCCTGCATGATGGGAACTCTCCACACACCGTTCCTGTCCTCTCCCTCCTTTAATCCCCCAAATTCCCCAACAGGTGAAGGGCACCTAGCAGATCTGGGGACAGGGAGCAAGGAGGGTGAGAAAAACATTCATTTCATGCCGACATATTTTTTATGCTTCCTCAGCTGACTCCTTCCTCAGCCCCAAAGTTCATTAATTCCCATCATCTGGTTTGTGTAATCGTTGTGGCGAGCGGTGGACGGAGCTGTATAGGGTTACATCCATTTCAAAAAGGCCGAGCCTGGTTCCCAGCCATTCCCTTTTATTGTTGTATAATTTGCCAACCCAAACAACAGACTCCTGCTTGAGACAAAGGCACACATGCTGCTCTTACCACTGGTCATAAAAAGAGGAGAGACTGCCTGCTACTGTACAGGTCTGTGGTGCAGCAGCAGCTGAAGCCAAGGAAAATTTTGGTAAGATGATGTATCAAATAATAAAGCAGCAAGCATTCATACCCCCAGAGAGGAATTTGCTATTGCTGCTTCTCTTCTATTTCTTCCCTTTCCTCCATCTCCCTCATTCCATCCCACTGCTGCCACCAGGAAGCAGAGTCAAAGCCAGGAAGGTCATTCTGAAGCCAGCTGACCCATGTGCAGGTGGCAGGTTCCTGTGAAAACAATTAAAATGCTTTATTTCTTTAACAGTCTTTCCCGGAGCTGCTCAGGTTCTTGCTTTAAGGAATATTGCTGGGATTCAGTGGTTTTGTGATCAGACATGCAGGGAAAAGGGCCTGGCAGGGTCAGGGTGGGACCAGCGTGGTGGCCCCAGGAGCTGAGCTGGTGATGCTTTGGGGGTTTGATTGCCAGAGCATCTCTGAGCTCTGGCTCAGGGTCAGGAGCCATCATGTGGCTGATGTCCAAAATAGTTTGACTTGCTCTTCCTCCCATTTCCCATGTTTTCCTTGCTTCTGTGGGGGGAAAGTCTAGAAATTCTGCACTAAAGATGGTTCTTGCTGTATTTGCTGGCAGAGCTGCTGTGGGTACTGCTGTGAGTGCTCCCCAGCCTGCCTCTCATAGCTGCATCAGGTGCTGTGGGGTTTTATCCTGACCATGACAGCACTTCTGCTTCTCACCACCCCTGACACAGCTGTCCATCTCCTCTGGGAGAGCTTTGCCACCTTGGCCAAGGGAAATGGAGGGAGTGTGGTGGTGGTAGAGCAGAGGGGTTTGAGACTGGGAGGTGCCATTGCTGCAGCTGCATCACAGGACAGCCCGATTTTCAGGTTACCTGTGGGACTCATTACTTGAGTTTGTTGGAGCAGGGGTGACGTCTCCCAGAGCGATGCTGGATGGCTCCAGGGGCTGGATATAGGGATATATCCAGGGTGAAACCTTCCCTGGAAAGGAAAGCTCATCCGCTCAGCCCTGGGGTTTCTGCTGGACACCTGAGTGTGCTGGGCAGCCTGGCTGGCCCCCACCACGGGCAGAGAGTTGTGTCTGCAGCCCCCAGGCTGAGCCCTGCCCTGGGCTCCGGCAGGGTTTATCCCAGCAGGTGTCTCCACCTCCTGCAGGAGGTGCGTGGGGGGACAAACAGACCTCCCCAAGGGTAAAACCAGACCCCGCTGCTGTGCTCTGCCCTGCACTGCTCTGTGTGTGGGGGGACAAACAGACCTCCCCAGGGGTAAAACCAGACCCCACTGCTGTGCTCTGCCCTGCACTGCTCTGTCCTACCTGTGGCAAATAATGCAGCAACAGGTTGTGGGGTCCCCTCGCCCCCCTGGCCTGTCCCTCCTTGAGCAGGAGCAGCAGATTAGCCTGGAGCCCCTCTGTGCAGACAAAAGCTGCCACAAAGGGCATTAGGATTCAGGATTGGATTACCATGTGGCCACCTGTCATCCCCACTTTGTAAATTTATCTCGCTCTGGGTCCGGTTTTCACATTGGAGAAGTTTGCACTTAAAAAGCCCCCATAAAATCCCCTGCCCAGTGCCTCCCCAAGCAACAGCCTGGCTGGGTTCATCTTGGTATCCCTTCTTATTCCAGGCTTCGGAGCTGCGTGGGGCTGGGGATTAGGGCTGTTTGAATGAAGGGAGCCTTCATTACATTAGTTTAAGTGGTTAATAGGTAAAGTAGGCCAATCCATCTTTAGACTAAGCCTATCACTTCGCCTACGGAGGGTGCAGGCTTCACCGAGGAAATGTTCATTAAAGGAAAAGCTTTTCCTCTGTCCCTCTTGACATGTTAATAGCTCAGGGTTAGGGGCTTGCTCTTTGTCTGTGCAAAACTCATAGCTGTGCAAAATTCCTGGCTGTGCTCACAGAGCAACTTCCTCCCCTCGCTGGGACCCAGCTGCTGGCAGCTCTGCCCAGGTCAGCAGTGCTGAGCCCACCAGTGCTCTGCTGGCTGGGCTGGCTGGGGAATGAGGGATGCTGGTGCTCCTCGTCCTCATTTCCTTCCTCCATGCTCACTAAGCTGGTGTCTCATCCCTTCCCAAGCAGGGATGGAGTTCAGGTGACAGGTGGAGGCAGTGCTTTGGTGCTGGGACTCTCTGCTGTGGGATGTTCTCAAGGCCAGAAGTATCTGTGGGTTTGCAAGGTTCAGACAGTTCACAGTCGCTCTGAAATGGATGATTTGGATGCAGATGCTGTCTCCAGAGGCCTTTGAACTCCAGGTTGCCAGAAGGCAGGAGGATAACAAGGCAGGAGGGATGGCTTGCCAAGGTTTTCATGCTGTATTTTCTACTGCAGTTTCCACTATGGCCCTCAGTGGTGTCTCCAGTGAGCCCTGGGGCTCAGCTGAGCTCCCCGTTTCCCACGGCCCGGTTCCCTCTGTGCCCTCCCACGTGGGCAGCAGTGGTAGCTGCACCTCTGCCTTTCTCCCCTCGTGCCAGGCGGTGCTGGCAGGAGCTGCCCACGTCTCCGTGGTGCCTGTGGGTCCTCCATGGGAGCAGAGGCTCCCCGGGGGTCCCAGGGTGCTCTGTACCCACCCTGAGCTGAAAGCAGCTTTCTGTGGACACCACTCCTTTCTCCAAGGAGCTGCATCCTGCCAGGGCCTCGTGGCTTCTCACCATCACAGCTCCTCTGTCCCCTCCCAAAGCAGCAGCTGCAGTTTAGCGTGGCCCTTGCTGCCTTGGAGCCCTGAAGCAGATATGTTCAGATATGTTCAGGTCTGGATCTGTCCTCCTTCCACCAAAACGTGTGTCCAGTGTGTTGTGTTGGAGCTGCAGTGCCCTGCTGGGCCAAGTTGCCCTTCTCCAGCTGTGGCTTGAATGGGGATAAATTCTTGGTGATTTTTGCAGCCCTGTGAGTTCAGACCAGCCAGAGCACCAGTTCCTTCTGTCCCCGAGGCTGCCAGCATGATGGATGGTGCTTCTGTGGGAGATTGTGGAAGCCATGGGAAAGCTCCTCACAACTGACATGCCCATGCAGTAAAACTTTGCTTTCCTGGATGTGGTGTTGTCAGAGGTTCAAACCACATCCATGGGCCACAATATTTGGCCTCACTTGCAGCCACCTTCCTTTCCTGCAGCTGCTTTACAAACAAAGCAGAGTCTGAGACAATTTGAGGGCCTCAGTTTTGGGCTATGCCTGGCACCTGTGTGGATGCAGTGCAGGGAGAGCAGGAGCCAGGGCCTGAGGGCTGGTTTTGGTGGATCCAGGTCCTGTACATGGGTTGAAGGTTCTGTCTCTACCTCTGCTCACCTCAGCCCATGTTGTCCAGCCTGAGGGCAGTAGGTGTGTCAGTGCACCTTGTTCTGCTTTGCCTGCTGTGTTGGGTCACCAACAAAATGTTCTTAAATTGCCAAGAATTCAGGCAAATATAATCTCTCCAAAAATAACAGTCTGGGAGGTTTAGACTTGCCCAGAACTGAGCGCTTTCAGCCGCAGCTGCAGTGGGTGCAGGAGATGAGCTGCTCTGCAAAGGGACTGACACCCGGCCAGTGGAAGCTCTTAGGTAAAGAGTTGCTCCCTGATTTCTTCCACTTACGGTGTCTCCTCTGTAGCTGCTGAAATGCTAATTGGGAACCTGTATTTCCCAACTGCATCAACTGACTTGGCACTGCATCCCCAGCAATTTCCTCCTGTTTCACAGCCCAGTCCTACCCAATGCCTCTCTTGTGCAAGGAGGGGAAAAATAAACCTTGCATCATTCCCATGAGACTGATAAATACTGGCTGTAGTAGTCCTGGAGGAGAAATCAGTCCCAAAATGCAGGGCCCCATACAGCCAGCAATCCAATGAACCTGACCTAAAGCTGAAGGGCTTCAGTGCAACACTGGCAACCTGAGAATGTTTTGGGAAGCGTTCTCCTCTCTAGGCAGATCCCAGGCCATTAAGGACTTCATGAGTGGAAAACAACCTCTTAAATCAAGCTGAAAAGCAGTTGGTGGCCAGTGCAGGATGTAGAACTTGGGTTTAATGTGGCCATAAAAGGAGACACCACTTAATGAGCAAATGTTGAAATCTGCATCAGCCCATGACAAATTTAAGAGTTGCTCTGAGCGTTATTGACTGGCCCTGTTCTGTGACAGCATTATGGGGTTGCAGAGTTGGCCAGAAAGGTGAAGGATTAGTCAGAGTTTTATTCTGGTTGCTGTTTTTGGCACACACACACTGGCTCCTGCCTTCCAGAAGCTCTCACAGCCCAGGTATCTGGTAGACCAGCGTGATTTTTATCTGCATGTGAAACTCCACTTGTGTGGACTTGAAATCCCAGCCTTCAGGGTTGCCACCACCTCTGGCCGTGACTGGAGGTTTCCACAAGCTGCTCTCCTCTTCCTGCACAGTCCAGCTTGTCCATCAGCGCTTCTCCCAGCGTGCAGAGCTGGCACAGGGACTGTCCCCCACCTTGGGACTGTGGGGAAGGGGCTTTGTGGGCAGCCTGTGGGCACAGCTCACGGGAGGATGGAGCTGCAGCCACTGGGTGCCCCTTGCCAGCAAACCCCTTGCACAGAGATAATGCCAGAAGCTGATAAGTAAAATACCAGGGACAGTGTGAGCTCAGCAACAGTTCCATAAACAGCTACTGACCAAATTCCATAGGCATGGTATAATTTTCGATGCAAACAGACCCCTCATTCCTGGATCCCCTCTTGTTTGCCCTCAGAGCAGATTGGTCAGTTTTCTTCACTTGAGTTCTTAATCAGGGCATCCATTGGCTTTAGCACAAATTCTCTGTGGCTGTTTTAATTGCAGGAGCCCTGGTGATCCTTGCTGTGGAAGCAGGAAAGCAGTGAGGGAGGGGATGGCTGTTGGGAGCAGCCTCCGTGCGTGTCCTATGGCTGAGGGAAGCACAGCTTGAGGCTTGCAGAGCACACACTGCCTGCTTATTTCTGTGTGCTGGGTGGATGCTTTGAAAACTTAATCAAGTTTTATAGCTTTAATTTCGTGCCTGACTCCCCTTTTACCTTTTCTTTTCAGCTGTCTCACAACCCAGAGCAAATGAGTCCATTTGGGCTATAAAGGGAGAGAACTGGCAAAAGGTCTAAAATATTTTAGCTTGCCTAGTGAATGATAGGAAAAAATGACTCTTCCTGCTTCATGCCATTTCCATAATTTCTCCCTACTCTTTACCCATGTGGTTAATTAGAAATAGCCAGGGAATAGGGTGGTGCTGAAAACTTTTAAGTTTTAAAAGTACTTTGAGAAGGTGTGTCCTGCCCGTGTGCTAAGGTTGTGTTCTCCACAGCTGCATCCCAAATCCTGACCTGCTGTACCTGTGGGACAGTGCTGGGCTGGGCCTGTCCTCATTGTCCCCTGGACTGGGCTGTGCTGAGGATGCCATGGGCAGCTCTTGATGCCCAGTCTGGTTCATGTGGAACCATTGTCCTCATTGTCCCCTGGACTGGGCTGTGCTGAGGATGCCGTGGGCAGCTCTTGATGCCCAGTCTGGTTCATGTGAGGAAACAAGTGATAGAGAATAGTAAAGCAGGGGGTGAAACTGGATGCAAGAGGACACCTGTGAGTGAAGTCCAGCTTTTGGCAAGCCAGGGAAAAATTGCACCCTGTTGCCTGGATTGGGAAAAGTTTTGCATTTGGGATGCTGAGGGAAAGTGAGGTGGACATGCTCTAGTGAGCATGTTTTCACAGAAAATCCCTGCTTTTCTGCTGTACCATCCTCTCATTCCCGTGGGGAAATGAGCTCTGGATTGCAGCTGAGGTCTCAGTGGTGCTGACATGAGCCAGAACAGCCACCTGGTGCAGCTCATGGCCCATCCTGACCAGTCTGGAGCTGGTGTGCTACATGCAGCTGTGGTCCAGGCACAGAGTGTAGCTCAGCTAATCCACTCATGGATAACTGGGGATTACTCGGCTGGATTCTAATACAGTGGCCTTTAATAATAATCCCCCCTCTAATCCCTAAATCAATGGGAAATGGATTTCTCTGTATGATCCAAATGGCTTGTGGAGGCATTTTAGGGAGAAGAACTCCTGTGTATCTATGTGTGAACATACAAGTAAATACATTTGGGTGTTTTTGTCCCTCTTCCTTGCCCTCCTGACCCAGGCCTGTGTGTTTTGCTGGCAGGGACCTGATGCCCAGGACGCTGGAGGGACAGATCACCATGGAGAAGACCCCCAGCTACTTTGTCACCAAGGAGGCCCCGGCCCGCATCTCCTCCATGTCCAAGGGCACCAAGCTGATCGTGGTGGTGCGGGACCCCGTGACCAGAGCCATCTCAGACTACACCCAGACGCTCTCCAAGAAGCCTGACATCCCCACCTTTGAGAGCCTGACCTTCAAAAACAGGACTACGGGCCTGATCGACACCTCGTGGAGCGCCATCCAGATCGGCATCTACGCCAAGCACCTGGAGAACTGGCTCCTCTACTTCCCCATCGGGCAGATCCTCTTTGTCAGCGGGGAGAGGCTGATCAGTGATCCTGCAGGGGAGCTGGGCAGGGTCCAGGACTTTCTGGGCCTCAAGAGGATCATCACCGACAAACATTTCTATTTTAACAAAACCAAGGGCTTCCCGTGCCTGAAGAAGGCGGAGGGCAGCAGCAAACCCCACTGCCTGGGGAAGACAAAAGGCAGGACCCACCCTGACATCGACCAGGAGGTGGTGCAGAGGCTGCGGGACTTCTACCGCCCCTTCAACATGAAGTTCTACCAGATGACAGGGCAGGACTTCGGCTGGGACTGAGCCTGGCATGGGAAAGGCCCCTGTTATTACTTGTCCAGCACGGTTTGCTTATATAAAGAGATATATATGTATGTAAAATGTACAGAAATCTATTTTATAATAATTTATTTTTAATTCCTAAGCAATTAATTCACTAAGCTGCCTAACCGCACTGGCTAGAACCGTAGCCTGTAACCTGTTTAACATTCCACGGTGTTTAATTCTAATGTCTCTCCTTTCCTTGTTTTTTTCCTCTTCTGCTTTCTCTTTGGTTTGGTTTGGTTTGTAACAGACAGTGCTTCCACTTTTCCTAAACAAAATTTGTATTTAAAAATCAAAAGAAGCAAGGGAGGGAAGGGAGGGAGGGAAAGCACAAGTTTATTTTTGTTACGGGTATCTGGCCTTTATAAACACTTGCTTTCCCTATTCCAGTGTCCCGGTCTCTGCTCTGCTGTTGTGCTCCCTCATCCCACAGTTCTCTGGTTAGTTCCACGGCCCTGGGGGTGTTTCTCTGGGGTGAGGTGGGGGGAAGGCTGGGCATCCCTGCACCCCACAGACCCTGCTGAGCAGCAGTGTTTTCCCAGTGGCTGTAAGCGTGGGAACCCCGGGCCACAGGGCTCCTGCTCAGGATTGCCAGGAGGGCAATGTGCTCCTTCTCCAGCAGAGAAGTTGCAGAGCCTGTTGCATGAGCAGAGCTCTCCTCAGTTCAGTTTTCCTTCCTCCTTTTTGTCCAGGAGGTTCTTTCCCACAATCCCTCTATGCATTTAAAACCTTTACTGCAGGATTTACAAATGTCAAATGCTGTCTGTGTGTGCCATGTGTGATGCTGCTCAGGGTGACTTGCAGGAAGTGTTGCTCCAGGAATTCCCGTGCACGCCAGGCACTGCTGGGAGGTGGCAGTGCCTGCAGCACATGGAGCAGCCTCCCCCCACCAGGGACACCAGCAGAACCACTGGGAAACCTCAGGTGTCTGCCTGGCATCATGCCCAGCATGGAATGTGTCCCAGGACAGGCACTGTTATCTCCAGCCCACGGCCACCACAGCAGGTCCCACCTCATGGGACTGGGGAACATCACCCTCAGCCCTCTTAATTCCCATCACTTTTGGTCCAGCACCCACTCCATGGTCTCACACAAGGAGCATGGTTTGCTTAGAGTGCTGCTTTACCAAAAAGGGTCAGTCTGCAGGAGGGCAGGGGGGATCTGGGCATGTGGGGCTGGGGCGTTCCTGGCAGTCCCTGGGTGCCCCTGGCAGCCAGGCAGGGCAGGAGGCTCCCAGTGTGTGACCATTGACCTGAATGAAACCCTTCCCCTGGGGTGTGACCAGGGGCTGTGGGGCTCCAGGACAGGTTGGGTGGGCTGTCCTGAGAGCTCTGCCAGTGCTCTGGCTCTGCTGCAGGTGCCAGGGCACTGCCCTCCTGAGCTTTGTTTAAACCTGGGGGCTTTGTTTTGGCTCAGCAGTGTCACAGCTCCAGAGGGACTCAGGGACTCACGCCACCGTGTGCGGGTTCACTCTCGGGGCTCAGTGCACACGGGTGACCTCAAGGGAAGGGAGATTTTGAGTGTAACACCATCGGGCTGAGCTGCCTACAGAGCTGCTGTGAGCAGGGTGCAAATCCCTCCTTGGGGTTTGTCTCCAAACACATCTTCCCACAAACAGGGAAGTTCTCCTTGCCCTGAGCCGCTTCTAGTGAAGAGATGACCCTTTGGGCCAGTGCAGCCTGACTCCAGGGGTGCAGGTGGGATGTGGGACCTGCTGGGCTGTGCAGGCTGGCAGCCCCTGCTTTCCCCTGCCCTGCAGAATCCAGCTGCAGGCCTGAGCGGCTGGGTGGATCTATGCACTTTTGAGGGGTTTGGCTGCAGCTCCAGCCAGGTCCCTGGCTCTGTTTCCAGCTGCCAGGACAGCTGACGAATGCAGGAGTGTGTCTGCTCTACCCCAGACCCTGCCACCGTGGGGTGACCGAGGGGAAGGAGCTGCAGGCACCGAGAAGAAAATACTTCCTGTTGGAAAAACAAATGATTTTTGATTCTCAAAACCTCAGTCTTCCTTCTAGCAGCTTATGCAATGCATGAAAGAAGCTTGACCTCTCCACTTGGCCCTTGGCTGAGCTCCCAGCTGTGGCTGTGCCACTTCCCAGGGCGTTTCACAGCCTCCAGGAGCTGTGCTGGCGTGGGCTCCTTTCCAGGTGCTTCCCTCCAGTGTGTGCTGGCTGCTCAGGGCTGGCAGAGTTTTGCATCCCCTGTGTCTTCCTTGCTTTCCTGGAAACAAGTTTTTCATATCCCAATGCCTTCCTCAGCTGTGCAGCAGTGTGGGCTTCATTTGTATAATCAAGCCCTGCTGCAAAGAGTTCTTGTGGAGCAAACGTGTTGGAGAGTGGAAATACAGAGAGTGAGGAACAGCTCCTCTAACCATACACAAATTGTTAGTCCTGACTGAATATCCTTCATAATGAAGTCTGCACTAGACTTGTAATGTAAAAAAGCCTTACCTAACAAATATGACAATGAAAGTGAATTATCTGTGGTGCTCATCTGGTTGCTAATATTGGAATCAGTGCATTTTTTTTTTATCTACCCCCCCTTATTTTTAAATTAAGCTTGGAGATGTGAGTAGAAGTTTGGTTGGTTGATTTTTTTTTCACATTGTAACATTAATTTATGGCTGAGTTTCATTCAGTCCTGTGTTCAGAAGTGCAGTATAGCTATTAGTGACGTGTTGTCTGTAACATGGTTCTATAGAGTAGTAGCCAATTTGTAAAAAAAAAAAAAGAACAAAATAGAAAGAAAAACAAACAAACAAAAAAGCCACAAAAAAAGAAAATCTAAAAAAAAAGTATATGGAGTATTTTGTGGTATGTACAACACAAATTAATTTTACACAGAGAAAGATGTTTCTAGGAAAATGAAATTCTGATAATTCATACTATTTGTATGAACAAATAAAACCTCTATTTTACGAAGCGGCAGGCACGGCTGTGTTCATTGGGAGGGTCGGAGCTGCCGTCCCCGCCCCGGCTCGTCCGTCCCGGGCTGCGCTGCCCCGCGGCAGGGCCGGGAGCCGGGGCCGGAGGGGCGCACCCGGGCACGGGCTCCGTGCGGGGCTCTCCCCGGAGCCCGGGGCTGTCCTGGGCCCGGGTGTGCTCAGGCAGGGCTGCGGGGGCCGCTCTGTCCCGCCGGACGCGCCGGCATCCAGCGCCGGCTCCGGGAGATCTGGGGGTGACCCTCGGCCCTGCCGCAAAGCCTGGATGGGCTCAGGGATGCTCCGGGACAAACCCAGTCCCTGGCAGCTGCAGGGCAGAACCTCTCCAGGGCCACGTTACTTTTCCAAGGCTTTGCTCTTGCTGTAGTGATGCTGATCCAGCCTCTGCAGCCAGTGGTTGTTGTTGCTTCCTACACACTCAGCATTTCTTGACATAAAACCTCATTATCACTGAATTCAGAGGAGTCCCAGGGCAGTGCTGTACAAAGCAACACCTGAAGAATTATACAGATCTATGTGATGTACCAAATGCCACTGAAAATGAATTTAAATATTTTAAATAATTTCATTTTTCTTTGCAAACCTTGCACCTGGTGCAGAGCAATTGATGGTACTCTTTGAGATTGTCCATTTTTCAGAGACCCTCTAGAGAAGGAGTCAGAACAGAGCACAAGATTTAATTTAGCAATTTAGGAAGAATTTAACCTGGAAACCTCCAGCTGGTCAGGGCTGTAATTAGCTGTTCCCAAACTCTGGCAATGCTTAAACTCTATAGGTGTCTCATTTTTAAAATATGTAGATTTTACTTTAACATTCCCATGTAACTTTCAAGCAGCACAGCTGGATGACCTCAGCTCGATGGAGCTGAGCTGCTCCTTACCTCATTCTCACCTCCCCTTGATTCGGTTCCAAACCAGGTGTGAATGCCCCAGCAGATGTCAGTCCTGGAGGCAGTTTGGATCTGAGTTCACCCTGATTTTACAGCGGCTCGTGGACCCCCGTCCCTCATTTCTGTGTTTTATGTGAGCTGCTCAGCTCTGGGGTGGAAAGAGTGTGGGTGCTTTTCCTTCTCGGGGGTTGGTGCTGCAGAGGAAAGGGAAGGGGAGCCCTTGTGGGGTTCAGCATCGTCCCTGTCCTCTGTATGTCCCTGAAAACTATCCCCAGTTTGAATAAAAACTATTCCCAGTTTAAATAAAAAACTATTCCCAGTTTGAATAAAAAACTATTCCCAGTTTGAATAAGAACTATCCCCAGTTTGAATAAAAACTATTCCCAGTTTAAATAAAAAACTATTCCCAGTTTGAATAAAAAACTATTCCCAGTTTAAATAAAAAACTATCCCCAGTTTGAATAAAAATTATCCCCAGTTTGAATAAAAATTATCCCCAGTTTGAATAAAAATTATCCCCAGTTTGAATAAAAACTATCCCCAGTTTGAATAAAAAACTATTCCCAGTTTGAATAAAAACTATTCCCAGTTTGAATAAAAACTACCCCCAGTTTGAATAAAAAACTATCCCCAGTTTGAATAAAAACTATTCCCAGTTTAAATAAAAAACTATTCCCAGTTTAAATAAAAACGATTCCTGGGCTTGTGGATATTGGGGATTCATTCCCCAGCTTGGTTTGGGGACCACTCTCAGATGCAGTTCTGGCAAGAGCATCTGGAGGACAAGGATGAGGCTGGATACAGGGAAGGGTTTGCTCTGAAGGAGATGGGCTGAAGGGACGTCCTGTGGATCTGGGAACCTCAGCTGAAGGAGGAAGTTCCTGAGGCAAATGGATTGATGAAGGGGTAGGTGAGACTGTTAACATTGCTGCTAACGTGGTGACAGCCAAGGTGGATTTGCTTTTTCTCTTGGTTGATACAAGAACGGTGACAAACAAATTCCTTAACGTAGAAATCAAACAGGGCTCCAGGCTGTGCATCTCCCAGAATGTGGCACTTCTAGGGGAGATGCTTGGGCTGGTGGCAGCATCCCAGAGAAACATCATTTGCAGGGATGAGAATTCACGGAGCAGGAGGAATCCCCCTGAAAGGTACGGGCCACTGCCAGGAACTTCTCTGTGTGGCACCGAGAGACCTCCCTGGGGACGGGGAGGGAAGGTTGAAATGAGAAAGGATAATCTGGAGAGCCCCTAAGTGCTAGGGAAAGGTCTGGAGAGGATCTGTGAGGGCAAGAAGTGCTGGTGAATCTCGGAGTTGAGCCCATGCTAACAAAGGTGTTGGAAAGGTTGGTAAATTTCACAGAGCCACACGAGCTTTGGGCCAAAATGAATCATTTAAAAACACCTTGAAGGTTAAGAAGGTTTTCACTGGGGCTGGTTTTCAGGAAGATGTCTATATTATAATTATATTATATATATATTATATATTATATATTATATATTATAGTATTTTCCTTGTGCCTGGTGTTCAGATTGCTGGGAGTTTGTGCTGCTGGCAGTCCCAGATCCCCAACCACCAGGGCATTGCAGTTTTTGTTATTTTTTTTCTCCCCTTCAAAAATGTTACCTAGCCACTAGATCTGTCTGTAAATTGCTTTATTTGAAGCTAAACGATTATCCTCCAATTTCTCTCTGTGGTTAAGAATCACGGCATTAAAACTTTTCCTAATGCACATATTTAGAAAGGTAATAATGATGACTAATTGGTTATAAATCATTCAAACATTTCTGTGCAAGGCAATTGTTCAGCACCTTGTTAAATGGCGTTTTTATCAGAGAGAGGAATTCCCATGTCAAATGTTAGTGCTGGTGCCTTCAGCTGGGGTGATACCTGATGGCCACTGCAGGTCCTCAGACCTTCACGTCAATCAGGATTCCCCCCTTTATTTACAGGTTAAAATGAATTTATTTAAAACACCTGATGGTTGCAGGGTCCTACAGCCTGACTGGGAGAGCAGGTGGTGCCAAACACGCCGAGGCTTGGCTGGTCTCGCTGTCTCTGAGCTCTTCCCACCAAGCTGTTTATTCTCTTTTTCTCCTGCTGCTTTCCCTTCTTTTCCAGCAGACCAGGGTTCAGCACTGCAGGACTTTTAGATCTCCTGCCTCCTCTGGTTACTCCTTCCCCCTGAGAAGGGGCTTACAAAGAGGATTGCCAGGATCAGCCACTCTCACTGCAACAATTTGCCTAAGAACTGGAGAGCACCGTCCTCCAGGAATATCATTTGCAACTATTTATAAAGTCAGCTCTAATTGTGAGCCCTAATTCATGCTCATTCAGCCCTCTGAGGTGCTTGATGAGCAGCACTGCAGCAGTGCTGGGGGTTCCATTGCAGCTGCTCACAGCAGTGAAGGCATCACCACTTTTCTTGCCTTGATCTTTTCCCCATCCCACCGGGGACTGGCAGGGAGAATATCAGTTCCAGCTGCCTCAGGAGGAATCTGGATATTGGGGTTTTGCCAGAAGTTACAGCCCAAGTGCTGGTAGCCCCCAAAATCCTGAACAAAGGGCTCAAGTTTTAAAATAATATGCTCCAAAAATGGCTTGGCAGAGAAGATGCCACTGGCTGCTCTGACATTGAGGTTATTTAGCTGGGAGTGGATGTGTCAAAACCTTAAAAGCTTCACCAAAGAAAATTTAAGAAAGTGCCACGATTCCAGCTAATTAACTAGTGTCAGCCAAATATAATTTATTTCTCACCATCACTCATGTCTACAACAGAATTATCTCATTTTTGATTTCTAATGACTTACTCTCTCTCATTAATCTGGCCATTCATTATTTTTATATAACTTTTTGGCATTGAAGCAAAGAAATTTTTTTTTTTAATAAGAAGAGAATCCCTGGATAATTCTGCATCACCCTTGGGAGGGGGCAGGGAGTGTAGCTTAGGTTTCATGGCACAACTCCAGCCTCCCTGCCCAGGAGCTCTGGTAGGCTCTGACCCAGGTCTTACCAGGACTTCAGCTTACCCTTGTTCCCTAAGAATTTCCTAAGAAATTCCTTGTTCCCTAAGAAATTCCTTCTAGTACCACTCTGCATACTCAGGCTCTGGTTTGGGCTTTCATTCTATAAAAAAGCCTTTTCCTGCAGTTCTCAGGGAATTTTTTCCAAGTGCTTTTCACTGAGCATCTCTGGCTTGTCTGTTTCTCCCAGGATCCCTGGCTCTTCTCATAGATACCGGCTGCTGCTGAGGTTTAAAATTTGTTTCCTTCACTTGGATCATCCACAGTTCTGTCTCAGACATGTGTCCTGGTTATTGGAAGTGTTTGTGTTTCTGCTTTACTGCTTTGGTTCGTGTGTTGGTTTTTGCTGCTGGTTTGTGATCTCAAGCTCAGCTGCTTCCCAAGCCCCTGGAGCAAGCCCCAAGGATGCTCCCAAGCAGGAATGGTTTTTTCATCCAGTACCCCACTCTGATCCCAGACAGCTCCAAGGGCGAGGAGCTGAACCTTTGCTTTCTGCTGCTCATGGGTGAACAGGGGTGAATCTGTAACCTGGAGGTCTGTGCTCTGCTGGGGTTTCTGTGGCACTGTAGTCTTTGAGCATAACCTACAGACACCAGCAAATACTCTCTGTGTGAAAGGACCAGTCCCAGAGCAGAGTAACTCAGGTGATTTAGAAAGGCAAGAAAGTGTTGAATGCTTTACATGTACTGGCCTGACCTCCAAAAAACCCCATTATTTCCAAGCACTTCAGAAGCAGAGCCTGCTGCCCTCAGCCACCAAGAGCTCTGCACCTCCCACGGGAGGAGCTGCCACTTCCAGCCAGCCTGGGCTGCTGCAGGGTGCCCTGGTTAGCAGGTGACCCGGGCAGGCAGCAGGAGCTGCTCCAGCTCCTCCCTGGGGAGAGCACAGCCAGGAATGCCAGGCGGGCAGAGCCTCAGCTGGCAGGGATGCACTGCCTGCAGAGCGTGAGCTGGGAGGGAGCTGCAGGCAGGGAACAGATGGCTGGGGTGGAGGGTGGGAAAGGGAGCAGTGCACAGGGCAAACTTTGCTTTTCTGTGCCCTCTGCGTGGGCTGGGGCTGCTGACAGGTGCCTTGTGTGTGAGGAGAGGGTATTTCTGAAACCCAGTGGGTCATGCCCACCTTGGCAATGGATGTGTAATTTAAGCTGAGTATGGCTGGCTGCCCACAGGTCGTGGAACTCACACCAGGAGTGAAATTGTGGTGAGTCACCAAGAGTTGAGCATTTCCCTGGTGCGTCACCAGCACCTTTCAAGGTTACAGCAGGCTAGGATTTACCATTGTCCTCTTCCCTGGCATGGTTCCACCCCAGCCAGGATCTCAGCCCCACTCACTCACTGTCTGTCCCCTCTTGGGATGGGGGACAGAATTGGAGGAGTAAATCTTTGAAAACCTGTGGCCTGAGATAAAGATCGTTCAATATGCAAAGCAAAAGGCAGGGCAGCAAGGAGATCAAAGCCATTTCCCACGGCAGGCAGGTGCTCAGGCATCCCCAGGACTGCAGGGCTCCATCAGATGTAAGGGGACCTGGGAAGACAAACACCATCCCTCCAAATGTTCTCCCCTTCTCCCTCCTCCTCAGCTCTGTGCTGAGCATGATGCCAAACTGTCTGGAGTATCCCTTGAATCAGCTCTCCTGGCCGTGTCTCCTCCCAGCTCTTTGTGCCCCCTCAGCCTCTGAAGTGCTGGGATGGGGTGGGCAGCAGGAAAGGCCCCGACTGTGCCAGCCTGCTCAGCAGCAGGGGAACACCCCTGGGTTATCGATGCTGCTTCCAGCACAAATGCAAATCACAGCCCTGTAACAGCTGCTGTACAGAAAATTAACTGTATCCCTGCCCAAACCTGCACACGTTTTCACCTGTGCCCTCCTGGATGGCCAGGCTCCAGTGCTGAATTTCTGAAGCTGAGCTCAGGGAGGAACAAAGTGTGCAGGTAAATCAAATCCATGTGGTTGCAGCACACAGGGCTGGAGGACTCAGGGTGCGCCATGATCTGTCCCTGCTGAGGGCTGGGAGAGGCTCTGGCAAACTGCTCTCAGTGCAGGATCCCACATCCAGTGGGCAGAGGGCAGACCATGCTGTTCACATCCTGCTGTAGGAGGTGCACAGCTGCTCTACCCTATGCCCCCTCTCCCCTCCTCCTAAGCCAAAACAAAACTTGAAAATCAAAGAGCCAAACAAGGAAAATGACTCTAAAATCCAAAGGAGTTTTTGACTCATTTCTCCTTCCCAGATTTTCATTACTTCCTATGGAAAATCCACTTCATCCACAAAAACCTGCTCTACAGAAACTTCCATGTAGTTAAAAACTAAGAAAACATATTTTTGGAAAATGGAGTGGTGCTAACACTGGTGCTGATTCTGGCCAGCAGAAGGCAGGCAGAGGGGACAGTGGGGACCAGGGTGAGGACCTGGACAGCTGATGTGTCCCTGCAGCAGCAGGCAGGTAAAGGGGACAGTGGGGACCAGGGTGAGGACCTGGACAGCTGATGTGTCCCTGCAGCAGCAGGCAGGTAAAGGCCCAACATCCCAGCTGATACCTGACCACCCGTGCAAGGGATCAACCCTGGTGCCTGTGTGCAGATCTTTGGAGATGACACTGAAGGGCTGTGCCTGGGTCTGCACACTCCAAACCACGGGGCCATGGCAGGAGGGCACCTCCAGAAATCCCAACTGTCTCAGGGACGCCACTTTCTGCCCTCCCAAGGAGGGATAATGCTGGGAGACTCTGATCTTCTGGATGGTTCTTGGTATTTTGCAGATACTCCAAAAGATTTATAATGAGAGACTTTTCTTATTGTGTAAATCCTATTTTCAATAGCAACTCAGTCCCTTGGCGCTCATTTTCCTATGGAATACAGATGAGGACTAGTTTTCTGTGGCCTCTAGCTTCAAAATATACAAGCAATTTGCTTACAGTGTTAGTTAGAATCCTATTTAGGATCTGGGCCTCGGGACCAACGATTTCTGAAATTGTTACCTGAGAACACTTCAGCCCCAGGTGTTCGGGGGGTTTTGCTGGCTCTTCACAGGTTCACAACGCTTTTAGGAGGTTACCTAAAAGCTAAAACAAAGTTCTGCATTTTGGGAGGCTTCCTTTTGCTCCTGGACTGTTTCAATGGAGGGGTTTTGGCAGGCTGCTTACTCTGCCAGACCACCCTTGTGCTGCTCCCACCCTGAGAGCAGAGGGCCCAAATCTGCCTTACCTTACCCTGACAGAACTGTTAATTCTGAATCAGCACTTGGATATAACAGATGAATCCATGCGTGTCTTTTCTGCTCTTCACCACCTCCAGTCTCCTGTTCTAAAGTTAAATAATGATGTAGCCTGGGAATAAACAGTAAATTCAGGAACAGCTTATAGTTTAGAAAAGATTGACTAATTCTTGTCAAGGGCAAGCTGGCATAGCTGCACTGACTTCAAGGGAGCAGAATTGATTGATGTTAACAATGTGGCTGGCCCTGTTTCTCCAGATGTTCTGGTGAATGCCTGCAGATAATGAATTCTGTCTGGAAATCTGCAGAAATTTATGAATATTTGTAGGATAAAGATGTTGTTACACGGATTACTGCGACCTGCTCCAGGCGTGGCTCAGTGCAGGGCAGAAGCAGCCCCGCTCTGCTTGCTGAGGCTGCCAGAGACCCTGATTCAGCTGGGGAGGACAAAGCTGCTGCAGCCTCTGCTGAGGGTGGATTTATCAAGTCAGCGATCACAGCTCGCTCTGCGTGTGTGTGTGACATAAATATCCATTATCTATTTGTAAAATTTCTCCTTGGCTCACCTCAGGGCAGATTCTTCTGAGAGCTCAGTTGCTCAACACTTCTGCTGCCTGACAGGCAGGAGTGGCAGAGTCAGGGCTGTGTCCCTGGCAGAGAGCAGACCTCTGTTTGTTAATGAACATCACACAGGGCTAAAGTCACCTGGGGAGCTGCTGAGCCTCTCACAGGATGGAAAGGGATGAAGCCTGAGGTGTAAGGTCCTTGTGGCTGCTGCAGGGATTTCCAAGAGGTCTTTGGTCACTCTGAATCCCCTTGGGATGGAAGGAGCTCCTCTGTGGAACGCTCAGTCCCTGTCTCCAGAAGCTCTGCCACTCAGACAGGAGAAATCTCATCCCTGCCCCACGGGTGCAAAGGGATTTACCCCAGCACGGGCAGGGAGCCTGGGGCTGTGCTGGCAGTCAAAGGTGGATTCCTGGCTCTCAGCCCGCAGCTCTCTAAAGCATTTAAGCAGATACAAATCCCATCTGAGGATTGGAGCCCTGCTCTCCGGAGGGATTAGGGAGCAGAAATGTCCTGGTGTCAGAGCCACCAACTGAAACCCTGAGGAGCCTGAGGGGGTGATCCCTGCTGCCCTTCATTGTCTCCCCACCTGGAGGGGGTCTAGGGTGGGGAAGGATCTCTGGAGGTGCCATTTGAAAGTTTAGCACCCTCCTGCCCTGCTAGCTGGCACAAGGAGGGTAGGCAGGAGCTAGGAGTCTCCTGAGAGTGACCTGGGATCTTTTAAAGGCTTATTTATTTAAAAATACTTTCACTCTCCTTCTAAAAGCTGGTGGAAGGAGTCTGCAGGGTCGAATGGCAGCTCCAGTGATCAGTCAGTTCTTCCTGATGACCAAATCCTGCAGCAGTGAAGGGTCACAATCAGTCACAACCTGTTATTATTGTAATTGTGGGAGGGAAATATGGCACAGCACTTCCACATCAGTCACCCCAGCTTCACACTCTGCTGGCACCTCCCAGACAAGTTCACTGAAGGATGAAGAGGAATCCTTCCCTCCCTGCCAGCCCCCTGATCCTGGTTCAACACCAGCAGGAACTCAGGAGGAAACCAGGTGAGGGAAAAATGTGGAGAGTTCATTGCACCAAAACTCTTCAGAGCAAATCCCCTGTGTCCTCCCCTGGTGCACAGTCTGTCACACATCTGGGGAAGCAGGAATCGTTTCTTTTCCTCTCCCTCTCCTTCAGGCTCCCAACACCGGCAGAAATCTCCCCTGCTCCCATGGACTGAGGGTTTTTCCCTTCCCTTTTTGCCTATCTAGAGCATAGATATGAACAGATGCAAAGGCATTTCTTGAGGTGGAAAAATTTTTTTTCCAGTTTTTCCCCCTTCCTCCTAGAAGTCGGCTCAGCTGTGCCTCCAGTGCCATTGGAACTGTGGAAGTGCCCACTGGAGGAGGCCCACAGCTGTCACAAATGTCCCTTTGCTGGGCACCTTGTGAGCAGAGCAGGCCCCTTGCCATGTGAAAAACAGCATCTGGGTTTCAGCTGGGCATGGAACAAATGTTCTGTCCCAGACAGGATGTGTTCCTCAGGCTGGAATGCCTCTCCCCTGTCCCCCACGGTGCCCCTGACTGCACTGGCTTGGCTGGGCTGAGCCCATTGCTGCTGGGCCACACTGAAGGAAAAATGTCAGGAGTTTTTCCTTTTTGCCACCCTTAGTGCCAGCAGCTCCTCAAACCCACAATTTCTGTCCCGTTGCAAAAGGCTACTGGGAAAACTTGTCAGAGAGGCAGCATTGACTGGGCTTAGCCCAGAAACCTCTGTTTTCACCTCTGTTTTCACCTCTGTTTTCACCTCTGTTTTCACCTCTGTTTTCACCTCTGTTTTCCTATCTGGTTCCCTCTCCTTTCCAGCCCTTTGGCTTGCTGGCACTGAGGGAGGCTCTGTGTTCCTCACATGGTGTTTGTTTTTGGATAAAACACCTGGCATAATTACACGCATTCTCTTTGGTGGAACACTCTGGTTTTGTGAAGAAACAAATTTCTCTTGTCAAGCCAAGCTCGGTCCCTTGAGCTGTCCCAGCACCCCGTATGAGGCTGGAGATGGTCCAGGCTCTGTGCTTGGGGGTTTAGTGCTGATTTCAGTGGATTATCTGCAGCCAGAGCTGCCTCCCTGACACATCACTTGAGCTCAGTAATGTCTTACGTGCTTCTAAGTCCAGCTTTGCTATTGCAAATGAGGGCACAGTGGCAGGGAGAGGGTGGCCTGTTTTGCTTTGAATTAGCTTCTACTTTTAAGGTTTTAATTATAAATGGATCATTTTTAGAGTCCCCCCCCCCTTTTTTTTTTTAATTTTCCCTTCAAAGTATTACTGGTAGGAATGGAGTTAAATTAGAAAGCTGAGTTGCATTTTAATAGTGTGCATCTTTATGGCAGAGACTGAAGAAAAATGCCAAATACAACGGATTTCATGATAAAAACTGCAGGAAACAGTGGCTCTGTGCGATGACAGCTCCTGGAGTGGAGCAGAAGTTGTGTTGATGTTATCATGTACTTAATTAGATCCTTTAAACCCGAATGACTTCACACTGGGGATGTCATTGGCTTCATGTAGTTTTACGGGAGGGTTCACAAATAGTGTTTGGCCTCTGGAAAAGGCCAATTAGTCTAAGTGACACTTCAGCCCGAGCACAGAAGTTGAGCAATTGCCTGGGACAGGGGTTGCTAATGGTGTTTTCAGCTCCAGCCTGCCTGTTTGAACGCTGACAGAATCCGGTGTTGAACAAGAGTTTCTCGGCTCTGCCTCCCCAGGGTGATGTTGGGAAATGTCTGTTCCTCTCCCGAGTGTCCCGGGACGTGCGGGCACATCCCTGCCCCAGGGATGGGAACACAGCCAGAGCCCCCAGCCTGCAGCTGGGAAGGGCCAAGGAGAGCTCCCAGGGGCTGGGCAGAGTTACACAAAGCCTCAGAGAGATAAATCTGGTGTTCCCCAGGCTGACAGTGGCAAATCAGGTGAGTCCTTTACCTTGGAATCACAGAATCACTAAAATTGGAAAAGACCACCAAGATCATCGAGTCCAGCATTCCTGTACCACTGTGATGAGCTCTAGAACCTCCCACTTCTCCAGAAATTTGCATCCAGGCCTAATCCTCTTTAAAATTTATCTTAATTATTAATGCAACACATCTGTCAGAAATCACGTCAGCTCCGAGTAAGGGAAGGGATTAAGGTAAGGGTTGGGATATGCTTGCAGTGCCTGTACTTAGCATTTCCAACACTGAAATCCTTAAACCAACAGAAAGGTTTGCCCAGAGCCCCAGGTCATCAGCTCATTGCTGAATTTAGGGCACAATGTTACTAATTAGGATTTAGGAAATTGCATTATATGCAATAGTTCTTCCTAGGAAATAGAGTTGTATGTAAGGGTGGGCAGCACAACTGAAGGGGAATTGTACCTTTGAAATATCAATGACAGAGCCAGAAGTAAATTTCTGTAGCTGTGCAATCTCAAAGCCATGAGCAGGCTCCCTCAGCAGAAAACTGGGAACATTCCCAAACCATGGCTGAGGTGAGCTGTCAGTGGAAGCAGAGCCCTAAACGTTGGCTCTGTTACATTCAGGCCAAAATCAATTATCACAAAAAGGGTAATTCTGTTGAGTGTAAGTGATAGACTGTTTCACTTGCATTTACTTGTTGTCTGAAATGATTTGTCAACAATCTTCTGTAATTAGATCTTGATTTAGGCTAATCAGGATATGTCTTGTTAGCTCAGTGTGTATTTAAACCCCCATTGAACATAACAGGGCACCAAGCGCATGCTGAGGAGATATGAAATATTTTCACAAAAAGACTGAACTGAAATACTCAGCCTTTTGGCTGTTTCAACCATTCTTTCCACTGGCAAGAAAAAAAAAAAAACATTATTCTAATATCATGAGCTGTCTCTGATTATTTTGCCAAGCTGAGAAATTTGCGACAGTTCCACTCTGGAAATTGTCTGAAAGCAAAACACGCCAGTACATTAAAGGGTTTTAAAGCCACTGCTGAGAAAGTGGTGACATAGTGGCTTTGTTCCAATTTTCTGTCTGTTTTTTGTTTTTCCTTGTGTCCCTACAGAAATTTCAGGACTGAGTCAATTTTGTAAAAGTCACTTGGATTCCACAAGGACTGAATTTGCAGCCTTGCTAATGTAATTAATGTCTATTAAGCCAGCGCGTGCCCCAGGCAGCTTAATAGGAAAATCTAATAATGTTTCCTATTGGAATGTTCCCTGTTAAATCGTCAAAGTGCTTCAGTGTGTGTTTTCTGTAGGCAGCGCTGTATAATGGAAATGTTACACAAATTAGTATTAGGCCCTTGGTGAAATGGGATCTTTTATTTAATTTGATTTTACAGCCAGGATGCAGAGTGATTGCTGCTCTGGCCTCGCCAGCGTGTGGCCAGGCAGAACGAGGTTTTGCTGGGATCACCTTTGGAATTTCTCCTCCACAGCCCTGTGGCCGGGATTCCTTTTTACCCTGCCCTCTCACTGGCATTGCTGATGTCCTTGTGGAGCAATTGAAAATTACCTGAGATTTGTTCTCTTTTAGTTGTTTCTGTTCTGGAGAGGGGAAGGGATGAGCATCCCCTGGATTTTTGGGAACAAGGAGGGCAATTTGTTGAGGAAACTCTCTGAGATGGGCAGTGTATCTGCAGTTCATCTGGAAGGGGAAAGGTTTGCCTCTCTCCAGGCTGCTGCTCTAACTCACCCCAGGAGGAAACCACCAGGCCAGGGGTTCTTTAATTTTTCATCAGGCAAAGCTGTTTCCCTCCCTAGCAAGGAGAATTTCTTCTTCAGAGCAGACTGATTAATTCTCTCCAATGCACCATCTTGCACTTGGGGCTTGCAGTGCATCTCCTGCAGCCCCTCCTGCAGCATCGGGCACTCCTCAGAGCGTCTGAAGTCAAGAGCTCCTCCAGGAGCAGCTGCAGGTGTAAACTGAGCTGATTGTGCTTCAGGAACAGCAAATTCTGGAAGCCTTTTCTGAGCAGCAGTGTCCATGTCAGCAGCCAGCCCTGGGCTGCCCAGGCAGTGTCCGAGTGTCCCTGAGCCTGGGATAGCAGCTCTGGTTTGCATTTAATGGCAATTTCCCTCAAAGCACCGGCCCAGCAATTCACACACAAATTTCAGCACCCTGCTCTGGTGGAAGGTGTCCCTGCCCATGGCAGAGTTGGAATGAGAAGGTCATTAAGGTCCTTCCAACCCACACCATTCTGGAATTCTCTGTCTGAGGTTCACTGAGTCTCCAGAAAAGCACCATGGCCATGGCAGAAGCTTCCCTGGACACAAATCCTCTCCCAAATAACGAAATGCTAGAATGAAACAGAACTCAGGAGCAGCCCCAGCTTTCCTGGTTCACTAAACTATGAGCTGCTGTCCTGACCCAAAACAAAACAAGAAAACTGGACTTTCCAAAACCATTGACAGACATAATTCTGACAGAGTTTTCCTGCTGGCTTTCAATGGCATTTCAGCAAAGCAGGAGCTGAACTGGTAGTGCTGGTGTACAAGGGCTGGGGAGCAGGGAACAGGGATAGAGAAGGGAGATTATTTGGGCAGTTCTCAATAAAAAATTATTTTAACAACAAACCCATTCTGTCTGCTTGTAAAACAATGAACTTTAAATCCTTGTGTTCCCTACGTGAAAAGCCCCTAGGCAGGGACAGCTTTGACCAAAATCATTAAACACAGAAACTTACATTTCTTGTGTGTTGCCATTACCACTGCAAGAGCCTGTGAGTGTCTTTATAGATTTTTGCTGTTGCAAAGGAAAAAAAAAAAGAGTTGTTGGTTCCTCATAGTGATCAGTGTAAAACTTTCACTTGAATTTTTTAGGTTACTTTTCTTTTTTGTTTGGGGGAGTGTTTAATGCTGTTGGGTTTTTCTCTTGTTTCCCCATGAACATTAAAGCAGTTCTCAGAAGTTGGCTGGGTCCACTTTCATTTTGAATTAGTGAAACTGAGGCAAAAATGGGGCTGTACCTCCCCCAAAATCATAAAATGGATGAATGACAACATTTGGGGTAGAACCCAATTTTTTTCCTGGTTCATGCTGGCTGTGCAGAGACTCAATAGGAAGCAGGTCAGAACTATTTCCCTCACCTGTGAGCCACAGCAGCAGGGCCACACACCCCACCTCACACCATTTAGCTACTGATTTATTTCTTCCCTGGAATGCCTGAGACACAGGAGATCTGGCAGTAACGGCACTTGATAAAATCCTTCCACTTTCTTGGTTTGGTACCTGAGCCTGCACGGAGCATCAGCATGAACCACATGGAAATGGCTGATGAGATGCTGGGTCAGTGGCAGGAGAAGGGGTAAATCTGCCTTTCTCTTGAAGTGTTTTTATTTTCTACCTGGAAATGCAATGGCCATACTGGGACTTCCCTGGCCAGGAGCCCCTTGGTTTGGGTACAGCACAGACAGAGCCCTTTTTTCATGCCTGTGGTGTTGCTGTCTTGGGTCCCCACCACGTTTTGCTTTTCTTAGCTGAATATTGCTGCTCAGCTAAATTTAAATTAATTAATTGTCTGTCTTAGGGGGCACTGCATTCCCTGAGAGAAAGTTGTAGTGGGTGCTGGGTGGGACAGGGATGTGGGTCTGAGGACAGTGCTGTGGCAGTGTCCCCACTGGTGTCACCTGTCCTGCCCTCACATCTCCTGAAGATGAGATGGCTGCAGAAACGTGACCTCTGTGAGCCCCTGGAGTCTATTCCATGCATTTCAGAGAAAAACCTTGCTGTTCAGAAGGAAAAGGAATAGCAGCTGCTGTCTGGGGTGGTGGGACACAATGTCCCAGCCACACCCTGGATGTGGCACGTGTTGTGGCCCTGGGTGGGGCTCTCCAAGGAGGTTCTGGTGGTATTTGTCCCTGTAGAGCTGGCAGCTGCACCTCCTGATCCATGGTTTGGAAGTTTTCAGGTTTGAATTCTCCTGTGATCTGGGACAATGAAACTAAACGTGAAAAAGGGGGATGAAAAGTGGAAAAGGAGAGACCAAGTGGAATATTGTGCTAGGTTTTGTCTGCAACCAAACCCCAGCGTGTGTCTGCTGTTTGATTTTGTCAGATGCTCTTGTCACAAAGACTTTTCTGCAAGGACAGTGTCTGGGAGATGCTGATATGAGCAGGAGTTTGGGATTTATGATGGACTATCTGGTTTGGATCAAATAAAGAATCACTCTGAATCCCTGCCCAAAGCACAAATGAAGCCTGCAGCATGTTAACAAGATGAGAAAGTCTGGCCAACCCACTTAATCTATTCCAGGCTCCTCTTGGCTTCCAGGTGTTCGTCCTGGATCACAAGCCAAAACATCCTGGGCGAGGCTCTTGCTGTCATATTCCAGCCCATCTGATAAGGCTCCTGCCTTCCAGCCGGCATGCTGCTGCAAATTCCCACTCTGCCCTAGCCAGGGATGTCAGCTTAGGGCTGCAAGGCCAGATCCAAACTGTAAATAAAAAAATTGAGGTTTTGGTGACCAAATGCCTCCCCAGCTGTGTGCCTTTGACCTCAGAGCTCCCCTTTGGGACATGTGCTCTTTCCACTGATGGGCAGCTTTATTTCTTGTCCTGTGTCCTGTCAAACCCTCGTGGCACTTTTCTCTGGTGTAAGGGTTGTGCAAGGAATGGGCACACCTTGATCTAAAGGAGGCCTGAGCTCACTTCTGTCCCCAGACAAATCCCCCTGACAGCTGCATGCTGCCCTGCTGACAGAACCATGCTGGGACATCTTGGCTGTGCTGAGGCTTCCAGAAGGGCTTAAAGGGGCAGGGAGAGATGTGGGAATGGGGCTGGTGATGATCATGAACCTCATACTGCACTCACAATTCACAGCTGCAGGCTTGTTCTGCCCTGCCCTTCCTTGGCTCTGGGGGCTCTGAGGAGCTCTGCAAAGAGCAGTGCAGCCTTGGCAGGGCCTGGGGGCCCCAGCTGGAGGGACAAATGGCCAGAGCTGTGCCCATGGCCCCTGCTGGGGACAAAGGGCCTGAGCTGTGCCCATGGTCCTGAGCTGTGCCCATGGCCCCTGCTGGAAGGACAGAGGCCCTGAGCTGTGCCCATGGCCCCAGCTGGGGACAAAGACCTGAGCTGTGCCCATGGTCCTGAGCTGTGCCCATGGGCCCTGCTGGAAGGAAATTCCAATGCCCATGGCCATCCCTCTCTGAAGAGCTCTCTGGTCAGTGAGGGGCCAGCAGGTGAAGCAGGAAAGGGCAAACACCCATCCTGATGATTTCCCCAAGCACTTGATGGTGGTTGGACTGCCTGGACAAAGCTAAAACTCAACCCAAGGGTCTTGTCTTTGCCACAAAGCCCTGGCTTTTCCATAGTTAAATAGAAGATGCTTCAGACTGACTTTTCAGTGTTTCTCTGAATTATCTGTGTGCTCTCCTACCAAACATTGCAAGTACTTGCAGTTTTTTTTCCCCCCAAAGAGCTGAATCTAGTCACTTTTTTCCTCTAGGCTTCAGAGGAAATGGAAAGGTACTTAACTTATGTTTTATTCATTGCAGTCACTATCTCTTGTTAATTTACTTACATTATTTACAGAATTTTAAAGTATTTTGTGTGTCAGGCAGCATCCCAGGCCCTATAAAATGCTAATTTGCAAACTGTATCAGAGGCAAACATCTTTCCTGGGCCTCTAGGTAGACAAAGGGTCATCCCCATTCTTAATTTATTTTTTATGATTCTATATTTAAATGCAATAAAGCCTGCTTGAATGGCAGATCTCAAGCAACCAGCTTCTCCATGTGGTTAAATTTTATGAAGATCCATTGTGGTTGTGCTACTGGTACAATAAATTTAATTTTTGATCTAGTGCCCTTAATTACTAAGGATGACTGAACCTGGTTTAAGTACAGGAATAACTACCTTGGATCTTTGCCCTCAATGGGAATGAACATAAGGTTCTGAAAGTTCAAGTAACTTTCTGAAAAAAAAATTAAGTTTTATTTCCACAGTTGCTTCTTTGCACTTCCTGATTCCAGTGAGAGAGGAAGTGGGGGAAAACTCAAACCCCAGAAGGGTCTTAATGTTTTAGGTTTTAATCTCATGTCTGTGAGCTCTTGGCAAACTGGTCCAGCTCCCAGCCTCGTGGTGCTGGGGCAGTTGACACATAAAACTGGGCAGCACATGAAGATTCAGGGACATTTTCAGACAGTCTAAATCACTGTGACATTCCTGAGCCGTGTGCTTCCTGCTGCTCAGCTGCCTCCCAAGGTTGGAAACATGGGACAGTAATTCCAGTGGCTTTTGTGCTGGCAGAGTGAGGCCAGAGGTGTGTGGTCATGGACATGTCCCACGGGTGTCTCTGGTCACAGTGGCTGTCACCACAGGTGTCTCCTGGTCACAGTGGCTGTCACCACGGGTGTCTCTGGTCACAGTGGCTGTCACCACAGGTGTCTCTGGTCTCAGTGGCTGTCACCACGGGTGTCTCTGGTCACAGTGGCTGTCACCACCGGTGCCTGCTGACCTCCCCAGGTGTCCCTGAGGTGTTCCCGTGCCCCTCTGCCCAGCTAACAGGACAAGGTTGTCCCACTGCTGACCAGGAGCTCAGCCTACCCAGGCCTCCCCTGATTGCTCTGGAGGAACCTTGGGTGAAAATGAGATTTTTGCTGCAAAGCATCTTTGTCAGCAGCCTGTACACGGGGCATTATGCTGCTCAGAATTTCCCTGTGTGTGCACTGCAGCCAGAAGGACTTCACTGAGCAGACAAAAAGAAAAAAAAAATCCCATTTACAAGTTTGTTTGAAAGATTTCCTTCCCCCTTCACCCTAACCCTGAAACTGGCGTGTCAATAAACGCAAGCCCCAGGAATCTGCATGCTGCCCAGACACTGAGAGCGGGTTTCCCTGCACCCTGGAGCCTGGATGTGCTCACCCAGCCCAGGAGCACACCCTGCTCCAGAGCTGGTTCTGCCACCTCCAGCCAGCCCAGGGACACAGCTCTGCCTCGGGACGTGTTAGATTTATCTGCAAAGCACAGCTGGTAGTGCATGAACTTTGACAGGGATTAAGAATATGATAATTTTGCAAGTCATTCCTTATGACGTCCTTATGAAATGGGGGAAGGCATCAAAGATTGCCCATTGGAAATTATTGAAGCTGAATTTAAATGTGTTCATCTTCCATCCCCAATCCTGTCACCATCCTGCTGCCATATTCCAGTGGGCCTGTGAATCTAGATCACCTTCCTTTCACCATCAGTAAGACCATCAATTCCTCCAAGCATTCTCTTCAAGTTGACTTGAATATGCATTGCCCAATATTCTTCCTTTTCCCAGACCTTGGTTTGTCTCACTATGAGGTGAAAAAATCCTTCCCAACGGTTTCATAAGGACACACGATGTGGTATTTACCAATATTGGTTAAATCTAAATAAATAAATCCATCTGTTTCTCAAAAGAACCTGTTTCTTCTGTGATGTCAAAGCCTGGCATCATTAATCATCACAGGAATTGCTGTGATGCCCTGGGAAATTACTGACTAAAGCAGCCAGGAGCTTTTCAGAGTTACTGAATGGAGGAGGAAAATTATTCTCTTCAGATAAGAGCATGGGAAAAGAAAGAATGGAAATTTAGAGCAGGTTAAAGGATCTTTTAATGTGCAGAATGTAATATTCCCCCGTGTGGGGCAGAGATGAATTCTTTTTTTGCAAGGTAAAGAACTTCCAAGGAAATACATTCTAAAGAGGCTGATGTGTCCTGGTACAACAGGAAGAGAATGCTGCAGTTCTGCACCTGTGTACCTGGAGATAAATGAAAGGGGGAAACTCTCTCTGAGGGCTACACCCCAATGCTTCTGATCCCAGAAACCTGCCCCGTGCACACGGCAGGTGAGATGTGCCAGGCTGGATCTCCCATCTGATCGTTTCCAGTGCACAGTGCATTATACATCCACTGCATAGTGTATTATACATCCAGTGCACAGTGTATCATACATCCAGGATTTAATTTACTTCAGTGAAATTGTCATTTTTACTCCTAAATAGCCAGTGGCCACTGGGCTAAAGAGAGCTCCCCAAAAGTGACCTTGAAGATCCCACACCATTACCAATTTCTTGTTTAAATGGCAGAGGAACACTGGGGCTGCAGAATAAGATGTTGGTTGTCAGGCTGAGCAAGCAAACGGAGGTGAGGATGATGTTGGGAAGAGCTGCTGCTTTGGCATCTCCACCCGCACTGTTCAAAATGCTCCTCTTGATTCTCTGTTCATCCCCTATCTTCCCTCTGCAAACCTCCTGGAGATAAGTTTCTGCTCCTCTTGGACAAATATTTTTCAGAATAAACAGGGAGGCAGAGGGAAAGTGTTTGTTTTATACCTTGGTGAAGTGATAAAAAAACCCCTCCATGTTCTGCAGCCCTTGAACCATTGTTCCTTTATGTTTTTGGCAGAAACGTTTGGGCTGTATTGATTTCTTGTGAAATGAAATGTTAACAAATGTGTAGCAACAATGGAAGTTGTTTCCTTCTCTTTCTTGTGAATTTTCTGAGCCTGGAGGATTTTTTGACCTTTATTCCCTAAGCTCCTGGTTGGAAATTGAATGAGGTTCATGGGAAAAGAGTGTAACAATTAATGGTGTGATCAGCTGGCTTCTCTCTCCTTGTAGTGTCCGTGTCACATGAACCTGCCTGAGGTGTCAAAAATGACAACAGTTAAATATCCATGAAACTTTGGGCACAAGGCATTATAAAAATAATATTGCTAACTTTTTTTTATTATTTCAAAATTTATTAATAAATGTTCTCTTGGAGGGGGAAGCTCCCTGGCAAGTGAATCCCATTCCTGGCTTGGCCCTGGCTTTTCTGCAGTGCTGGAGCCCACACAAGCCTCACAGTGCCCTGCAAGCTGAGGCAGCTGCTGACAGCAGCCCGGGAGCAAAGCTGGTCCCACACCACGCTGCTGAGGTGCCAGCAACTGTGGGGGAGAAAACCTGAGCCTTACTGTGCCATTTCCATCCCCCAGCAGAAAAAAAGGCTACCAAGGGGAAATTAATGGGGATCAGCTCCTGCTGGTGCCCACTGAGCTGCTGGTTTGGAGCTGCAGATTTTATCTAAATCTCAGCAAGGTTCATCCAGCCCCTGTGCTGTGTTTTGAGCCCTCAGCTCCTGAGCTGCCCTCCTGCTCTGCTGGATGTTCCCTGCTCTGATGAGTCAATCCCATCATGTCCCACCCCTCCATGCCTGACCTCCCTGCACTGCAGGGCTGTTTGTGGGGTTATCCAGGTGCACTGCTCGGAGTACAAGCTCCCCACACTCTCTCCCTCCCGTAGTTTATAGCTCTGACTGTTCTGGCAGGGAACAAAAGGATCTGACCTTCCTGAGGGTGAGCAGGGAAGTTACTAAATAACCGAGTTCTCCTTTCCCAAAAGGCTGTAAATTGTGCTGAAATGGTGGTTCCACGATATGCCAGACGAGAGGCTGCTGTCAAATGATTTTTAATGGAACGTGAACCAGAGGAAATGCTTTACCCTGGAACACTCCCACCCTCTCTGCTGCAGAGCACACACGTGTGCTGCCTGCCCTTGTCCCAGCCCCATGGCAGCACTGGCAGCACCCCGTGGGTCAGGGAAGTTTCTGGTCCACCCCCGGAGAGGACACAGAGACACCATCCAGCCTTCAAACGGCTGCTGGTGCCTCCTTGGGTGCTCAGGGGCAGCTCATGGTCTTTGGGCTCGCTGGAGGTTTGTGCTGGGGTCAGGGAGGCAGTGCTGGGGAGCCCACAGCACCCTGTGGGGTTGGGCTGCTGCCTCTGTTTTGGGGACAGCCTGGGAGGGGCACTGAGCATCCCACTCCAGCCGTCCCCACCCATGGCAGGGAGGTGGAACAAGTGCTCTGCAGGGCCCTTTACACTCAAACCTGTCTGGGATTCTGTGGTGTGTCCACTGTGCCAGAGGGTTGAGGAAAAAATAGAGGAAATGGCTCTGCTCTGTTGAGAAAACTTTGGTTCATGGTGGCAAAACAAAGTCCCAAAGCCTGAAGGTGAATCAACTGGATTTGTGCCACCAGCTGCAGCCTGAATTTCTGAAGAAGGCAAGACAACAAGTGCCACAAAACATTTCTTTTCTTTTACCTGTGCAACTTTTATTGAACACCTTTAAAATCTTCCCTTCCTTAGAATTTATTCCCTCAAAAATGGCTCTTACACTCTTTTTTTCCATCCTCTTGGGTATTTTCTTCCATGTTTTGACATTATTATGTGAGGGACATTACTGAGCCCCAAAGTGTGGAAGAAACAGTTCTGAGCCAAACAGTTCTGCTGGAAAAAAAAAAAAAAGTATTTCCATGGCTCCTCTAAAGTCAGCCAACCTGGTTTTCTGTGGCTCCAGTTTTATAGGAGAGATTTCTGAAGTCCTACCCTGAGGTCACCAACGTGTGGGAAAGTACTTTGTGATTTCTCCCTCCCCAGCCAATAACTATCAGTGCTACTTTTCACACTGCTGCAGAATGACCCTAATTAGGCTTATTAAAGTTCGTTCTGTACGAATGTTGTAGCCACAGTCCTGCAATGCCTCTGCATATGCACAGACATTATTGATGCTAAAGCCAGCGAGGCTGGATCTGTGCTGAACACTGGATGTCAGGGATGGTGAGAACAAAAGCTGTGCCCAGATACTCGCTGCATTTTGTTGTGAGAGACTTTCTGATCACTGCTGAAATGTTTAAGATAGGTTGTCTACAGATGGAAGCAAGAGTTTTCCATAAAATAAAACCTGAACCAACAATTTGCTCACATTAAATCAGAATCCCTTGGCTTTGGGTTTTTTTTCCTGTCAAGGAAAAATGAGTTTAACATTTTTATACCTTGCTGTTGTGACTGAGCACTGCACTGGTGTCTGCATTCCCCCCCACCAAGTGCTGCTGCTGCTGCAGCAGTTGCAGCTTCCTTGGGAGCCTCTTCCTCCCGGGGCAGTTTCCCAGCACAGGCAGAGCAGCCCTGCTCTGAGGGAGCTCCCAGCCCTGGGACGGCTGGCTGGTGCCTCTCACAGCTGTACCACCCCAAAATGCTGCTCCTGCCCATCCTGGTGCCCCAATGAGCAGCAGCTGCAGGAGGTGACAGGAGGGGGAAGCTGTGCCAAGCCTGGGGATACCCAGCTGAGCTGTGAGTGACGCTGGCCTGGCACCCTCCAGGGCTGGGTGTCTGTCTTGGCTGGGATCAGGTGTCCCCAGGGTGACAGGAGCCTGTCTCACTCTCATTTGGTTCATACTTCAGTAAGACACAGCACTTCTTTCTCGTGCAATTTTGAGCCTTCTCCTTCTCAGGTCTCTGCTGCTGGGTTGTGATTTCCAGGAAAGGCCTCCTGGTGTCTCTGTTAATTGGAGCCTCAGGAAGGAGATGTGCATGGTGGACACGAGTGTGCCCAGGTTTGATCCATGGTAGCAGATCCTACTGAGAACTCCTCAAACTTCACCACTGCCGTGACTCACCGTGTGTTTTCTCCTCTGGGTTGTGGTTCATTAAGTAATTGAGTAAACTTATTGCTCCTTAGATAGAGGCTGCATGAGAACTTCCCATTGAATTTCTTAAGAGTTCTTGGTTTTGGTGATTCTGAGCTATTCAGAGGCTTGGTGTTGAATGTGTTAGAATAGATGGAAAGAGTTCCATTGATCTGGGGGAAGTTTGCTTTAGGCCATTCACAAAGAAGAAAGGGCAGCACCTAAAGAGGTTCCCCCAAGTATTTCTTCCTTCCCACTGATTTCCAAGAGCTGAGGAAGTGGGCAGTCCATTCCCCAGCAGAGCCACCACGGATCAAGGGGAGCCCTCAGCCCTTGCCCAGACCCAGTGGGCAGCTGCCTCTGAACAGTGGCTGCTCTCACAAATCCATTGCTGCCCTTCGCCGTGGAGATCCCTAATTAGACAGGAGCGCTGGAATCTTTCCAGCCCGTCTCCCCTGCTGGCTGCCCTCCCATTTGGTCATGCTAAACGAGTAGGTAAATAGGCCTTTCATGAAATCTAACACCCGCCCTACCTAATCCCCCCTGCCTTCAAACTGTGGGGCTAATCAGTTGTTTTGACATAACCAGGATCCAAATTCTATAAGGAACATTGCCAAGAAAAGTTCAAATCCAAGACCAAGATTAATGAGAACTTCAAAGAAATTTGCCACCAAATGTTACTAATTTAGTACACCCTCTGTTTGAAACCAATGACCTAATTGGAAACTATATTCTTTAAAAGCCTTTATGTTCCAGCTCTTTAGTATTCGAGAGGTGACTTCTGAGATCAGAGTGGGTTTATGTCATTGGGTGGGACAGGACTGTCGATTTCCCCTCCCACCTCCCTAAAACTGGGATAAAATATCCTGCATTAGGTGACTGTGCTCTTAATGCACAATAAATAACAGGTTTGTAATCAGACAAACAATTTCCTCCTGTTCTCCAATAACTGAGTATAATATTACTAATCCCTTAAAGCTGGTCAGAGAAATGAAAGATCTGACTGACTTTTCTGCTTCACGGGTTGCCAAAAAATCAGCACATCAAAAAAATTGTACTTGGTGTAAAAGTGCACGTTGTTCACAGAGCTGTTGGTCCTACCTCTGCCTTCCAGAGTTTCACAAGGTCCAAACCACTGTGTGCTCTTGGCTATGGATTTAGGGAGAAAACCTGAGAAAATCAGATCATTGATGCCTTTAGCAAAGATCAATCAATGCTGTGGGGATCAGGCATGCTGCTGTCAGCTCAGGCACCTCTCTGTGTCTTGTGTTCTTCCTAGAGCTCCACAGAGCTCCCCACTCTCCTGAGAGGGTCCTGCTGTCCCTGTGGTGAGGCTGTTTGTCCTGCATCCGACTGTTGATCCTCACCCCCAGAGCCAGGACAGAGGCAAACTCATCCTGGGTTTTCCCAGCAGATGAAGTGGGAGAGAATGAGGTCAGGGTGGGGCTTGTCTCACCTGCTGCTGCAGGTGGAAGTTTTGTGTAGATGTACGTGCTAAATCACTGCTTTCTGTATGTCAGGAGGAGGAAAAATTCTCCACCTTGGGCCTCTGCCTCAGTGTGAGCTGTCCCATCCCCTGGCACTGGCTGTTTCTCACCCTGCAGGGAGTGCAGGGATGCTGTGTGACACCTCAGGGCTGTATCTTCATGTCCTGAGCATCCGTGACTCACAGATTCCCACAAGGTTTTGGGCTGGAAGGGTCCTCAGAGCCCATCCAGTGCCACCCCTGCCATGGCAGGGACACCTCCCACTGTCCCAGGCTGCTCCAATGTCCAGCCTGGCCTTGGGCACTGCCAGGGATCCAGGGGCAGCCACAGCTGCTCTGGGCACCTGTGCCAGGGCCTGCCCACCCTGCCAGGGAACAATTCCTGCCCCATCTAACCCCACTCTCTGTCAGGCTGAAGCCTTTCCCCCTTGTCCTGGCACTCCCTTGTGAACAGTCTCTCTCCATCTTTGCTGTTGGTTCCCTTCAGGCCCTGCAAGGCCACCCTGAGGTCACCCCAAAGCTTCTCCTCTCCAGGTGAACAATCCCAGCTCTCCCAGCCTTTCCTCCCGGCAGAGCTGCTCCATCCCTCTGGTGGACAGGCAGCAGCTATGGGGGAAAATCTTCTCAAAAATTCCTCATTGGTTTTCTGGGCAGAGTAACAGCTCTGGGAGGATCTGCAGAGAAGGTTCTGGCCCATACCCCTGCATAACCCTTACATGAATTATTTGGGAAGTACTGCAGCTCATTTCAGGCTCCAGAGAACCTGAGATACCCAATCTGCCAGTGCTGCCGTGTCCCATGGAGTCTGATGCTGAGGTGACAAAGAACCTGTGGAGGAAGCAATGCCACATTTTTAAACAAAGCCAGGCTTGAGCTTCTCTCCTGCCACTGCACAGGGGGTTGAGGAGCTTCTCTGGGGCCAGGGGACACAGCAGTCAGACCTGACACACTCTGAGGATTTTCTAGTAATTCGGACATAAAAGTTAGTTTTTAATGCAGGTTACATGATCTCTCAGGCTGAGAGCTGGTGTTTTCCATTCATAAATCATGGTGGAATTCCCCCTTTCTGCATAAATTAAAATGCAGAGGGTAGTTATCAGTTTAAAAATAAATAAAGGAATAGCAAAAAAGAAAAGGCTGGGGCACTTTGGGTATATTCAACCTTTAAGAAAGGTTCCTTGTTCTCACATCCGTGATATTTTGCCAGCAACAGTTTAGTGAACATCAAGGAAGGTTTTTCTTGGGTTGTTTTCAGAAAACAGTTCAAAAAAAAAATTAAAAAGCCTGAACCAAATGTGGTCCTTTGCTGGCTGAGGAGCTGATTCCTGCTGGGTGTGTTACCAAGGTTGGATGCTCAGCCTGGTGGTGACGGGTGAGGTTTGAGCACGTCCAGCTCAGCTGCAGGATTTGCCCCACCAAAGATGCTCCTGTGCATGTCCAGGGTTGCCAAACTCATTTATTAGACATTTATTAGACATTTATTAGACATTTATTAGTTTCTTCTCAGTGGAGACCCTTCCCCACCCCAGCGAGGGCAGGGTCTGTGTGAGCAATCCTGCATCTGCTGAGGGGAGCTGGATATTGCAGTGATTTCCTGATTTCCTCTGCAGCCTTACAGGCCCTGGGGGGGTTGTGCCACCTTAGGAGGCTGGGCAGAGTTTTAAAGGCTTAAGTGCGGGAGAGACCAAATTTCCCAGAAAAGGGAAATTTGTGTTTTATAAACCCCGCAGTACCCATTTTGCTCACATCCATTTTATGATTATAATTACCTAGATCACTTTTTAGATGAAGAAAAACAATAATGAAAGAGTAACTAAATAAAAAAGCTCAGAAAAAAAGGAAGGAAAACACTGTGGTTTCTGTTCAGAAATTTTAACCCCTCAGTAAGAAGAAAGGCTGGATTTTTAAAGGTGAGGGGAAAGGCTGGCTTGTAGCTACAGATATTCCACTATTCCAACCTGCTCTTTTCTTCATCCCTGCCCTTAAAGGAAGGGGAATCTCCTGTGCCTTTTCTGTGCTTAAATGAGTTGTGACTCTCCAGATGTCTGCAATGGAATTGGGCATTATAAATACATATCTATATTAAATATTAGATCTATGCCCACACATGATAAATACACGTGTCTAATGCAGTTCAAGCGAGTTTAGAGGGCAAATCCAAGATCCAGGAGAGCCTTTGCACCTTTGCCTCAGTGTGATGGGCACTAGAAAAACTTTCCTTGGGTTCTGTGCCTCTGGATGCTCCATTGGGTTCTGTGCCTCTGGATGCTCCATCGTGGGTGAGTTTCTGGTGCTCAGAGCTGCTGCTGGGAATCTCCAGGAGACTCGTGGGGATAAACTCCAGGATTTCCTGCCTGGGAGCTGTAATTCCCGCAGGAATGCCTGCTGCAGGCACAGCCACTGCATCCCTCCTGCTGGGGGGCTCTGGGAGGGGAGGGCAGGAGCTCAGCCTGGAGAGGAGGGATTGAGGAGGGGATGGGGAGCGGCACAAATCCGCTCTGCAGGTCGGTGGGGCATTAACGGAGCATCCCCGAGTGATGGAGCATCCCCAAGGGATGGAGCATTCCCAAGGGATGGAGCATTCCCAAGGGATGGAGCATCCCCAAGGGATGGAGCATCCCCAAGGGATGGAGCATTCCCAAGGGATGGAGCATCCCCGAGGGATGGAGCATTCCCAAGGGATGGAGCATCCCCAAGGGATGGAGCATCCCTGAGTGATGGAGCATCCCTGAGTGATGGAGCATTCCCAAGGGATGGAGCATCCCCAAGGGATGGAGCATTCCCAAGGGATGGAGCATCCCCGAGTGATAGAGCATTCCCGAGGGATGGAGCATTCCCGAGTGATGGAGCATCCCCGAGTGATGGAACATTCCCAAGGGATGGAGCATTCCCAAGGGATGGAGCATTCCCGAGGGATGGAGCATTCCCGAGTGATGGAGCATTCCCGAGGGATGGAGCATCCCCAAGGGATGGAGCATTCCCGAGTGATGGAACATCCCCGAGTGATGGAGCATCCCTAAGGGATGGAACATTCCCGAGTGATGGAGCATTCCTGAATGATGGAGCATCCCTGAGTGATGGAGCATCCCTGAGTGATGGAGCATTCCCAAGGGATGGAGCAACACCTCCAGCCCTGGCTCCTCCTGTCTGGGTCCTTGCAGGGCTCACTGACCGTGCTCTGTGTGTGGGGCAGCACCAAAACTCTGTGACCCCTGTCAGAGTTCCCTGTCGGGCTGGGTCTGAACGAGGCTTTTCAGCCTCAAACAAGTGATTTTATGTGAACTAGATAAATAATTAAGATAATCATCAGTCTGTTGGTGTTCCAGGCCCAGTTTCAGATTCCAGCAGAGAGATTATAATCCTGTAAGTGCTTTGGAGTGTGATAATTTCCAAAATAAGTGAAAGCTCGAACCAGGGGCTGATGGCTGCTGGAGGCCCTGTGTCCCCATAAAGACCTCATCCCTTTCCAGCTCTGTCTGTGGTGGAAGCTGCTCTTCCCTCTTGTGCAATACCCAAACCCCACAATGCACAGGAACCTTCCAGGCCTTCCACTGCCCTGGGCTGTGCTGACTCTTTGGGATGCCCGGGGGTCAGAACACCACAGGCATTGCCTGAGCTGCCTGAGCCAGGTGTGCTGAATTTTATCCATCTTTTCTGGGTGTTTAACCCCAAAAAAGACACAGCATCCTTTTCTGGATCACGAGCCCTGGGAAGCGAATGCCGTGAGCCTTTACACCCACTGCAAAGTGCGTGGCAGGCTGAAGGGGAGCAAGCATTGGCTGCTCTGCAGTGGCAATCAGGAAGGGAATTAAAATTATGATATGTTGCCATGGAAATGAAGTCCCAGGATTTGGCTAGGAGGAAAAGTGAGGTTGTAGCGAGTTGCTCATGAATTCCTCAGTAGGCTTTTCAATACTCTGCTTCCTTTAAATGAAATTGGAGAAAGACTTGCAGTTCATAGTGGGGATAAAAATTTTATGAAGCTAAATCTAGGCAGTGTTTTAGTGTCAGTCAGCATTAACCCACAGCATGAACACATAAATAATTGAAATTTCAAATACCCCTGGATTAGAGCACCAGCAGCACTTGAGGGCCAGTGTTCCATGGGTGTCCCAGAAGCTCTCCAGCCTCTCCCCCAGCACCCCGGGATGGAAGCACCCATTCCTGCCTGCCTCACCCCATGAATGAGTAAAACACGACAAATCCAACACTTCCTCTGGCTCAGAGAAGTGAGCTGAGCTGCTCAGGGAAATATTTGCAGCCCTCCTGAGGACCAGGTTTCTCCTTGCCCATAGGTTCCCTCTCAGTCAGCAGGGTGGCTGTGGGCTGGAGTTTGTGTTTGACATCCACTCTGCCCTGCCAGAGCCCAAATAAAGACAATCCTGACAGAAAAATAATCCTGACAGAAAAACAGTCCTGACAGAAAAACAATCCTGACAGAAAAACAATCCTGACAATGCTGACACAGGCAAACAGCTCACAAAAAAATCATAGAAATGGAGCAGAGGGAAGAGATTGCAAAGCACTCATTTTTTGTGAGGAGGGTGATGTTTGGTTTTGAAAATGAATATTCTATGGAGATTTTTAAAAAATTGAATTTTTTTTTGTTTTTTGGACCAACCATGGCCTTAGTTCTTTCCTTACATCTATGAAAAGTTTAAGTCAGGCAGGTTGAAGATTAATTTGGAAAGAGAAAAATTAATTATATAACCTAAGCTTTGAATATTTTCAGCAAGAATAATACCAAGAAAAAGAAACTGGCCCAAATATTTTCTCAATTTTTTTTTCTGATTTTCCCTTCCTGTCTCCCTTTTTTTAGAGGCAAATGAGGAAAAGAGAGGGTGAAAACAGATCACTCATCTGCAGGGCAGGACAGAGGGCCAGCAGGAAAAGAAAGGGAACAAAACCAAAGCACAAGAAAGTGAATTTTCAGAGCTTTTAAGGCCCATTTTCAGGGAGAAAAAAGGACATTTTCTGTGACAGTGAGATGTCCTACATCAAAAAAGAAGCTGAGATGAAAATGCTTCAGTGAAGAGTAAGAAATGCCACGTGGAGGCTCCCAGGGAGACAGGATATGGTTCCCCCTTCAGCTGCACCCCCTGCCCTGCCCAGCAGGGACAGCTCTGACTCCCCTGGCTGCTGCCCCAGGTCCCCCACAGCCCCTGCCAGCCCTGCAGAGCCCCCAGGGGCTGGGTCCTGCAGGGGACCCTGCCAGGGTCCAGCCCTCCTACTGCAGGCATTCCATTGTCCGTGCAAGGATTCCATTGTCCATGCAAGGATTCCATTGTCCATGCAAGGATTCTATTTTCCATGGAAGGATTCCATTGTCCATGCAAGGATTCCGTTCTCCATGCAAGGATTCCATTGTCCATGCAATGATTCCATTGTCCATGCAAGGATTCCATTGTCCATGCAAGGATTCTATTTTCCATGGAAGGATTCCATTGTCCATGCAAGGATTCCGTTCTCCATGCAAGGATTCCATTCTCCATGCAGGCATTCCATTGTCCATGCAAGGATTCCATTGTCCATGCAAGGATTCCATTCTCCACGCAGGCTTTCCATTTTCCATGCAAGCACTGATGCCAGGTGGGACCAGCAGCTCTGGGAAGGAGAAATCTCTGTGTGTTGCAGCAGCAGGAGGATGCTGGGGGTGCAGGTGTCTGTGTGCAGGTAAAACTGCCTCAAAGTCCCCCATGGATGTCACAGGATGGTCCCACGGGCAGGGTCACCTCCCACTGTCCCAGGCTGCTCCAAGCCCTGTCCAGCCAGCCTTGGGCACTGCCAGGGATCCAGGGCAGCCAAGGCTGGCTGGGGAGGGTGAGTGCTGCTGCCTGGCTGTGGCTGTGCCCACCAGGGAAATGGGCACAGGGAATTGTCCCTGGCTGCTCCCCTGGCTCCAGGGTGGCTTTCCAATAAAGGGCCAGCTTGGCTGCTGTCAGATGAGTGAATTGATTTTGGGGCTGTGAGAAAACAGAAGTTCCAAAGGAAGGACTTTTCCCCCTCCAGGCTCCTGTGACTGCTCACTCCAGCTGGGAATCAATGGTCTCCAGATGCTCAGGGATGCAGAAGTGGGCAGGGGTGCTCAGATAAAACAGCTTATCTTTTCACTGCTATCTTTGAATGACTTCTAGAGCTGGTTGGAAACAGAAAATCACTGTGGGGTGACCTGTGGTGAGAATCTCATGTGTAAATTTTTTATCTTCTGTAAACCTCCAAATTTGGCTTGTTTTATTTAAATTTAAATGTCAGAAATGCCCCCATGAACCTGCTTTATTTTTTCCCATGATTTTAAAATAATATTCCTCAGTAATGGCTTAGATTCACTTTCCATTTCCAGTACAAACTTGAATATCAGAATAAATTTGAACAGTACAAACAGAATCAGTTGTGACAGGCAAATTTACAAGGTGCTGATCCCGGGCAGAGATTTTTGAAAACTCTTCCATTTGAAAGGTTTGTCATTCAAATGTTTGCTAAGTCAAAGCTGGCAATCATAAATCTCTAGTAGCATGTTCAAGAAAGGTGTGTTAATAAATCTGAGGCTGGGATTGCCTCCAATTTCCTGCCAGCCACCACGCTGCAGAAACTAAATAAAATAAACAGGGAGAAGTTAAATCTGAGCAGGACTATAGCTCTATTTAAGAGCAATTTTTACTCAGGCAAAAGTTTTCCAGAACTTTTAATGGCCTTTTGTGATAAAAGCTCCCATTTAGGTAAGTTTCTCTCAAATGTTTTTTCAAAACAGTAAAATTAAACTGTTAAAACCCCAGAGGTAACAACATGCCACTCCAGCCAAAACAACTAAAGCTTCCAGCTTAAAAACAAACTGTACTTCACTGGGAGAATGAAAACTTCCAAAGGAAATAGGAACTGCTTCTCCAGGAAAAGTGGGAAGTGGGGAGACACCCCACGCACTGAATGTGTCCTTCCAGCAAAAGCACTCTGAAACAAATTCTCATTTCCACGAGAAATGTGCACGTCTCCTATCAGCTGACAAAGGTTGTGCTTTGGCACTAAAAGGAGCTGCTAAAAGATCCTAAGCAGGACCAGGAGGTGGATTGGATCAAGGGAAGCTCCATGGGATGTGTTTGCTGCCCAACTGCTGCAGTGTTGGGGTCTGGCTGGGGCTGCAGGTCTGCCGGGCTCAGTGAGGAAAATTGGGACACAAACGCAGGTCTCCAGTGGCAGCCTGCAAGTGTCAAACCTTCATTACTCTGATCTTGGGGTGTTTGTTTCAGTCAGTGCCTGGATGGTCAGGTCAGGTCTGTTTGCTCTCTGTTGTGAAATCTCTGCCATTCAGCATTACTGCAGGTCTGATTTTACACTGTTATTGTTACAGAAGGTAACACAAGCCCAGAACACTGGCAAGGAAATAAACTTCGGAGGTGCATGCCAGTAGTCAGTTCTCTGAACTGGTTAATTCACCAACTGGTGAACGAGATCAAACAAAACTTGGACTTTCAGCTCAAACAGAGCCATCACCCATTTCCATGAAGTTCTCCCCAACGCTTTTTAATTACATTTCTGTTCTTTGCAGCTCTCTGGCAAGAGAACCTCGCTGAGGGGGAGGGACCACGGCTCCTTCTGGGACCAGCTGTGCTGGTTAGACCTGGGAAGGAGCAGGAATCTCAGAGTGCCACATCCCCTGCCAGGGGGCTGGGATGAATCCAGAGCTGTGCCTTTGACTGTGCTCCTTGGAGCCCTCTTTGCTTCTCTCTTGGCATTTCAGAGAATCAGAGAAAGGCCTGGCTTGGATGGGACCTTAAAGCTGATCCCATCCCACCCCTGCCATGGCAGGGACACCTCCCACTGCCCCGTGTTCTCCACGCCCTGTCTGACCTGGCTTGGGCACTGCCAGGACTGGGACAGGACCTGGGGAACCTGAGCCCTTCCATCACTCCTGCCACACAATCGTGTGTGCTGTGGGACAAGTCCCTGCACTCTGCTCCGGTCTCCTGTCCTGGCTGTCCCTGGTCCATGTCTGACTGCACAGGGACATGGGTGGGCTCTCCCCCCAGTCTCATCTCCCTCTCACCAGGGGCACACCCCAGAGCACACAGGAGAAACCCTTTCTGCAGCAGGCCCTGCAAGGATGCTCTGGTGAACGGATGAGTTGGTCTGGGCACTGTTGGGGAGGGTGGGGCTGATGGACACCAGGGAGGGTGGCGGTAATTCCTGGGGCTGGTAATGGTGATGGTTGCCAGCAGAAGGTCCCAGCTCCCTTTCCCTTGTGCATTGAATCAGAACAGACTTGGCCAGTGCTTCTTGAAGATTTCCTTTGCCTGTGCTTACATCTCCTTATTTCCTCTCCAGTTCTGTCCCTGTTGTAGAGGAGGTACCAAGGTGAACCCAGGCCGAACATCCTGGACATTCTCTTTCTCCAGAGCCCGCGGTGTGTTTGGCTTGGCTAACGTTTCCTTCTCGAGATTGATGAATGCCCATCCTGTTTGCCTTTCTCTAAGAGAAAACAGATAAAATAACCTCCCTCCCAGCCCTCCTGGGATTCAATTCCAGCTCTGGGCAGCCCAGCTGTGACAAGGGACAGGTGTGGGTCTGCAGGCAGGACTGAGCACTGGGGCATCCTGCGGGTGCTGCTCCTGCAGGATGAACTATCCTCATGATCATTCCAAATGGGAAGGGCCTCTGCTCCTGTCCTGATCAGCAGCTCTGTGTGTTTGGGGAGAAAAATTACATGCGGGGTTGAAAGACATCAGTGTTTGGGGGAAGTGTGGATGGGAGAGCAGTAGGTGTGAGGAAGGAGGGAAAAAACAGGAAAATATTCCGGGAGTTGCATTAGGAATGGACAAACTGATAGTGTGCAGTGTGAGGCAGGCAGTGAGTCTCACTTTGGGCTTGTTTCCCTAAACCCCCTCATTTGTCAGGCTTGGCTGTGTGTGCTCCTGTGCTTGGAAGGGTCTGGAAAGCAGAGGGTGCCCGTGGCTCTGCAGTGTCCCTGGAAAGCCGAGCACAAACCCCCTGGGGCTGCAGGAACCGGCAGAGCTGCAGCCATGGAGCAGCCGTGGTCCAGCAGGTCCAGCCTGGTGCAGACCTGGCTCTATTCCTTCAACATCCAGGCTGAGACAAACCCCAGCACTGCTCGTTGTGGGCCAGGGAAAAACCCAGAGCCGAGCTGGGCCCAGCTCCTCTTGCAGCTGTGTGCACCAGGACGCTCTCCTGCTCTCCCCTGCCAAAATGAATCTCCTTCACCAGTGCCAGCAGAGTCCTGCAACAAGGCTGAGCACAAACCCCACATTGAAAGATTTTGGTGAAATGGATGTGACTTGTTTTTTCCTGCACTGCTGCTCAGTTTGTGTGTCACTACAGATGTCCCTGCTGGGGTCTAACACCAACAACGCTGTGAAGACAAAGCTTTCAAAAAACCACAAAAACACAAATCCCCTTGACCAATGAAGTTTGGAGGAAGGCAGAGACAGAAGAGGGAAACTGCAGAACTTAACCTAGGTTAACTAAACAGACTCTTAAACTCTGTTTCAACATAAAGCTTCTAACGTTACCTGCGTGGCATGTCAGAGGCAGGGACAGGAGCCACCACCCTGCAGTGAATCACAGGGCCAGCTGCCCCCGACATAAAGCTGGGCAGGGAGGGAGGGAGGGAGGGGAGATCTTCCTCTGACACCATGAACAAGGAGGAAAATGAAGAAAGGACGGGAAATCTAACATGAGCAGGCAGACACCGGTCCCTGAATGGAGCTGAAGTGCAAATCCTTCTGCAGAATGCCTTATGCCATAAAGTCTGGTGGGGGTTTTTCCCCTTTGTGTTTTTTTCTCTGACTTTGTATGGCAGTGTAAAGGGTAGCCATGAGGTTGGCTCTTCAGTTCTTTCAATTTGCCCAAAATAGGTCCCACTGTGTTTTTAATGCATCACTCTTTATTGGGAATGTGGAACTAAACCAGGCATATCCCTGTGCTATCATTGGCACCCAAAGGCACATCAATTTAAGCTCTTGCATCATCTCATCCTGCCCTAAATGTTTCTTGCTCTCATTTCTTGGAGAGTGACTTCTTGGCCACCACTGCCCATTCTTTTCTGTCGGTGTGGGCACTGAGGAGCAGCCCTGAGGCTGCAATTCTGCACCTGTGTGCTCTGAGCAGTCCAGACGTGCCCGTTTGGGTCTCTGCCTTTGGACTCAGCTTTGGTGGAACTTCTGCTGCTGCTGCCACATCCCTTTCAGGAGCTCCTCTTGGAAACCAAGAACGTCTGCACGGATTCCTCACAGCCTCCTTTTCTGGGTGTCCCTGCAGGGACCTAAATGAACGCTGGAGGAAATGCAGGCTTATTTTGGACAGCTTCATGGTTAAAGACACTCGGCAGAGACTTGAGAGTGGTTTTTTCCCAGCTCTGTGTCACTGACCTCCAGCAAACCATTTTATCTCCCCGTTTCCTATCTGTGACGATGATAGAAATGTTCCCTTTCTTTCTCCCTTTGTCTGTCTTATCTATTTATATTTTAAGGTCTTTGGGGCAAGGACTGTCTCTTGACTGCACAAAGGCTGACAGACAAAGGCATTGACCTTGCTTGGGATCTCTAAGTGTTAATGTGATAACAGTACCAGAGCAGTGCATGAATGCTAAACAGCAGCACAGTCAATTCTGGAAAAGAAAGCAAAGTATTTTCCCTTCCTCCTAATAGCTTTTGAGATGCAATAATTAAGGCATCAAATAGAAAGTACACAGGGCTACGTGAAAAACTGCACGTTCTACAAAACAAATGAAAATGTTTTGTCAAAACTGAGGTTATCTTCGGTTTTCTAGGGGATTTGTTTGTTTGGTTAGTTGTCTCTTTTCTCTTTTCTTTTCTTTTCTTTTCTTTTCTTTTCTTTTCTTTTCTTTTCTTTTCTTTTCTTTTCTTTTCTTTTCTTTTCTTTTCTTTTCTTTTCTTTTCTTTTCTTTTCTTTTCTTTTCTTTTCTTTTCTTTTCTTTTCTTTTCTTTTCTTTTCTTTTCTTTTCTTTTCTTTTCTTTTCTTTCCAGCCTCTGAGAAGGGGAACAGCTGAATGCTGCTAAAGCTTTTAGGTCACTTTGGGTGCTGGGGACTCTGAGACTGCAGCTCTGTCACTGAAGAAAGGTTTTGGGGGTTCGTGGTCCCAAGCTGAGCGTGTGTGTGTGGCTGGCTGTTACCTGGCACTGGGGAAGTGGCTCAGGCCATTTTCAGCCATACAAACATATTTTGGAGTTTACTCATGGAGGAGGTTTTTCTTCTGTTGCAATGCTGAGAAAAACCTCCCAAATCTTGCTAGAAAATGGAGTTTTTCCCCTCGAGAAGGAAAATGTCCTCTCGTCTCCACAGGTAACCTGTTTCCTCATGCAACCAGGAGAAAAGTGTTAATACCCTGCTCATTAGGAATCTCAAATTCTGCTGTCCTCCCCTGCATCCTAATCCAAACACATTTCATCTCTTTCCTATACAGAGATCCAAACAAAAATGAAAATGTTAGTGTTAACAGTAAACTCAGCAGGAAATCCAATTTCTCTCTGCAGCTGTAGATGTGGTTTTGACCTCCTAAAACGTGACTTTTTGTGTTAATTTAATACTAAATTCCCATCAGATTAAGCACAATCTGAAGACACAACAGGAGAATGGCAGAGGAGGGGAAGCCAAGCAGCACTTAACGTCATCTTTACTTGTGTTTCCTGCTGAAAGATCAGATCAGGTGGTGAATTATTAATGCTGCAGTCTGGCGCTATCCCGGGCGTGCAGCCTGCCAAAACGTAAAAAGTCCATTGCAGAGCAGGATATTGGATCCCATCGGTGCAAACAGGCACGCTTCCATGTTTGAAAGTTCACAGTGGGAGAATTCAAATCAACCTCGGAGGTTGGCTGCAGATTAAGCTCCTCTATTTTTAATTAGATGCCACACCAAGGACCTCATGTCAGGAAAAAAGTAACACTAAACCCATGGAAATATCCGTAATAATTGTCCTACAGGCTCAGTCATTGTCGGTGGGGTAAAACATTAACATCCTTTTATCGTGCTTCAGCATTTCCTTGGTTTGGGGTTTTTTTCTGCAGCCCAACAACTTTAAAGGCCAACGAGTTAAGAATTGCCCAGGATGATAATGGGTCTGCTCCGAGACTTTAATGATTGGCACGGCTCAGGAAGGGGAGAAACAAAACTGGAGGAGGCTCCCTGGGGAAGGGGGTAAGGCCACAAAGGGCTGAGTGGGCAACGTGCAGAAAGGGGCTGCTGCTTTCACACTATTGCTGCTTAAAGGAAGACAAACCCTGGCCACAGCTGACTAATTTTGGCTAATTGGGACCCGCCTGGAGGCCTCGCTCCTCCTAGGTCAGGGCAGCATTCATTCCTGGGCTCTTCTCAGAATGTGGCCCAGCCACCGCCCGTGACAGCAGTCACGAGATGGAAAGGGGTGGACAATTGTTCCTTGTGGGAGATCGTGTCCCACCCATTTCCTTTGCTTTCCCAGAGCTGGGATCCCTCACCCAAACTCAGGGGCTGTGCTGGCTTTTACAGGGTCCGGTAGTGACAGGGAGAGGGGGAACGGGTTCACACGGACAGAGAATGGGTTCAGATTGGATATGATGAAAAATTCTTCCCTCTGCGGGCAGTGAGGGGCTGGCACAGGTGCCCAGAGCAGCTGTGGCTGCCCCTGCATCCCTGGCAGTGTCCCAGGCCAGGCTGGATGGGGTTTGGGGCACCCTGGGACAGTGGGAGGTGTCCCTGCCATGGCACAGGGCAGAACGTGGTGCTGTTTCAGGTCCCTTCCAAAGCCATTTGGTGATTCCTCCTGCCCCAGGGCCAGCAGTCACTGTGGAGCCTTCCCTGCCATGGCACAGGGCAGAACACGATGCTGTTTCAGGTCCCTTCCAAAGCCATTTGGTGATTCCTCCTGCCCCAGGGCCACAGGTCACTGTGGAGCCTTCCTTCTCTGACGATTGATCAGTTCGCACTCGCCCACTGCTCCTCTCCTGCTGAAATCCTCATGAAAGGATTTCAGCTGATGCTGGTGGGTTTTGGTCCTTGGCAGGGGGGGCTCCCATTCGGGGAGTGGGGCTGAGTGACTCAAAGTGCCCGTTTGCATTTCAGCTGCCAAACTGTGAGTGAAGGAGCCTTTCTTGTGTAACAGCCCTTCCCCAAAGGTGGAATCCTCCTGCAAAAGGGGAGGCTCGTGTGGGGTCAGCTGTGGGGAGAGCTGGGTGCTGGGGGTGAGCCTGCCCATCCTGCAGTGAGGATCAGCCTGCTTTGGGGCAGTGATTCTCACTCAGACACATTGATCCTAAAATACATCAGGGAAAAATGTAATTTTTGTGACATCTCTGCTCAATCACTTTTTTTTCACTGCCAAAAAATTATCACACTGTGCACTTGGTAGAATTCATGTTTCTGGTAAACACGGTGAATTACTTGGACACATTAAAGTCTGTTATGTAACAATAATAATAATAATAATAATAATAATAATAATAATAATAATATTTTTACTGAGGTGCAGGACAGAGGAGGAAGGATTGTTCAGGTATTTCCAATATAATCTCATGGTAACCCGAGAATTGAGGTTAAAGAGTTTCACTCTGTCTCCTTTAAATGCTACTAAAGTATTAGTTAAGGGGGATTTTGTCATTGTTAGTAGGGGTTTTTACTTGTTTTGGTTCTTAAAAGGAAATACCAGATGGAGACCTGTGAATCTCTAACAAACTTTTAACCAAATCCACTTCTGTGCCCCATTTTTTGTATAACTCAAGAAAAGGGAGAGGTTGTCAGGTAGTCCAGGGTGTCAAAAAAGTAGATTTAAAACAAAAAAATCTCTATGTAAAAGTTTCCACCAGCCACTTGCTGGTGTTCAGCACTTCAAGGGGTTGGACAGTGATACTAAATCAGAGCTTTTCATCAAAACAGCCATGAATATGAAGTAAACCTCGAAGAATTCGGATGAGGGATGTAGAACCATTTCAGATGTTATTGGTCCCCGCTGTTTCCCTTTCCAGCACTCACTTCTTGCTCCGGTGTTGCTGCCCTTTGACATTTGCTGGAACCAGCGAGGGGAGGAAATGACACCGTGGTATTTATTAACCTGCAGAGCGGATGTGAAACAGGGGAGCTTTCCCTGAGAGCAGGACAGAGCTTCCCTGTGAGAAACAGTCCCTGAGAGCTTACCTGGAAAATACAGAAAAACAGCTGTTTTATGGAGACAGTGCTGGGCTGCAGTGGAGCTGTGATTGCAGCATGGTGCAGGAGTTCTTTGGTCATAACAGCCTGGTCTGGGTCTCTCTGCCTCATTCCCAGTTTCAGCCCCGTAATCTCTCTCCCTCGCAGCTCCTGTACCATCAGACACTGACCCAGCAGCCATCCCACAGGGAACACGGTGCCTGTGAAATGGGGTGGTCAGTGCACCTTGGGAAGCCGTTCTGCTTCCCTTTGGGTCAGGATTTAATAGATCAGACATTGTTCTTGCAATAATTTTGGCAAAGATCAAAGCAGAGAAGTTGAAGGGAGAAATGGTTCTGGCTTCAGCTTTTTAAAATAAAAGAAAATCTTCACTTTTCTTTTGGGAGTTGAGTCGAAGGTCTCACTAAAAGCAAGGAAGGTGTGTGCTGCCTTTTGTGTACCAAACCCTTGGACACCCCAGACAAAATGCATCGGGTTGGATTTTCTCCTGTTCCTTTCTCCAAGGAGGAGGATCTCAGAGAGAAATACATTCCCGTGGGATGAGGTACAGGACAGGGATGGGGTAGAGGAATACATTCCTGTCTCAGCAAGGCAGTGAGGTCACATCCTGGGGAGGTTCTCAGGGCCAAATTCTGCCTTTGTCTGAGCACCCTCTGGGCAGGATTCAGGGCACAGCACGAACGCCTGCCCGGTTTTGGTTCCCTCGTTCCCCTCCCAGTGTGAGGCTCTGCAGGGATTGCTCTTTGCAGCTGTACCAAGGAAAGTCAGAGGAGTGCTCCTTGTGCTTGGAGGTACAAGAGCTGCAGGAAACTCTGCCCAGCCAGGGTAGAACTGGAATCTCCTAACATGAGGGTAGGAGCATCCTGGCCAGTGTCAGAGAAGTGTTACTGAGAGAATGATCCATGTTCTCCTCTTGCCTCACCTTCCCAGCAGGCTGGAGACCTGCAGGTGCCTGCAGGAGGAGGGAATGGGAGGGAGCAGGGTTTGCTTCCTTGTCACCCTGTGTATTTTCTGGGGATTCGGATTTTACTGCTGGCTGCTGCTGGCTGTTTCCCATGGGAACAGATTCCCATTCTCGTTACAATGTCTGTGTTGTTTTGTAAACACTAAGAGAGCTTTGCCCTTCTCACGCCAGTTTCCCCAAACAATCTCTGTCACCTGTTGTTTGCTGAAACAGACGCAGTCCTTCTCTGACCAATGGCAGCCCCTTGGTGGAGCATCTTATAAAAGAACAGAGATTCAAAAAGTAAAACCTTCTGATCACCTAGAACTGTCTGTGTGCTTTTCCTCACTGCCCAATCACTGTAACACTTCCTGGCGTTTCTCTTAAAAGATTTTCCTGCAGAGATTTCTCCTCAGCGTGGCTCTCGCAGGCAGAGGTGGCATTGCTCACGGGCTGCTCTCCACCCTGCTGAGGTTGAAATCCCACAGGGACTCCTGAGAAACCTCAGCAGTTCTCGTGGGCTTTGCACAGGAATATTTGTGCAGAGCCATGAGTTCATCTGGTTCATGGCAAAGGGAGAGGAGCCTTTTCCATGAAGGAAAAGTTGTTGGAGCAGCACCCAGCAGGAACGAAGGGTTCAGCTCTCCAGGAGTGCAGCTTGGGTTTTCCCTTTCTCCCAGGCCAGAACATTTGTTCTGATTTGTAGTTTGGTGTATTTATTCACTTTCTCCTCTTCACCCGAGTTCTTTTTTCTTTATTTTCAAGACTACTTCTGCACACAACATTTAATATAGCTTTAGAAATTTTTTTCTGTGAAACCTCCCCTTTTCTGATTATTAGTTTTGCATACTTGTAAGTGGAACAAAAAAAGTATTTCATATTTCTGGAGTGTGTAGGAACCCATGGAATACAGATATATTACCACTGCCTATGACATTGATGTATGTGAGCCCTCAGAAGGAGCAGTGATCACTTAAAATGAAATTTGAACCATTTCAGCTTCCCTTGGGGTTCAAAAATACATCCACCAGCTCTAAAGCTGCCAGTTGTTTGTGACATGGCACTTTTCCTCCCTCTGAATGGGGTGGAACTGGATGTTCTAGCATTTGTGGGTGGACACGTCCACATTGTGCAACCCAGTGTGGAGCTGGGATTGAAGAGCAGGATCAAACTGCCCCTGGGACTGGAAAAGGCAGGAGGATCACCCTGTGTCTGGAGGATTCCATGGTGCTGAGAAAAGAGGCTCAGAAAAAGCAACTTTGGGATTAGGAGACTTTACCTGATTTGGGGCCTGAGCTTCTCCCTTGAGCTCCTCACTCAGCACTGAGGATGTGCCAGCCCTGTGGTCCCTGGGCAGCACACGTGGCCAGATTGCACTTTGACCACTCATCTGTTAAAACTACTTCCACAATGAGATAAAATTAATCCTGTGATTAATTAATCCATGGTGTACCTGGAGAAGGTGCTGTACTAAAACAGGGATGGAAAACCTGCTTCCTGTGGCTACAGCTCCAGTCTGGAGATGAGGGTGCTGGAATGCAGCGTGGGAGAGGCCTGCAGGGTGAGCAAGGTGGCAAATCTGCAGACTCCAAGGGGAGTTTTTAGATGCCGTGCACAGCAGCCTAAAAAATGGACACTAAAATGACTGAGCAGGAAAATGATGCTAGAACTCCACATTCAGCAGCTGGGGGTGCCTGCTGTACAGAGGGCAGCCCAATAAATGGACACTAAAATGGCTGAGCAGGGAAATGATGTTTGTTAGAACCCAGGTTCAGCAGTTGGGGATCCCTGCTGTACAAGGGACAGATTAATAAATGGACACTAAAATGAGCAGGAAAATGATGTTTGTTAGAACCCAGGTTCAGCAGTTGGGATGCCTGCTGTATGAAGGACAGCCTAATAAATGGACATTAAAATGACTGAGCAGGGAAATGATGCTAGAACCCAGGTTCAGCAGCTGGGGGTGCCTGCTGTACAAGGGGCAGCCCAGTAAATGGACACTACAATGTCTGAGCAGGGAAATGATGTTTGTTAGAACCCAGGTTCAGCAGTTGGGGTGCCTGCTGTACAAGGAGCAGGAGCTGCAGCAGTGCCCAGGCTCGTGGGATTTCTCCAGACAGAATCTCCTGCTGCCTCTCAGCCCAACGATTGTCCAGGGCAAGGGCCTTGGAGCCAGCAGAGCATTTTTACGTGATGTAAAGCAGCTTTAGGAATTGTGGAGGAGTGAAATAAATCTGTGTTTAGGACCTGAGCTAAAGGCAAAGACTTTGCAGGCAAATCTCGTTTAGCTCAGTCCAAACTGCTTTGCTACAGAGCAGCCCAGGGATGGCGAGTCAATCTCTTTTCCATATGGAAAGCTGGAGGGAAAGGGCAGATGTCAGGCTGGTGTCAAGTGTTTTATACATTTGGAACCGTTCAGGTTTTATATTGAATCACAGCTTTAATTGGCTGGGTTTTAATCACGCTGAACACTTGGAAAGAAATGCCTTTTTATTAGATTGGCTTTTGTAATTTCTCAGCCCTACTCGAAGCAGGGAAACCTGCAACATTGCTTTAGTCTTTGAAATCCAGCAGCTCTCCTCACACAGCCGGAGGATCTGTGCTGTGTATTTACTGCTTTGGGAGCTGAAGTGGCTAACAGAGTAAAAGAGTGAGGCAGAACCTCAAGGTTTGTCATTTATCCGAGGGGATGCACATTTAACTGCTCTCCAGAAGTGGCAGTATTTTAAAAGGCTCTAAGCATGAAATGATTAATCAAACAGAAAGAAAAGGGTGTTTCAGAGAACTTTGGCAAGGCGCACTTGAGGAACTATTTTCCATCCATTGAAATGTAAATACTCAGAAGCACAGTCCCTTTAAAAGCCCAGGTTTTTTTCCTGGGGATCCTTCTCATGTGGTTATTACCCTTTTTGCTGTGATCACAAGCTAGGTAGGGAGTGTTTCTGTCTAAGCGTGGCAGTAAGAGAATTAAATTAATGTCACACCACCAGAGACACTGCGGCTCAATTTACAAATTATTTGGCTCCTTATCATAAAGGTTTTCATGTTATGTCTCTTTTTGCAGACCCAGCCTTCTGACACCACAGTGGCAAAATCCATTTCAGATGTGACAGCTGTAAACAGCCTGGAGTCAGAATGATTTCATTTTGCACACACATTTGAAGAGGAAGAAGAAGAAGAAGAAGAACAAAGCCTTAGACTGTGCTGTGACACTTTTACCTCTCCTCCCAGAGCACCCTCTCTGCGGATCCCCGAGCCAGGGGGGGATCCCTGAGCCCAGGGGGGATCCCTGAGCCCGGGGGGGATCCCTGAGCCCGGGGGGCATCCCTGAGCCCGGGGGGCATCCCCGGGCCCAGGGGCGTGCTGGTTCAGCAGGCTGGGGCTGGCAGCACCCACGGCAGCTCGCAGGGCAGCTCGCAGGGCTGGCAGCTCTGCAGGTGCTCACATTCCTGCTCCGGGGAGCTGGAAAAGCAGGGAGAGGGGGATCAGCGTCAGCACTGGTGGGCCAGAAAGGTTTGGAGAGTGAATGTCACCCCCTGTGCAGTGTTTGAGTAAATTAGCTCAGGGTGAAATCTCGAGTCCCCAAACCTTTGGGGCAAACGTGTTGGGGACCACACAATTCCAGGGAGAAAGGAATAGGGACAATTTAATCTCCCCTATTGCACCACGGTCTGTGCCCCATAATCTGTGTTTTGGTTCTAGTGGGACTTGCTGAAGCTGAATTGGGTTGGTGTGAACTTTTCTGGGCATGGAAAGAGGGAAATTATTGCAATGAGTTTGATTTGTTGCTTTTTGTTTTTTTATTTGACCATCTGATCCTGAGTAACCCAGAAAATATTCTGTTGGATTTAAGTTTTCCATTCTTTCAAATTCTTTCTATAAATAAAGGTTGTTCCCACTTCGAAAACAACGACACCATTCCAAAAGAAAAATGAAGTATTTTGCTTTCCAAACACCAATAACTTTATTTTATGGATTTTGTTTTTCCCCCAAGCAAGATCTATTTCAAATATAAACAATTTGAATTTGCAGAAAAGTGTGGTTTTTGACGGATAATACATTCATTGGGAATGCTTGCCCAGCTCCAGATGGCAAATAACACCTCTGGGAGGTGCCTGGGATGATGTACCTTGAAATCACCCCCGGAGCTGGCGGGGGGAGCTGGGGACACTGGGGGCTCCCCAAGCCCTGTAACCAGCACTGGGGGTGACAGATGGACAGGGGCCACGGGGGCCAGATGTGGGCACACGTGGTTGAGGGCCTTGCCTGGGGAGATGGACCCCGCAGGGCTGTGCTCCTACAGCCGGGGCCAAATTAAAATCTTTTGTCCTGAGGACTCTGAATTTGCTGCCAGGCAGCAGCAGATCCCCATCTTTGCCTCTGGCTCTGAGCTGCCTTTTCCCCCCACCACTGAATTTTGTGGCCCCTCTGCACGTGGGCAGGCTTCAGCCTCAAACAAGCTTTTATTTCTGTGGGTAAAAGGCCAAAATTAATAGAGTTTGGTAATAATTTACAGTGGCCCAGGGAGGTCTGTCATGCCAAGGGAAACAGCATTGACCCACTGAGCAGCCCCTAGTGAGACCCCGGTCCCACTGACGGGGATGGCTGAGCTCCTGCAGCTCTGTGGGGTTGTGTTCACCCTCCTGCTCCATGAATGGAACCTGGGCTTGGCAAGGGAGCTCAGTCTGGGGTTAGCACTTGGGTTTTGGGTGCTCATCCCTGCACTGTTTGGGAACTTTGGTTTGTAAGTTTATCAAGAACGGTTCTTAGCACAAACACAAACTTCATATTTTACTGCCAGTGGTAGTTGCCTTCTTTATTCTTTCTTTTTTTTTTCCTTTTTATTCTTTTATTAATTTAATATTTTATTTTTCTTTTTCTTTCTTCTTAGAAAAAATGCAACTGTGTAAAGTGCACTTGGTTAGAAATCTTCCTGTGGGCAAAACCCTGAGGTGGAGTGCATGGTTTTGATCAAGAATAAATTGCATATTAAAAGGCTGGCAATCCAAAGGTCTGGGTGATAATCCTGATTCTCTGGCAGGATCTCTGTGCCATATTAGATAAAGCACTCAAGGACCCTGTCCCTCTCTTTCCACAGCTGAGAAACTGTGATGGAAAATGTGATGGAAAATGTGATGGAAAATGCTCAGCCCATCCACACCAGGGTCTGGAGGCTTCACTGAATAATTCTGACAAAGTTCTGGAGAGCCTCAGGTGTGGACAGGTCTGTGGGTGCTCCTGTACCAGCGTACCTGTACAGAGGGGGAGGAGGAGGAGGAGGAGGAGGAAGAAGAAGAGGAGGAGGAGGATGAGGAGGAGGAGGAAGAAGAAGAGGAGGAGGAGGAGGAGAAGGAGGAGGAGGAGGAGGAGGAGGAGGAGGATGAGGAGGAGGAGGAGGAGGAGGAGGAGGAGAAGGAGAAGGAGGAGGAGGAGGAGGAGGAGGCCAGGGCTCTCTGGCAGCATGGGGCTGTGAAATTGCAATTTGAAGACTGGTTTCAATGGGCTCGTGTTTATCTTTGTTCAGAGGGCTCCTCTGCCTCTTGTCCTGCCCGGGAGCAGCGTGTGCTGCCTTTGTCCGCAGGGCAGTGCCTGGGGCAGAGGTGACCCTGGCAAATCCGTGCCTGGTGCTGCTGCGCCGGCAGGGAGCTCGTGTCCATCGTCTCACTTTCACAGTCCCTGCAAACAGAGCTGGGAATGCAATAACAGCAAAACATGCTCCTTTAACCTCCTCGGCACCGGCGTGGAAAATAATACCCCAGATAGGCGCCCTGAATGCTTCCATAATTTATTCATTCAACAATATCTTTTGCTGTAGTTAATGTTGTATTTCCCCGGCCGGGCTGGCACGTGAAGCGTGAGAAATCCTTATGGACAGATTGCTTTGCCTTCCTGAAAACAAACTCGTGTTATCTGCAGAGCGGCCTAAACGAGCCAATTCCTCTGGGGTGGGCTGCCAGGCCAGGGGGATGCACGGAGTGCTCGGTGGCTACTGGAGTGTTCAGTGGCTACTGGAGTGCTCAGTGGCTACTGGAGTGTTCAGTGGCTACTGGAGTGTTTGGTGGCTACTGGAGTGTTCAGTGGCTACTGGAGTGTTTGGTGGCTACTGGAGTGCTCGGTGGCTATTGGAGTGTTCAGTGGCTACTGGAGTGTTCGGTGGCTACTGGAGTGCTCAGTGGCTACTGGAGTGTTTGGTGGCTACTGGAGTGTTCAGTGGCTACTGGAGTGTTTGGTGGCTACTGGAGTGCTCGGTGGCTATTGGAGTGTTCAGTGGCTACTGGAGTGTTTGGTGGCTACTGGAGTGCTCAGTGGCTACTGGAGTGTTCAATGGCTACTGGAGTGCTCACTGGCTACTGGAGTGCTCAGTGGCTACTGGAGTGTTCGGTGGCTACTGAAGTGCTCAGGCTCACCTGCCACCAGGGGAGGGGCAAAGGAGACCAGTGCCCAGGGAATTCTGACCCATTTTATCTGCTCTGGTCAGCACCTGAACTGTTCCTTCTCTGCTCCAGAATTTTAAATTTATGTAAATACCAAAAAAAGGGAAAAAAGCACAATCAAAGTCCCAGTGCACAAGTCTGCAACAGTTTGTATCCATGAAAACCTTCCCTTTCTCCCATTTCTTTTCCTCACTAAGAGCCTTCCTTGTACAAAACCTCACTCTTACCCTTGTTTTATCCTTATCCTCCTCTCACATTTTGTGCTGCCTTGGTCCCCCTGCAGCAGTGGGGTGCAGCAGTGAGTGGTTTTCTCCAGTGGAATCTGAGGAACTGCATTTCCATTGTTTAGGCCTAATTCTGAAAATGCCAAGCCAGAGGAGTCAAAGAGGATGAATGTATTTCAGTGGTTTTCTTTTGGAGGGACATTTTTATTTTTCACTTTTCACAGCCTGTCCACCCTAGCCCACTGGAAATCTATGGGTATTTTTAAGCAGAGGGTCCCTGATGCTGTATTTTACCCCCAGAGCGAGGACTCCAAGGGTAAGTGTTAATCTCAGTCTGATTTCATGTGCAAACCAGCTGCCTGTATCTCTTGCCCTGCATCTGTCTCAGATGGGGCTGGTTTCCACCACTGTGGCCAGTGCAGCCAGAAAGTTAATTTAGTGCATATTGGGAAATTCCTCAAACACCATGAGACTTAACACCATTTTTTCCCATCAAACCCTTGAAGTTGGTGTTGATATTTAGAGGTGTGAGACTGCAGGGCTGGGGAGTGGAATGTTTCACTAATTTATTGGAGGGGGCTGATCTGGGGTGTTATCTCCATAGACCAAGCTGTTATTGTTTCACTTACAGGTTAAGTGCAATATAACCCAAAGTCACAAAGTGTTCCCTGTAACGCAGGGCCTGTAACGCTCTCCTGTGGCTGACACCTGAGCTAAAGAATGCGTCTGCCAGCCTCCCTGAATAACCTGCCAGTGTATTCTAATTGGCTTTACAAGGGCCCAAGTTTATTTATAGATGTGTTTTTGAGTGCCTCACCCAGTGGTGAGGGTGCTGCTTTGGGAATCGTGAGCTGGGAGCTCCTGGGCTGACTTTGCTCCTGCCCTGCCACGGTTTTGGGTGAGTTTGATGGCCAATCGTGAGCTGGGAGCTCCTGGGCTGACTTTGCTCCTGCCCTGCCACGGTTTTGGGTGCCTGTTTGATGGCAGAGGTGCCTGTGGGTCCCTCCTCAGTCTCACAGTCTGGGCAGCTCAGCATGACCCAACACAGTCCCACTGCAGGCAGGGAATGGCCAGTGACACAATCAGAGCCACAGAAACATCAGTGCTGCTCCAAGGGAAAGGTCTGAGGAGAGAATCACGCTTAGGAGAGAATCACATTTAGGAGAAAATCACGCTTAGGAGAGAATCACACTTCGGAGAGAGTCATGGTTAGGAGAGAATCACGCTTAAGAGAGAATCACGCTATAAGAGATAATCCCTCTGGCTCAGAAGGGGAAACAAGGCCCAAAAAGCACAGGGCTGTGGCTTTGGAGTTCCCAGGGCTCTGTGCAGGGGAGGTTTCCAGGAGGAAAACCTGGGATTCTCCAGGAGGAGAGCAGGGAGCCTGGCAGGACCCGTCTGGCTCTGTGTGCAAACAGGGGCTCGTTTGGAGAACTGAGAGCAGCCCAGCACCAGAGCAGGAGCTGTGTCATTTCTGTCCCCCCACAGCTCTTTGAGGCAGACAGGATCCAAGCTCAGGTCACTTCTGCCAGCCCTGGGGCTCCCCAGCTCGGTCAGTTTTAAGGCCCTGGCTGGGTCGGTGTGAGGAAATGCTGCAGAGGAGCAGCATCCAGCTGGGGTGGAGAGCACCAGCCCTTGCTGCACGTTGATGTCTCTGCTGCTGATCCATAAAAGCCATGGGGATCACAGAGAGGAGGGAAAGTGGCCAGAGGAGACAGCAGATGGGAAAGCAGGAGAAGGAGCAGCCTGGGAGGGCTCAGGTGTGCCTGGGAGGGGCTGCTGGCCAGGCCCAGACCCTGCTGCTCACAGCAGCTCAGAGTCCCCTGCAGCGGGCTCACAGAGATCCAGAAATGCTCCTGTGACAAGCAGGCACATCAGGTCCCTGGCAGGGACGTGCAGGGGGGTGGCAGAGGGCAGGGAGGGGCTGGCAGGGTGTGTGCACCTTCCCACCCTGCCTCTGCCCAGTCAGCCCCTGCCCAGTGCCCCAGTGTCACCCGGGTCCCAAGGATAAGTGGGCCTGGGTGTTTCAGGGACACTTTTGCTCCTGCTCTGTACAGCACAATCTCAGCCCCCCTTGTCCTGGGACCCAAAAGCTGTTTGGGAGCTCAGTCCTACCAAAACCCTGCTCTGGGGGCAGCTGATGGGCTGAGAGGGAGGCAAGCAAGCTGTGGAGACACAAAGGAGCCCCAAGATCCTGACTTGCATATAAACCAGATTTTTTTAAAAAAAAAAAGAAGAAAAAAGCTCAGTCCCACTCACAGCTTTTATGGGGATGGAGGAGGTTATTCAGTAACCCGCCTGTTCACAAAGGCACTTTTGTTCCTAATAGGGCCTGAAATGTTACGACCTAATGTGTAACTTCCCCATTTACTCGTGTAGCAGCACGGAGGTGACTCTGTAAGGACATGAAAGAGCTGCTCCCGAACGCCAGCGCAGCACCTGTCCCGGGAGCGGGGATGTGTCAGCCTGGCCGTGGGGCAGCAGCTCCTCTGAGCCAGCGCAGGGCACAGGAACTCAGCATCCTCCTCACCAGTGGGGCTGGCTGGCCCCTAAAACCTGCTCTGAGCCCGGGCTGGGCCCAGCCATGGCATCCTCCTCATCAGCGGGGCTGGCCCCTAAACCCTGCTCTGTGTGTGTGGGCTGTGACACAGTCACAGCATCGTCCTCACCAGTGGGGCTGGCCCCAAAACCTGCTCTGTGCATGGGCTGTGACACAGTCACAGCATCGTCCTCACCAGTGGGGCTGGCTGGCCCCAAACCCTGCTCTGTGCATGGGCTGTGACACAGTAACGGCATCCTCCTCACCAGTGGGGCTGGCCCCAAAACCTGCTCTGTGTGCAGGCAGGGCACAGTCACAGCATCTCCTCATCAGTGGGGCTGGCTGGCCCCAAACCTGCTCTGATCCCGGGCAGGGACACAGGATCTCAGCACCCGAAGAGCTGAGGTGTGAGGTGTGAGGTGTGAGGTGTGAAGGTGTGAGGTGTGAGGTGTGAGGTGTGAGGTGTGAAGCCACCCAGCCCCGCCCAGGAGCTGCTGGAGGTGATCAGGGGGACCTGGCCTCTCCCTGCAGCCAGACGTGGTGGCTTGTCCAGGGAGATTCAAGCCCCTCACACTTCCAGGATGCTGTGGATTTTTCAGCAGGTGGTTTAAGGAAAGGTGAGGCACCCCCATGTGAGCCAGGCTTCCTCCACTGTGGGAAAGGAGTCTGGGATAACCAAAGGATCCAGTGGAGAAGTGAGTGCAAAACTGATGCTTTATCTCCCTCCCTGCCTGAGCCCTCCTTATTACCTGAAGTTGTGAGTGTCACTGAAACTGAGACATTGTTTGCTTTTCTAATCCCAGCAGGGGATTAGTTTGAAGAACGGGGACCAGGAGCCTTCATAATGTGAGACCTAGGCAGCGAAACTGCAGCTGATGCTGTTATTCAGCTCTGTAACTGAGCCTTTGAGGAATTATTCTGTATTATTTGCTTCTCTTGTATCGCATGGCAGGAAGCGCCACAGGATAATTACTCACATTAGAAATGCTTCCTTTGCTCTGTTCTCAACATTCCACGTTTCATCTTCCCGGGTGCCCCGTGTCAGAGGAGCTCCAGGGGCTGCAGGGCTCTTTGGGGTGTGACCATGAGAGAGACCAAAGGTGCTGGTGACAACGAGGACAGGGAAGGTGGGGACAGGGTGATCCCACCTGGTCTGCTGCCAGATTTTGTGCTTGTGTTTTACTGATGGTGTCTGACAACAGACACAGCTTTTCACACCCTTGTGGGGAAAATTTACTTTGTTAAATAAAGTGAACTGGGAGATGAAAGGGGGCAGGAGGGCACAAAACTGCAGAAAGATTAATTTTTGGGGTTGTTGTTTTCTTTCTTTTCCTGGGCACACTTTCAGTGCCTTTTATCAGTTTGCCTCATCCCTGGCAGTGCCCAAGGCCAGGCTGGGTGGGGTTGGAGCAGCCTGGGATAGTGGAAGGTGTCCCTGCCCAGAGCAGGAGGAGGATCTGGATGAGCTTTAAAACCCTTTCCTCCAACTGTTCTGTGATTCTGTGATCATTTTATTTTAACAAATCCAAGTTTAGCGGAAAAGCAAATTCCCTTAGGTAATTTCCACTGCCCAAGGGGCTGTCAAGGACCTGTGGGGCACCACCTGAGGTATGTGGTGCTGTGCCCCTGGGTGTCTGCAGGTGTGTCATCCATTCCACAAACTCTGCTCATCCCTGAGGCACAGTCCTGGAGAGCAGCGAGCATCAGCTCAGCCCCGAGTGCAAACTGCAGCCAGGGGTGAGCTGAACATCCCCTCCTGGCAGCAGCACAGCAGCAGCAGCAGCAGCAGCACAGCAGCAGCACAGCAGCAGTGCAGCAGCAGCACAGCAGCAATGCAGCAGCAGCACAGCAGCAGCAGCAGCAGCAGCAGCAGCAGTGCAGCAGCACAGCAGCAGCAGCAGTGTTTTTCCAGTCCAGTCCATGGATTCACTTCACACAGACACTCCTGACCTTGTTTATTTTTTCCTTTATCTGCCTGGCCTCCCCACAAATATTATTGCATTGCTGGAACAGACCAATTAAGTGGCCAGAGCCCTCAGTGAAAACCTTGACTTCTCTTTAACCTTCCTGAGGGATTGCTCATTAGCAGGAATGTTAGTGCTGGTTTGGAGGCACGGCAGAGAATTCTCCAAACCCCTCTCCAGGTGGGACAGTGCCAGCTCCCAGCAGTGGGAATCCCAGTTCTCCCATTCCTATGGATGCTGATAGCTTAGAAATGGCAAAAATAGATTTTTGTTGCCCTGCCAGTGATGTGCACCTGCGAGATCTTTTGAAAGAAACAGCTGAATTAAGTGATTTGCAGCACGATGGCATCTCTGGTTTCAGGTCTTCAGCCATAAAGGGATCCCACTGATGCACAGGGAGGGGAAAAGCTATTCTGCTTCTCCCTGTTCCTCCTCCTTTGCACCTCAGTGAGAAAATGGGTCATTTTGTCCTGTGCCAAAAGCAAAATGATAAGAAAAGCTTTTTTTCTTTTCTTTTCTTTTTTTTTTCCTGCCTAATTTTAGACTGGAGTGCTTTGAAATGTTGGGCTCCTTACAGAGCACAAGTTTCCTTTGCTCACAGTCTCCAGCTGCTCTGATTTCTCATGCAAGCAGAGGAGTTCTGCTCTCTGCCCCCTCCCCAAACCAAGAATTAAACCCACATAGGAATGTCTCACCAGAGTCCCAGCACCTGCATGAGGACCCTGAAATATTTCGGACAGGGAACTGCTCATAGAGTGAATTTTTAAGATGGAGCTTCCTTTTAAAAAAAATCATTAATCACTCAGAAAATATTTCTCATCTTCCAATCTGTTTGGAAACAAACAGTTTAGCAAAGCTATTAGAGACAGATCTTGGAATAATTAGAATCAATACAATTAAAACACAATTTCTCAAGGCTGATGTTTTTCCCTTTCTTTCTCTCCTTGTGCTTCACACAGCAATTGTTCCAGTGGGAACCAGGTGGAAGGGAAATTGAGGTTTCATTGCATTCATTTCTAATTATTGCTTTTTATCTCTAATGGGTGTGGAATGCTTAATCTTTGAACTACAATGTCAAAATATATTTGCTAGATAGATCAAATTAGAATAATCCCTCCCCTTATTTCTTCCAGGATAGTAATTGCTCTGTTTTATTTATGTGTCATGCACAGATTAACATTTAATCACTGCTGTTGTACTCAAACCCCAATGGCTGTGCCCTGCCCAGGAGGGGATGGAGTGGCAGCAGGTGTGTCACAGTTCTGGGACTGGGGATGTTCTCCTGAACCTGCGATGGTGACTGGGTGACACCAGGTCAGGTCAGCTGTGAGGAGGTGTCAGAATCACAGAATGGTTTGGGTTGGAAGGGACCCCAAAGATCTTCTCCTTCCACCCCTGCCATGCAGGGACACCTCCCACTGTCCCAGCCCCAATGTCCAGCCTGGCCTGGGGCACTGCCAGGGATCCAGGGGCAGCCACAGCTGCTCTGGGCACCTGTGCCAGGGCCTGCCCACCCTGCCAGGGAACAATTCCTGCCCAAAACCCCACCTAACCCCACTCTCTGTCAGGTTGAAGCCTTTCCCCCTTGTCCTGGCACTCCCTTATAAACCTCCCTTATCTCTCCATCTTTCCTGTTGGTTCCTTTCAGGTCCTGCAAGATCACACTGAGGTCACCCCAAAGCTTCTGCTGTCCAGGTGAACAACCCCAGCTCTCCCAGCAGAGCTGCTCCATCCCTGGGATCATCCTGGAGCCTCCTCTGGGCTCTGCAGCAGCTCCAGGTCCCTCCTGTGCTGGTTTGGGGCAGCTCTGCAGGCGGGGTGCCCTGAGATCCAGGTACTCTCTTGTTCTGAGGGATGGAACCAAACCCAGCCCGTGTGAACCTCTGCAGCCTCTTTGGTTTGCATTCGTGTCTGGGATCTTGGTTCAGATTTTATGGTAATAAACCAAACCTAGATGTGGTCTTGAGCTGGGCCTTGCTTAGGGGTTTGTACATCTGTACATGTGAAGAGCCCCTTTTCCAATTCTGCTTCCTGGAACTTTTTGGGGTTTTGTTTCTGCATCCCTGACCTGGAACTTTGGGGCTGCCTTTGGGAAGTCTCGGAGGTGTTTCTCTGAAATGATTTCTGTTTCCTGACCGAGCCCAAGAGGGAGATTCGGTCAGTGCACCCAGGCAGTGTCCACCCTTTGTTACTTCTGCCCTCCAAGGCCCCTCAGTAACCACTGCCAGAGAGAGTTGGCCCCCAAGGCTTGAATTACAGTGAAGCCATGGATAGAAAATACACCATGAAATTTTATGGCTCCTGCAAAGGGGCTGCCATCTGCTTTTTCTTCCCCCCCGCCTTTCTTTTTTTATAGCCATTCCACAGTCTATTAAACCATTACTGTCTGCTCCCCCACTTCCCGCCAAGGTCTGTGTCCATTTCAAAATACAACACTGAATTTCAAAGCAGCCCTTGGGAATTCCCCAGGTCATTCACACTGAACAGACCTTTGCTGATCCTTTTTTTAAATTGGAATATTTGTTCACATGCATAGGTACATATTGCTCTGAGCCCCTCGCCCCTCCCCTCCACCTCCTCCTCCACACAAACCAGAAAAAATCTCACTGTGATGAGCCTGAGCAGGAATTGCTGTGTGGTTGTGCTTTACTGGTCCTGCACAGAGGGATGCTCGGAATTCCCAGCCTGAGTGGTTGTTGGGCTCCTCCTGTGATGGGAGGAACAGCTACAGGTACGGGGCTGAATTGCAGAATTATTCCTACCCCTACAAGGTGCAGGGCTGAACTGCAGAATTATTCCTAGCCCCACAAGGTGCAGGGCTGTGAGTTCTTTCTGCCTGAGTTCGTATCTGTCCCCAAACACCAATCGTGATCCCAAGTGCTCCGTCTGCTCTTGCTTTCCTGGCTGTTCCTATTCCATCCCTTCCCTCCCTGTTGTTTTATGAAGAGGGAACTGGATTCCTCTTGTTTCTGAAAATCACTTTTGCATGTGGTGAGCTCTGCTGTTTCCCGTGATGGGAGGGTTTTCCTTTCCTATAAACATTTGGGGAGGTTTCATATCTCCTGCCCCCGGGTTTTCATCCTGGAAGGTGGAACAAAACCTCTTCAGCTGTGACAGGTGTGCCCAGGGGGGAGCACACGGACCCTGCTGGGTGCTGCCATCGCTCTGCAGGGAGCTCCTGAGGCTGGACACTGGTGCAGGCATCCCTGCCCGCTCCCTCCTTAAAGTGGTGCAGCTCTAACCCAAACGGATTCCAGCAGGAATTGTGTCTGCAGCCCATGCATCCATTGGGAGGGGATTCCAGCAGGAATTGTGTCTGCAGCCCATGCATCCATTGGGAGGGGATTGCAGTGCCGGGGTGTGATTTGCCTTTGATAACAAAAAATAAAAAAGCACAGGTTCTCCTGAAGGTGATTTCCCACCCCATCCTTGTGTTCTTTTCCTGCTGGTTCTGCACTGCCCAGGCAGCCACGGGGACCCGAGCAGGCTGGGACCGACCCGGACAGGATGGGACCGACCCGAGCAGGCTGGGACAGCCCCGGGCGGGCTGGGACCGACCCGGGCAGGATGGGACAGCCCCGGAGAGGCTGGGACAGCCCCGGAGAGGCTGGGACAGCCCCGGACAGGCCGGGACAGCCCCGGGCAGGATGGGACAGCCCCGGGCAGGATGGGACAGCCCCGGGCAGCCCTGCCGCGGTCACAGCCCAGCAGTGCTGCTGACTCCCCTGCGGCAGCAGATGGCTCGGGTGTGCTCCGTGATTTATGCTCCGCAGTCACTCGGAGATGCTGTGGATGGTTTGGGGCCACCTGCAGCATCCCGGGGAGGAGGAGGAGGAGAACCTCGCTGCTTGGCCAGCCAAACGGACACGCTGTTTTTAATCTCCGAGCTGTGCAAAGAGGGCTCTGGACAAGCAGCTCGGTGCAAACTCCGCTTCCTCCGTGGCTTTCCACGCCGATCCTGCTGCAGGGCACAGCTGTCCGTCTGTCTGTCCGTCTGTCTGTCCGTCTGTCTGTCTGCAGCACAGCCCCGTGCCCGGCTCCCGGGGCTGGGGGACCGCTAGAGGGAGATGGGAATGATTCCCAATATCCGCAATTCTCGTGTTTTCTCTAATAAATGACAATTAACCTCTGCAGCTGCACGGCTGGAACAAGGCTCCAGCCGCTCTCCAGGACCTCCTGTACCTGGAAGGAGGAGCTCAGACGGATCTGCCGGGTCCTTATTTTGGGAAATATCTTTGGTTTTTTCCTTAATATAAATCACACAGCCTCGCTCTGTGCTTGAATTCCAAACCCAAAACTTGGCTGGATGCTTCATTTTATGCTGACTGGGAGTTATTCATGATCTCTGAGAAGTTGTTTTTTAGACCAATTTGCTCTTCTTCAGCTTTTTTACCAGGGATAAAAAGTGTTTGGGGGCATCTGTAGCTGCAGGCAGGGAACAAGGGTGCCTGCATTTCCCCATCCCCGATTTAACTCAGAATAAACTCAGGGTTTGTCTTTAAGGTAGAGGCTGGTCTGTGCTGCCAGACATCAACCAGCAATTTGAAAAATGAAACTAGAACGTTAAATATTTCCCATTCCAAAATGTGGTTCTTTCTTGGTAATACTTGGAAGCACACAAAAACATTGGTTTGAAGTAAGTTCATATGACTAAAATGAAGAAAATAATTATTTTCAGTGTGTTTCTCTCAAACATGGATTTTCATTTCTTCCCTCTTTTTCATCTTTCTGCTGTGATTAAAGGATTCAAAAGAGACAGGAAAAAAGCTAAAAGCAGCAGAGTGTAAGTGTGTGAGAGAGAAAGATCGTTGAAAACTGAGACGCAGTTTCTTGGTTTGAAACAATGTGAGAATTTTCATTACTTGCATTTGGAAAAAAATCCAACCAAACCCTGAGCAAACTGAAACCTCATGTGCGAACTGTCAGATTCCTTCAGAAGCCATTTTTCACTTGAAAGCCCTCGCTCACAGAAAGCATCTTACCCAGCCTTACTGCGGGCACAAAAGCTGCACCTCATTGGTTTAAATGTGACAGGCACCTGATTACTGAGCACGGCCGTGGGTGTTCCCCCCTCGCTGGGCAGGACAGCCCCGCTGGACCCTTCACCCCAGCCCTGGGATTGCAGCAGGAGGCAGCAGTTTGGAGCTGCATTTCTCCCTGCTCCATTGCAAACCAACTCCTTGCAGGTGTAACCTGGGTGTGGGCAATAGCACAGGTCTGATGTGGTGGGGTTTGGTGTCTGCGCCTTCATCGTGCTCCAGCTGGGACATCGGGTGTGCTGCTCGGCCCTGGAGCTGCTCAGTGGGGAGCTTTGGGGCTGAACTGACCCACACTGGAGCCTGTTTGGGAATCCACCCTGGAGCTGCTCAGTGGGGAGCTTTGGGGCTGAACTGACCCACGCTGGAGCCTGGTTTGGGAATCCACCCTGGAGCTGCTCAGTGGGGAGCTTTGGGGCTGAACTGACCCACATTGGAGCCTGGTTTGGGAATCCACCCTGGAGCTGTGGTGCTGGACTGGGCAGAGCCCAGAGGTGCCATGCTCTGCCTGGGTATGCTGGTTTGCTCTCCCTTTATGTGGTCAGAGCTGACAGCTGAATACTGAGGTACTGCAGCACAGCCCCAAATACAGAGTGCAGCTGAGTGGATTTGCTCCTCTTCAGCTTTTCCACCTGAGTCCATTTTTCCATGAACCCAGGAAGTGCCACCCCCGGGGAGCTGTCCCAGGGTGGAACCGTGTCCCAGGGTGGAACTGTGTCCCATGATGGAACCGTGTCCCATGATGGAACCGTGTCCCAGGATGGAACCGTGTCCCAGTGTGGAATTGTGTCCCAGGGTGGAACCGTGTCCCAGGGTGGAACCGTGTCCCAGGGTGGATCCGTGTCCCAGGGTGGATCCGTGTCCCAGGATGGATCCGTGTCCCAGGTGGAACCGTGTCCCAGGGTAGAACCGTGTCCCATGATGGAACCGTGTCCCATAATGGATCCGTGTCCCAGGGTGGATCCGTGTCCCAGGATGGATCCGTGTCCCTGCTGGCTCTGGGGTCACTGGCAGAGGAAGGGTTTCTGTGCTGGTGGTGAGCAGGCAGCTCATCCCTGCCCAGCCCAGCCGTTCCCCCCCCTGCCCAGCCAGGGTGGCCGGGGTGCCCAGGGCTGATCAGTTCTGTCTGTGCAGTCACACAAAGGCAGCTCAGGGGACAGAGCTGGCTTTCCCTCGGGCCCAGCCCGTGTAAAAGAAGAGCCAGGCTTGTTTCAGGCCAAGTGGGAACTTTATAAAGGTACAAAGGTCCTTTCTCCATGCCCACTGGGATGCTAAAAGCTTACAGCAGCTTTCCCCAACAAAGGGCAGCAATGAGAATGGAGCGTTCCGGGCAGAGGAGCACCCACTGCCAGGAAGTGAATCAGCACTGATCAAAGGGAAAGGGTCAGCCTTGAAGGCTCTAAAATCTGCCCCAGTTCCTCTCCAGCAGCCAGGACAGGTTGCACCAGGAGTCAGCAGGGAATTTTCTACTGGAATTGGTTTTTTCTGATAGAAAATGACATTATTACAAAGTAAAACTATGTCATGAGAAACACTCTTTTTTTGTGTGTTTTTTTTTTTTTTCCCCCCAAATGAATATTTCATTGGGCAAATCAAAATGAAGCATTTCCTTTTGGACAAGTTTAAGCCAAGAAGGAATATTTCATTTTGTTGGAGTTGCTTGAAATATTCTATTTTAAAATGGCACTCTGAAAACATCATGGAAAGTTCTTTCTCCCACATGCACCTATTTTCAAGCCAGGACTGATCCCTTTGAAAAACAACTTCTCCCACCAAAATCCTGCCCCAGTCCCATGGAACTGGGGAGCCCTTTCACCCCGGAATGTTTGAGCAGACATCCCCCAAGCTCAGCACAGCAAAGCAGAGAAACCACGACCCACAGCAGCATCTCCCACCCCCCGGAGCAATCTCTTCAGCTATATCTAATGTTGCTTTAAAAAGCCTTTCAGCTCCATTAATAATCTAAACAGATACTGGGGGTTTAATTAGCAGGCTAATTAGAGAGCGTGGTTGGGCACGTACTCAGGCAAGAATATTTTATCAGTGGAGTGAGCAGAGAAGAATTCTTGTTTGTAGCAATTTTATCTCTGAATTCTGCACCAGATCTCAGCACAGAGCTTGGCCTAAAGCAGAGTTTGGCCACTGCAGGAGACAGCCAGGCTGAGGAAAACCAAACCCCTCACCTTCACCAGTGAGGATTTTCTACACACAGGCATTAATTTCACGTCCCACACACTATTTCAACTTTCCAAACAGCTTTCCAGTTTATGTGACGTCGAGACGGGGGGTTAATTTTCTAAGAGTTTCCAGAAGTCTCAGTTATGTCATATATGTGTCACACAAATGTATAGCACAGGAAATAGCTGAATTTCAACACTTAAAATTAAAAATTTTCCAGGGTAGCATTTCCCTTAGCAGCCTGAAGGAAAACATCCTCTCGTTTCAGTCCTGGAGGCTGGCACTGGATGAGAAATCCTGCCACAGCACGAGGCCCTTATGGTGAGGATCTCTCACCACAAACTGATCCCCATCCCCCTATCTCTGCCAGCAAATAATTCCATTCAAACCCCAATTTCTCTGCCTGGGAGGTTGAAATTATGACTGTTCTGTAAATGTGTTTGTGGTTTTACCGATACCCAAGTCTGCTCAGAAATTAGAATTTCTGTTCCACTGCCTGTTTTGGTCAGTTCAGCCCCAAATTGCACCCAGATAAATGATGGTGCCTCCTGCTCGTGTCCTGTCGGAGCCAGGTGTCCTGCCCAGGCTGTGGGCCAGCTGCTCTCACTGCAGCAAAGCCCAGGCACGTCCTCGGGGACGTGTTCCAGGTCAGGAGGTGGCTCACAGGCAGTAAACATGAATTACTCCTGAACTGAAATTTTTCCATTCCATTTGAGAAACAAAACATTTCAGAAAACCCCGAGTGGAGGACACTGGCACGTTTTTCCTGATGGGAATTTGGGTTTTAATCAAAGTTCTGCTTTTGTGGGAAGCATGGGGTTTTTTTCTGCTGAAGCCCCTTCAGCAGTAAATCCTTGGCAAGCTTCGCTGCTGCTCTATCAAGGCCACATTTGAGTGATTTTAGGAGATGCCACAGCCTTGGGAACAGCCCATGGAACTCACAGCACCAGCCATTCTCCAGTGCTGTGGAAAGGCTGAGCAGAGCCTGTGAGCCCGGGGTGACAATCCGTGGTTCTGTTAGATGTGTCTGCCAGCCCACGGATCCAGGGGCCGCTCTGGGCACCTGTGCCAGGGCCTGACACCCTCCCAGGGAAGGATTTCCTCCTCACATCTCATTTAGAGCTGCCCTGAGTCACTTTGGGGCCATTCCCCCAGTCCTGCTCCAGTTCCTGCTGGGGAGTCCAGCTCCCTCTGCCTTGTAATCCCCTCAGGCACTGGGAGGTGCTGTGAGGTCTCCAGGTGGGTTTGGGATGTGGGCACCACGCTCACAAGAAAGAAGAAATGGGATGAACACCAACAGAAATTGTTGGAAAGTTTGACATCTGCTACTCCCTTGCCCTGTTCTTGTCCCCGTGTGCTTGGGCTGGATGGGAGCACCTCTGCCTCAGCCCAGGGATGCACACAGCATCACCATCAGCTCCATTGTCTGTTTAGACATCAATTATTATAATTTTTAAAATATGTCACCATCAGCTCTGTTGTCTGTTTAGACATCAATTATTACAATTTTTAAATAAATGTACATATTCAGACACAGACTCAAAATAGACATTTTTAAGGTCTGTAGGGTGCGTGGGATAGAGATAACGGGGGAGGGACTTGGGCACAGCTCTAGGCCACCCTTAGCAAACAATCTGTGCCTCCTCAAACGCAGGGTTCCAAACTGTGCGGCTGCAATCTGAAGTTTAGCAGCAGAGGAAAACACAAAGTGGGCTGGAAAGTTTCAATCCAGCCTTGTTGGTTTGTTTTATTACAGAAAACACAAACAAATCTTATCAGCAGGCCGCACATTTTCTTCCCAAACTTACATTTTTCATCTGCAGTAATGAGGTTTTGTTAAAATAAAAAGAATCCATTTTTGGTTTGAGGCAATGAGGAGCTGGGATTTTGGGGGTTTTCTTTCTTTGTTTGTTTAAAATTGGAATATTCTAGGGAGGGCCTTGCTGCAAAGCAAGTCCCAAATAGCACCGGATCTTGACAAGGTTTGGAGGGCTCCAAGATCTCTGAGGGAACATGAAATATTTCAGTGTTCAGACCTGAGGACAATTCTGCCTTTCCTCCTCAGCCTTTCCTTTATTAGGTCAGTCTTTTTTCTGCTTGTAATGAAGACAAATGGAGCAGATATTGGGGGAGGAAGGGGCTGGGGATGTTAACAGAAATGTGGACGTGGTCTGGCACAAGTGCTGGAGTCTGCTGGCACATTGTGAGCTGTCCTACGACCCAACAGGAAATAAATTTGTTTTGGGCACTGCTGAGGACTCAGGGGGGTCTGGGTGTTTGGGAGATCGATGGGGCTGTCCCAAGGGCAGCTTTTATCTCGAGGGGAGGCTGTTCCTGCAAACACTGCTGTGCTGTCCGGCCAGAGTGCACATCCCTGGCAGCAAAATTCAGAGTACAAATTGTCCTGGCCATGACTGAAGGACACTGACCCGGGGGTGGCGTTCACAGGACCCAGCAGCCCCCAAGGTCTCCTGATAGGGACACTGGTTGTGTTTGTGACCAACAGGGTTCCTCCTCTCTGACCCCTTATCTGGGCCAGCACTGTCACCCTGAAGGCTCCATTAGCTCAGAAATTCATCCCTCTGACCCTGTTTTATCAGAGATCATTTTTCCTCTGTTGTTCTGGGTTGGGCAAGACCTGCACAGCCCAGCCCTGAATCAGCACAGGGGCCCAAACTCTGATTTAGAACCACGTGTTTCCAAAACACCTTTTGTTTATCTCTCTGCTGTGTCTGCGTTGCCCTCCTGTGCACAGCTGGAAGGGTTCGTGCCAAAATACCTCGAGCAACTTGCTTTACAAAATGTTCCTTTCAGAAGCCTTTCTTGAGTGAACAAAAGCCAGACCTTGGGAAACATTTGGGCTTTTACTGTAAATAGCATGAATAAAATCTTGTAATAACAATCATTAGTAAATAGCATCTTTACTATAAATAACATGGTTTTAAATTGAAATCAGTTCTGGTAAAAGTTTATTAGTAGCAAGTTGAAAGAGATGAAGTTGAGAATGAAAAAATCCCTGCAGGTGTGTTTGGCAGTGCCTAACCAAACCTGCACTTTGTCCCAGCTCTGCCAGGGCAGCCTGGGCATGGACTTCAACCTGCAGAGAAAATCCCATGGCCATCACCTTGAGTTCCTAATTTTTAAACTTGAAAAATAGTTTTGATTTGCAGAAAACCTGACAACAATGCAACAATTTCTGCTCTTGAAGGTGTGAAAGGCGTTGGTTTTGTCAGCTTTTGGGAGAATACAGGCAGTGAGTTGCAGTTTGAGCTGATCTCATAAAATCACAGAAAACCAGAGAGGTTCAGGTTGGAGGGACCTTAAAGATCACCTCATTCCACCCCAGCCATGGCAGGGACACCTCCCACTGTCCCAGGCTGCTCCAGTGTCCAACCTGGCCTTGGGCACTGCCAGGGATCCAGGGGCAGCCACAGCCCAAGAAACTCTAAATCTCTTTTCATTTAAAATCATTCTCCCTTGTCCTATCACTCTCTGCCTATGTATAAAGGAATTTCTTTGACGGCTGTGGTGGGAGGTGTCACCTGCCCAGGGCTTGTGTCCCCAGGGCCACAGGGGTGTGCAGCAGGAGGGAGCAGGGCTGCAGTGGCTGATCCCCGTCCCTGAGGCACTGCCAGGGGTTTGTCCTCGCTCTCCCCCGGGCACAGGGGGCTCAGAAGGAGCCAGGGGCAGTGCTGGGGGGAGCTCTCAGAGCCATGGGCACTGCCTGGGGTTTGTTCTTGCTCTCCCCGGGGCACAGGAGGCTCAGGAGGAGCCACGCCAGCTCTCCCCAGCGCTGCCATCTCAGAGCCATGGGCACAGCATGGAGGTGCCATCTAACCAGCCGTGATCTCTCCTGGCATCACCGGGCAGGGCACTGCTCCAAGCTGCCAGTTCCATGATGGATGGAGGGCTTGCAGCTCCTGGTGGATCAGATGGGATCGGGTGGAGAAGCGCAGGGCTGCTGTGGGAGCTCTGTTTGTTTGCTCTGAGGCTGAACTCAGCCCTCAGCTGCCTGCTCCTCCTGTTGAGCGGGATTGCAGAGCTCTCCCCAAACACCGTAACTGGGTCAGCCTGAGGAGAGGCCTTTGTTCAGCCCTCCAGATGTTTATCTGTCTATTTCTTTCCCCTTGCTGTTTTCAGCTGTCCCAAAGCAGAATCCTTTATTTAGGCTCTCCCAGGCCAAAACAAAAACACAGACCTGGAAGTTTTATAAACATTTGTCGTTTGCGTGAACACCTCCCAGCCACAGCACAAACAGAACACCTCAGTGTTCAGCAGAGGTGTCTCCTCTCAGCACTGCCCTGGGGGCACAGACACCCACGGGTGCTGCAGGTCCAGCCCAGGAGCAGCTGCAGTCCCATGGGAGGGGACTGGCACTGGAAGCATTCCTTGCAAATCCCTTTGGATGGAAATGCTCCCTTTGGATGGTTCTGAATCTGGGCATGGACCTCCCATTCCAGCTCTTTTGCCTCCCCTGAAGCTATGCCCAGTCTTGGTGTGTGAGGAGGAAATAACTGGAGTGTAGGGGCAGAACCTCAGCTCCAAACCTGGCTTTGAATGCACCTCTAAATTCTGCCCATTCCCAAACCCCAGGTGCCTCTGGCTGCACGTCCCATCCATGAGGAAATCCCAAATCCCAGAGCAGGGGCTGACCAAGGGGGAGGTCGGGGATGGGAACTGCGTGGTGGAGGATGAGCAGGGTTGTTATGAAGCAAATGTAATCGGGGCAGTGAGAGGGAGAATGAATCAATGTCACCTTGAGTAAGCACGGAGATCAGCCTGGCCACATTCCTGGGATTGCTGCGTGGGGATCTGACACCGGCATTCATGGGAGACTTCAGACAGAGCCCAGAGCCGAGGGTGTAACCCAACCTCGGGAGCAGTGGGAACATGAAGAAGATCAAGGTAATCTCGGGAGGTTGCAAAAGAGAAGGTCAGATGTGGTTCAGCAAGTGCAGAGGGTTTAATTCCTCTGTGACATCCCCGGCTGGGAAAGGAGCAGCACAGCCTGTCCTGCAGGAGAGCAGGGTGCTGCTCTCCCCGGGGATCAGCAGCTGCCAGGAGGGCATGGGGCAGGGCTGTCCTGCAGGAGAACAGGGTGCTGCTCTCCCCAGGGATCTCCAGCTGCCAGGTGGGCATGGGGCAGGGCTGTCCTGCAGAGCAGGTCCCTGTTCACCCCAGGGATCTCCAGCTGCCAGCTGGGCATGGGGCAGGGCTGACTCTGGGAGCAGGGAATTCTCTCTGTGCCCTTTGCAGGGTTCCCAGCGCTCCCTCTGCCCTGAGCCCTCATGGTGCTGCTCCAGAGAGCGTTCCTGCTTCAGTAACGGGACAGGGAGCACAGGGAGCACCTGCCATTGCCTTTTGGGAATTGTGTGTTGGAGAGCTTTGAGCTGGAGCTCTCATGACTTTAAAAGGATCAGGATTCACCTCACCTCTAACAGGTGTCTGGCTGAATGGCCATGGGGACTGACCACTGCAATTTCTCAAATCTTGAATATTTCTGCCAGGATGTGGCTGGAGGGAGCTCCCCAGGCAGCGCCCTGGGAGCTGCCCCAGAGCTCCACAGCCAGACAAGTCCTGCCAAGGATGGGAGGGCTGGGGCAAGGGCCTCCCCTGGGTCCCTCACCTCCCACAAGGGCCATCAGCTGCAGCTCCTGGTGGAGCTCCAGTTTACCCTCCGGCCTGCAAACACAGCAAAATCCTCCCAGCCCTGCTAAAGGCTTCCAGACTTCTGTGCTGCCTGTGGGGGCTGGGGGGAAATCCATCCCATTTCTGATTGTCACGTTGGAGCCTTGTGCAGGCAGATTCATTCCACATGGCAAAGGGACCCGAGCTGCTCAGCTTGGCACAGCCAGGCACTGATGGGAAAATGATACATTTAATTGTGTCAGCGTCACTGGAGCTGGAAATAAATACAGAAATACTGAATATGCAGTTAGCTGGGGATGGCTGAGAGCATTCCAGCTCTCCTCGTAGTGAGGATTTGGAGGGCATCATGTGAGAGAGATTCCCATTTTCAGGCTGCACTGGACATATCTGAGCTGGCTGTAACTTTGCTGGGTTGGGCTCCTGGACATTTCACCCAGCTATAAATGTGGCCCTGAAATGAGGCAGGTGAGAGTCTCCTCTGATTTTCAAAGAAGCACTTTTGGATGTGTTGAATAAAACCCAAGGGAGGGAGAGCTGCCCTGGACCCAGAACTGATCCCTTCTGCTCGTGGGCAATATAATGATTTAATTTTCCCTGAAAACCCCAGGTGTTGATGAGCTCCTCTGCCTGCTGGAAACATCTGTCCCACACAAGAGCCCAAATCTCCCTTTTTTACAAGCTTCCCCTCCCATATATCTGCATTTGCTCCTCTCCTGTTTATTGTTTGCTGGTGGGGGCAGAGAAGAGCAGGGCAGCCTCGCCATGGAGTGTCCCAATGGACAGGGGGAAATCAAAGTCCACATGGCAGGACAGGAATTCCTGTGCCATGGAGCAGCATTTGTGGGACCACAGGGAGGGGTTTAGTGATGGGAACAGAGGAATCAAACCTGGTGCTTTCCCTCTGACTGCCAGCACCCAGCGCTGCTCCTCTGCTGAGGGTCTCCCAGGCTGTGGGAGCTGTGGGGCTCCTGTCAGCCCCTCTGGAGGCTGATGAGCGCTGGTGGTGAGGCCAGCACTCACCAGAAATGTCGGATCTGCCTCATGACACAGCGTTTGTGCCTGCCAGCCATCAGCCTGGCTGGGAACACAGCGTATCTGCTCCCATCAGGATACCTGGAAAAGCAGAAACACAGGCGTATCCCCCCAAAAAAAATCTCAGGAAGAATGTCCAGGAAAACCTGAAAAAATTAATCTTCCTGGAACTGCTGCTTCTGCCAGACAAAGATTTAAAGCGCCTGGAGAAGACAGAACGTGGTTATCTGTAACCCACAGTAATTTGGCCTTACTTTCTAATAGCCATTAGTCTGAGCTCTGCAGTGTGAGGTTTAAGTTCATTTCCAAACTGTTTATTCCACTGAATACTCCCGATAGCCATATCAGCATCCCACCCGGGCTGCCCTGGTCTTGAGACAATTAATTAATAACCCCAGCCCCAGGCAGCAGTGATGGGGAACGGCCGGCTCTGACCCGGGGCTGGTCACTCTCAGGTCACCCCACAGCCTCCTCTCCATCAGGAGTGGGTCAGAATCTCTGCAGGGACGGGGAGGGAGGCTGAACACCCTGCTCAGTCTGTGCTGTTCTCTCCGTGGGCTGCACTCTTCATTTTCACATTCAGCTGCAGCTCCTGTGGCTCACGAGGTGCTCAGCTGTGTCCCGATGAAATTTGGGCTGAGTTTGGCACAGGGAGCAGGGCAGGAGGGATTTATCTGCTGGATGTGTGAGGGTCAGGGCTGCTGACAGTGATATCAGTGCCCCACCTTCGCTGCTGCTCCCAGCACTCAGCTCACCCACCTGGATTCATTCTGCTCCAGATCCTTGGGGCAGTTTCCTGGGAATAGTGAGTGACATGGCTCATTCATTCTCTTTCTGGAGCCCTTCCATTTGGTACCAGCCCTATTTAATATTTCATTTTGCATTTTCATAGCTAGGCACTTATAGACATTAATTATTTAATGGCCACGTTCCTTGTATTAAATGTATAGACCAAGACAGCTGCTGGTGTTTTCTAAGGGGGCGTTCACTAATCGGGATGTGCTGCGTCTCCAACTTTCAAATAAAAATCTCAAAGGTTCCTTTTTTGTTCAGCATTTTCAAAGCCTCACTTTCTTGTTCAGTGCTGGATGGCACCTTCAAAAGCACCCAGTGCTGATCTAACCTTGTTCTCAGCACAGTCCCTGGGAAAACAGGGCTGAGCCATTCCAAACCCCTCTCCTCTCCCCCCCAAACCCAGCACTGAGCAATATTCCCAAGCTTTTATCTGCAGTTCCATCAGGGGTAAGCAAGCAGGAAAGGCTGGCTTTTTTAGCCTCATTTCTGCTCTTTGGAGCAATCCCGTGGCCTCTGAGGAGTTGCTCTGGAGGCACAAAATGTATGAGGGCAAAGTGTGATTTTTCCATCTAACTAAAGAGTTTTTGCCCCCTTCAGCTGCCCTGGGCCAGGCCCAGAGGAGCAGGGCAGGAGAGGGTGGTGGGACAAGCCACAAAGGGTGTGAGGGTCTGGGTTTCACCTGGATGGAAGAGAAGGGAATGGAGGAGATTCCCCAGTGGGATGGGAATTCACAGCGTGCCAGCATCCAAAGGCAGCTGATCGGAATATTGCTGTCCAACACCAATTCCCATTAATGCCTGTGAGTGTGTGATGCCTCTGTCTGGGGTGCTGGGTGACATTTGAGGCTCTGCATTGTCCAAGAGCAATTTTGGGCCCTGCCCCTCTCCCAGGGGAGCTGCCTGGGTGGGCACAGCACACGGTCCAGCACAGCCCCGCAGCTCCAGCTCAGCTGGAAATGCCACACTGGAACCGTTTCTGTTTGGAGAAAGGAGCGTCACCTGCCCTGGAGAACTGATTTTACTCAGACCTTTGTGACTGAGAGAAAGTGAGGCAGCCTTGTGAACCTGCTGCTCTCCAGGCTCGGCCTCCTCGTGGTGTTTCTTCTCTGTTCTCCATCCAGCCCCACTAGATTTTGGCTTTGGAACTGTGGGGACCTTGTAACTTGGAAAGATGTGCATCTTTTGGGGACTAATCCAGTCAGGCCTGGGTGGGGGAGACATCTCCAAAGCTTTCCTGGAACGCCAAGCTCACCACGAGCAGTGAACCTCCCTCCATGAGTCCCAACATGATGGAGCAGGATGGATTTGCTGCTGGGTGGAGCTAGAGGAGAGTAATAAACTCCTCTTAATGAAGGGCCCTTGGTTTGCTGTGTCTGGCAGGCTGTTTTCATCCTTTGTACTCTGCCCTGGCACGGCGGGCAGACGGAGGGACTGGGCTTTGGGAGTGGCAGGTATGCACTGGATGTGCTGCCTGCCCCTGGCACAGCATCAAGGCCGCAATTTTCATTACTCTGGCTTTGCCTGCCAGGAAGAAGCGCTTTGATTTAATTCTGGTGGCTTCTTGCTCAATGCCAAGCTTGGAATGCGATGCTCTGATGTCTTCCAGCTCCTTAAAGCAACCACGAGGTCCCACCAAGGAAATGTGTGTTTGTACAACAGAGGAACTGCAGTGTGGGATCGCTTCATTAAGGGTGAGCCACGTTAGAGGTGGAGGCCGTGCCTTGGAACATGAGCCTGGCTCCTCTGTAATCCTGTGCACCAGGCTCTGATACCATCAGAAATTCCTGATTCCTCAGAAACTGTTCTTGGAAAGCTCCTCTTGCTCAGAGCAGCCACCGTGTCTCCCTCTCTGGGAGAGGATGAGAGTGCTAGCAGAGCTGATGGAATATTTTCTGGCAGGGGTGTCCTTTGAGAAGGGAGTCTGTGCTTTTGCCAAGGTGGCATTTTTCAGCAGAAAGCATCTGCTCACCTCGGAATGTTGCTTTCGTGCCAAAAGCATGCCTCAAAACTCAATTGTAGTCTTTTCTGAGCAAAAATCCAAAAGCATTGAGGTTTTGGCAACAGGTTTCAAGGATTCAAATGAAAAAAAAAGGAATTTGTTTTTGGAAAACCAAGAGGCCAAAATATTTTTTGCTTTTTAGTTCTATTTAAGAATTTAGGGAAAATGCCAACATATTTTCCATGTGATGGGAGGGACCCTCCTTCAAACCAGCTCTAGATATTGACACAAAACAAGTGTTGGTGGGTACTTCACTGCAGCCAAACTCTGTCACGAACTGTGATATGGGGGATGTGTGGGAACCAGAACAACCTGCAAGATTTTCATTCCTTGCAGCTCTCTCTGAGGTGCTTAAGGCTGATCCAAAGTGGGAAGAGCAGATGAAATAAGAGGCAGAAACAAATTGTGAAAATGTCTGAAGCCACAAGAAGTTTCAGTTTCTTTTGGGCTCACACATCTGGTATGTGCACTGTTCTTTCCATTCATTGTGCATTGACTGCTACATTATCCCACACTATTAATGTATTAATATATTAATAGAATGTCAACACGTATATGTAACACGATTAGTGTTTTAATATAAAAGTTCAAGTGAAATGAATCAACATGACATTTGAAGTAAAATCTTTTAAAATTCCATCTATTGAAATGAAATGGAAAAGCTGTGGTACCCTGCACCCTGTGGTACAGATTCCCACTCTGGAATTCCAGCAGCTGTGAAATCCATGCCCCAGGCAACCCTTCAGCCCTGCTCTGTCTTTCCTTTCTTTACTTTTACCCAGTTTGGACCATGACCTGAAGTTTGTATTCATTTGTTCTGGTTAGCACAAATTGCATGCAATCCAAACACGATGTTATTTTCCAGTGGTTCTTTCTGGGAAAAGCAAAACAGGAAGAGATAAAGACCTTCATTTTTTTTTTATTTCCACCAAGAAGCCGGTACGGGAACTGTTACAATCCAGTCCTGGATGGAAGTGGGGAGCACAGGCAAGGAATTAAAGATCACAGTGTCACAGCAAAACAATAATATACAGTTATTGACATATTTATATACATTCATTTATGTGTATTTATGAAATGGCCAAGGCTCCTGTCACTTGCACTGGCTTTGTGCCACCACGGAACGAATCCAGAGGTGCAGGAGAAACCCCTGGCACTCAGTTATGCTGCCCATCCTATGGTTCCAACCATCCTCCAAATGGCTTCCCTCCCCTTACTGAGGGGTTTGGGAACTGCAGCCCTGGTTGTTTCTTTCCATAGATAAGTGAGCCCCCAAATTCCTTCTGCTCACCCCCCACAAGTGATTATAATTACATTTGCATATTTGATGTACAGATAGAGATTTAATCAAAGTGCAGCTGCCAAGGGGACACCCAGTGAGAATGTGTTCACCAGAAAGTCACTGTTAAAGGCTCTCCAGGCTGGCAAACTTCAGCTCAAAATTAAAAGTGAGATTGTTTTCATTACTCCTTTGAATATTTTCAGTTATTTCAAATGCAGGAGCCAAAATAATAAATCAGTGCCAGCATGCAGACATAGGAATTGATAGAATGGTTATTATTATTATTTATTGGATTGCAGGGAAGGATCTGGGGGGGATCTCTTGATGAGTGAGTTACAGGAGTGTTAGCTCTGTGATGGGAGGTGCAGGGAAAGGCATTTACATTCAGGACACTGCTCTGCTCTGCCCACATCAGGTTTAATTCCTGTAGCAGAAATAGAGGAAAAACCTGAATAGATCTTTGAAATTTCAGCTGTAAGCACAGAGTTTTGGTTCAGATCCCTGGGGGAAGGATGGGAGGAGGAGGAGGAGAGAGGCACCTTGACACAATTGCAAAGAGGAAAAGATGGAGGGTGTTTGTTGCACCTCAGTTTTGGGTCAGCTGTTGTAAAAGCTGTGACAGTGTTTGTGTCCCCACAGCTGGGGGACATTGAGGGCAGAGGAGCTATGGTGGTATGGGAGACCTTTGGTGGGACTAAATCAAGACAAATCCAATTTATGGTTCTAATTAAACACTCACCTGCCCAATCTTTCTCACCAGGGCTGCATTCAAAGAGAGATGGGAAAGAAATCCAGCGAAATGGGTAAAGCTCTCCACGAGGAGGGAGGCAGAGGGGTGAGATCTGTACAGACTGATGAGGGGAAATCTGTTTGTTGGAGGTGAAAATCTGTTTGTGCAGAACTGAGGCCGCAGTGCTGACACGGCAGGTGGGAGCTGCAAGGAGGATTTTGGTGCCCACCTGGACGTGTAAATGTCACCCACTGCCCCCACAAACACGGGATGCAGTTCAGCCGTGGGAATGTTTAAACATAACAAATATTATTTCCCGGATGAGATAGGGATGAGGAGCCTGCTGGGGGAGGTTGTTGATCCCCTTGGCAGAAGATAATGAAGGTCACGAGCACAGGAACAGAATAAACAGCAAATGTGCACAGCTGGCTCCACATGAGGCTGAGATGGAGTTGTTCTGGTACAACAGAGCTCGCACAACCACCTGAAATGTCTGGGAAACAAACATTTCTCCCCAGCAGTGCTAAATTTGCAGCACTGGGTATTTTGGATAAAAAGTCCATTTTGAGTAGCTCAGAAGATCCCTCTCTGCAGGAGACGTTTCAGTGGCACCTTTCACTGAGATCAGGAGTTAGGACAGGAGATACCTGCCCTTGATTAAGAAATCCCATGAACCAGGAGACACGAAACTCCCGATTCTCGGTGCTGGAGGCTCTGGAGGGGTTGCTTCACTTCTCTTCTCCCGCTGTTTTCCATTCCTTTGCAATCCTTCCAGGGCCTGCCCGGCCAACCTGAGCCTATCTTGCTGTGCTGATCTTAACAGTCGATCTTTAATTAAGCCATGGGCTGTTTTGGTCATTAATTTAATGTATCAGGCGGGGAATTAAACCTCATAAAAACTCCATCCCAGCTCTGATAGATCACACTGAACCTCAGGGGAACGTCAGGGAGAGCGGGCGCTCCATGGGAACACCCACGGGAACAAAACCTCTCTGGAATCCGACCCCCGGCCACGCTCTGGGTTTCCCACATCCCTCCTCGGGGAAGGCTTTCCTAGAGCTGGAGACCAGCTCGTTTGGTCCATTTGTGATTATTGAAGTAGGAGGTTTGTTGGGCACTGGCCAAAAGCTGATTGAATAAGAACTGCCTCAGAGGATTGTGGGGCAGACCCAAAGCTGAATGTAATTACCAGCTTAATTCAAAATTAATATTTTCTTAGGGAGCGGGAAAACTTTGCTCTCCCCACCCTCCCTCACAGCACACACTGGCCGGGGTTTGTCGAGCCTTGCAGGGTGCTCCAGGTTACGGTGCCTCTGTCTGAGGTTGTTAAAACCTGTGAGAGTTTAAAATCAGAGCGAGAGAAAAAAAAGGGAGGAAAATAGCTGGGAACGGGTGAACGTCATATAAATAGCAGTAAAACTGTTAAATCTATTTGCATTTCACACCCAATAATTTTCAGCTCCACCTCGAGAGCGCTGCTTGAAAGTCAGCACTTTTAATTGTCCAGTAAATTTCCTTTCAGGCAGCTGCTGCACAAGCCGCCTCTGCCTGCGGTGAGGAAAAGCAGGGAACGGATTTATCTGGGGCTGGAGACAAACGCGGCCGTTCCTGTGTCAGGGTTTCCCCTCTGATTCCCTTAATTCAGCTCCTGGGGGCACTTGGCGGTGCTCTGCACTTTGTCCTCAGGGAGCAGCAGCAGCTTTGAGGTGTCACCTGGAACAGCCCCGGGAGGGTGGGGAGCCCACCCTGACCCCCACGGGATCCCCACCCTGACCCCCATGGGATCCCCATCCTGACCCCCATGGGATCCCCACCCTGACCCCCACGGGATCCCGCTGCACCAGGAATTCACCCTCTGGAATCTGGGGAAGGTGAGGAGAGACCAAAATGTCACCGACCTTTCACTGCCATGGACGAGCTCAGGCATTTTGTTGCTTTTTCTTCATCCACTGCAGAGGGATGAAGAAAATATATATTAAAGAAATGTAACGAAATAAATATATATAAATATATAATAAATATAATAAATAAATATATATATAAATATAAAAATATATATAAAAGAAATATATATATTTTAAATATATATATGAAAGAAATATATATATATTATTAAAGAAATATATATATTTTTAAAGAAATATATATCTATTAAAGAAATATATGTGTGTGTATATATATATATATAAAAATATATATAATATATATATATTAAGGAAAGGAAACTTTTATAGAACATGATCATCCTGCTTTGTCCCAGAACCTGGTTGGGTGGAAAATCAGTTAAAAGGAAAAAAAGAGCAGAGAAAAACCCCCTTGCAGGGTCTCCCCTGGGCACCCTTCCCTGCTGCTGTGATAAGGCCTCGCTCCCATGGGCACACACCTGCACTCACCTGGGGGAGGCCACGGGGCTCTGAGCAGCTCTGAGCAGCTTTTCTGCAATCTGAGCATCTGAGGCACCTCTGCCTGCAGCCACAGCTGCACCAGCAGGGTGTGTGTGCCCGGGCTGGCAATGCTGGCTAGCAGCTCTTTTATGTACATCTGCTTAATAATTACTGCTTCCTTATTCCTTCTGAAAGGTCCTGTGCGATCACAAATAGATTTATTTACTGGTTATTGTTTGGATAGGTACAGTAAAGTAACCAGCAGCCTCATCTGTCCATGCCTGTGCTTTATCATGCATTTAATGGTCTTATTTCTCCATAATGAATGAGTCCTGCAGTGGGAAATAAATTGCAATGCCAGTCTGGGGATCAATCAGTGCACACACACAGCCTCAGTAATGGGATGCTCATGTTCTCTAGTGGAGGTATTTTTCTGGAATGCCTTGGCTGCTCTTTCATGCCACAAATTTTGGCTTTGGTAAGGTACAGGTCTAGAAGAATTTTTTTTTTTTTTAAAAAGCAGAGTTGAAAAATTCCATAAAAATACGCATGGCCCTGGGTGATAAATATACAATTTCCTATTGCCTTGTGTCTGTGAGACATTTCCTTCAGGGAAAACAGCTGAAGTGCTTTGCTGGTGAGGAGCCTTGTCTGCCCTCAGTGGCTCCTGGCTGAGGCTGTGCTGGTGCCTGTGGAGCCACAGAAATGCCCCTGGCACTTTAAACCAACCCTGAGTCCCTTCAGCCCATCAGTGACCAAACATCCACAGACAACATTTCCAGATAGAAGTGAAACCAGAGTGAGAGATGGGACTTCATTGGATGGGCAGCAATGAGAACTTGGTGCAGCTGGAGGGGACAGGGAACCCTCACCCCTGCCTGGGAGCACTGCCAGGGCTGGGTTTGTCCCCAGGGTGCCCTGCAGGCCGACCCCAGGTTTAAGTGATGAGTGCCTCCTGTGTCTGGGGTCTGGCAGGGGATAAAGGATTTCAGTATCAACATCCTGGGAGGGTGTGAGGCCCTGGCACAGGTGCCCAGAGCAGCCCCTGGATCCCTGGCAGTGCCCCAGGCCAGGCTGGACATGGGAACACCCTGGGACAGAGGCAGGTGTCCCTGCCATGGCAGCAGTGGCACTTTGAGGTCCCTCCCAACCCAACCCATGCAGTGATTCTGTGATCAGCAGGCCAGAGAGAAACCCAGTGTGAGTTTGGGTGTCCCTCCTGTGGGGCAGGGGCTGGTCCTTGGGGTAGGGTTCATCTCATGGAACCAGTGTGAGCTTTCCTGAGCCCCTCTGGAGTCACTCACGGCAGGTGAACAAAGGAGAGGGCAACCAATCCCTCCAGTGCCCCTAAATCCCCCCAGTGCCATGGGGAGCTGCCAGCCCTCACCCAGTGCTGTCCCTGCAGCTGGAGAGGAGCACGGGCATCATTGGGAGTGTCAGCTGAGCATGTGATCTTAATACAGGGAGAGAAAGAATGTGTGAAAAGTTAATTTGCCATAAAATATGTCCGTGTCCCTTTTAGCTTTTACAAGGGCTTTTTAACTGGGTAGGTTGGAGTGGCTTGCAGCAATAACAGCTCTGTCCTGGGGGTGATAGATTTCATTCACTGATGGGAAAACGATGTGAATCAGCCGTGCCTGGCAGCCCGAGCACCTCGGCTTAGTGGGGGAGTTCAGCAAGGGCACGGCTGATTAGAGGGAGGCTCCGGGTGATTCCTGGCCCCAGCTTTATCACTCGGGGCTGGGGAGGAGCAGTGGGGCTGTGGGGATGGAAGGAGCTGCTCCAGCAGCTGGCCAGTCCCCTGGCAGGGCTGGGGGACACCCTGAGGAGCCGTCTCAGCAGTGGGTCAGTCCCAGCAGCGGGTCAGTCCCCTGGCAGGGCTGGGGGACACCCTGGGGAGGAGCAGTCGGGGCTGCAGGGATGGAAGGAGCTGTCCCTGCTGCGGGTCAGTCCCTGGCAGGGCTGGGGGACACCCTGAGGAGCTGTCCCAGCAGTGGGTCAGTCCCAGCAGTGGGTCAGTCCCAGCAGTGGGTCAGTCCCAGAGTGGGTCAGTCCCAGCAGTGGGTCAGTCCCTGCTGTGGGTCAGTCCCAGGGTGGGTCAGTCCCTGCTGTGGGTCAGTCCCAGCAGTGGGTCAGTCCCAGAGTGGGTCAGTCCCAGAGTGGGTCAGTCCCAGCAGTGGGTCAGTCCCAGAGTGGGTCAGTCCCAGAGTGGGTCAGTCCCAGAGTGGGTCAGTCCCTGCTGTGGGTCAGTCCCTGGCAGGGCTGTGGGGATGGAAGGAGCTGTCCCAGCAGTGGGTCAGTCCCAGCAGTGGGTCAGTCCCAGCAGCGGGTCAGTCCCTGCTGTGGGTCAGTCCCAGGGTGGGTCAGTCCCAGGGTGGGTCAGTCCCAGCAGTTGGTCAGTCCCTGCTGTGGGTCAGTCCCAGGGTGGGTCAGTCCCAGCAGTGGGTCAGTCCCAGGGTGGGTCAGTCCCTGCTGTGGGTCAGTCCCAGCAGTGGGTCAGTCACAGCAGTGGGTCAGTCCCAGAGTGGGTCAGTCCCTGGCAGGGCTGGGGGACACCCTGGGAAGGAGCAGGAGGATGGGAAGCGTGGCTGGGGAGGGAGGCTGGCAGGAGGATGGATGGGATGGGCTCTGCTTGTGGCTTCACTTTCATTGATTGGTCATTAACAATGGGATGAACCTTAAGTGGATTCCAGGTGTCAGTGCCAAGGCAGGTTATTTCTGCCATAAATGGGGTCAGGCAAGCTGAGAGCTCAGCCCTCAGTGGGATGGGGAGAAAGGGAGAAGGACACGGTGCTTCCCAGGAGCTGTGCTCTGCAGAGTCAGGATTGCTGCTCTCACCTGGGCCTGGGCTCGGGAAATTCCGTGCTTCCCCAAAGGGGAGAAGCCTCAGTGAAACACCCTAAAATTCACAAGTGCTGCCCTCATCTTCCAACAAGTGACTGCAGCCTCCCCCAGGGCTGAGCACCAGCCCTTGGACCCTGAGAGCCTCGTGCTCCTTCCTCACTTCTTCCCATCACCAATATTTCTCTTTTTTATTGCCATTATCCTCGACTCAGGGGAGTTCTTTTCAAATACTACAAAATTATGATTCTTTTATTTTTGTCTGAAAAGAATTCAGGCTTCCTTCTCTCTTGAAAAATAACTGAACATTTCTTTTAAAAGCAATATTTTTTTTTTGCCAACACACTTCTCTGCACAGCAGACTGCTCTGGTCCCACAGATGATTGTATTTCTGCAGCCAGGAGCCTGCAGGTTCTCTAAAGAAATGGTGACTCCTAAATGGAGATGGGTCCTGCCTGGCCAGGGGGTCTCCAGGCCCTCCAGGTCCTCACACCTGTTTGGATCACCAGGTAAAGGTGAGGATTTCAGGATATCTTGGAATGGGGTCAAACTTAGGGTTGTCCAGTGACATCCTTAAACACCTGCCCTCCCTGTGCCTACAAAACACAAATTGTCTTTCAGTATGTTTCATCTTTTTCAGCTCTTTAATTTTTGGCTTTATTTGTGGAAGGGTGGAAGAATTGGAAGTGGACAACTCAATGAGTTACTGTACCTAACTGCTGTGCTGTATAATATTCTTGCTGATTTGGGGTGCCTTAAAACAAATTTGTGTCGTTTATAGCCAGCACCCAGCTGGGGGTGTGACCTCAGGCTGTGAGATCTCCTCTGCATCTCCCACTAAACTCTCAGCAGCCTCTGCAGTATCCTGTTAGATTTAATCCCCTTCCCCTGGAAATGGAGCCAGCAGATAAGGGGCTGGAGCGGGCAGCAGGGAGGGTAAAGGATCCCCGTGGGTTTGGGCAGCAGGGCAGTTAAAGGATCCTGTAGGTTTGGGCAGCAGGGTATTTAAGGGATCCCCTCGGATTTGGGCAGCAGGGCAGTTAAAGGATCCCTGTGGGTTTGGGCAGCAGGGTATTTAAGGGATCCCATGGTTTTGGTGTCTGTGGGCAGTGCTGGCTGTGACTGCAGGGAGGCCACTGATGCCTTTCATGGGGTTTTGCTGTTCACTGAAAACGTGTACAGGTCATTGACGTTCCCAATTCTATGTTTTGTCTCTTTTCCCTTGCAGTCCTTCCCAAAGGCCTTTGCTGTGCAGGGTTTTGTCCTTCTGAAGGTTTTTGAGAGACCTCTAATATTTCTGATGCTTTAAAAACACGTGTGGGACCCTGCAGATTATAGCCTTAAAATTTCCTTCCTGGAGCAAATGTCTTCTCTTTTAGCATTCAGTGAATTCTCGGGTTGCTTTTCTGGGGACTCAGGGAAATGCAGATTTGTGCTGCAGATTGGATGCTGATACAATGCAAACACTACAGAGGAAATCCTGGCAGGGTCAGGTTCCCTCCCCAGATTGTATCTTTGCACCGGGTTACTCAGTGCAGTAACTCAATCTTGTTTAAGAGTCCCCTCCAAAGCAGGGTAATGCTGTTTCCCAAAGCATTACAGAGCTGCAGCCAATTACATCTTTATTTCATTAAATATCCTGAACATTGCCCGTAGATTTCAGGGAATGGCATGACCTGATTTACAAACAAATCACCACATGTGCAGTGTCCATGAAAGCAATTTTGTAAACATTCCTTTGCCCATTCCAGCTTTCTGCCTGTTGGCAGCAGGGCTTGGGGGAAAGATCCTCGGTGGAATGAACCTCGGGGTTTCTTTCCTCCAGGACAGCCAGGCAGCCCTGGACATCTGTCCCATGGATAATGGGTCTCTTTGGAGACCCTTGAGGCCCAGGAGAGGCTGGGAGTGCAGCCTGGCTGGAGTGTCTGCCCCTGAGGGGCAAAGAGCTGAGCAGGGATCATTTCACAGGCAGGGTTCGTCCTTGGGGACGTGGGCAGGGGAAGTGCAGCAATCCCCAATCACTGCTGGGCAGGAGAGATGTGGGGCTGGGGGGAGAGCAGGGAGCCCCCAAAATGGAGCTGTGATTCTGGGGCAGTGAGAGGGATGAACACTGTGATTTTGGGATGCGGTTTTTGAAGAAAAAACCCACCCAATGTTACTGGAGTGAGGATAAAAGTCAGAGATGAGCTCATGCAAGTGCAGTTATTTTGCTGTTTTCCTCCAGTCTTCAGCTCCTGGAGTTTTGCCTTCAGGTGAAAGCACCAATTTTAATTATTGTATAGAATATGTTTTTATATTGAATATATTGTACTGAATAAGTTTTTATCACAGTGGTGGAGGCAAAGAGCAGGTTCAGGGCAGGGCCAGCTGATGGCACCGTCCATGGCTGAGGCCAGTTGTCACCACAATCCAAACCAAACCTGAGGCAAGTTACACCAGGCAGTAATTTACGTACTTGCTCCAAGTCCCTGCTCAGGAGTTTTTACTTTTACAGGCAGGGTCTGAGCCCTTTGTGCTCTCAGTGTTGCCCCAAACTCTGCGAGTTTCAGATTTGGTGCCTTGCTCTGGTGGGATTTGGGCAGACCCCCACCACACCCTTGCCTTGTGTGGGGCAGGCTGAGGTGCCTCTGCTCCTCCCTGTGGCAGGGACCCAGGTGCTGGAGCTGGGATTGCCCCAAAGCCACCCCCAGAGCTGCAGTCATTAGTGGTAAAACCTACCCCCACTGCAAGCAAACCCAAATGTAATCAAATAAACATCGTTCCCTTTCTCCCTGCCAAGCATTTTATTACAAAAATCATCACCTTTAAAAAAGAAGTTAAAAAACCAAATCAGCTGCCCTCTCCAAACAAAGCTGAGTATGACAAAACCATTCCCTGTTTTTAATCTGCAAGAAAACCGCCCTGACCCAGCCCACCAGCCCAGCCTCCCACCCATGACAGCCCCTTGCCTCTCCCCAACAGCAACAGATTTCAATTTAGCTTTGAGCGAGGGAAGCTCAATTGGCTTATTAAATTTCACACACTAATTGACACGCCTGCCGTAAAATATAACTTGCACAAACACAATTTATACTAATGACACGGGGAGGGGAAGCGTCCTGCTCCCGGTGCCCCTCTCCTTCCCCTCTGCCCCGCTCCCATGGGAACCCGGCTAATTGTCCCTCCAGCGCAGGGAGGTGAGCGGGGCTGGGAGGTTAAAGAGAAATAAATACTGAAATGCTGATGGGATGTTTCCTGTTCCTGCAGCGAGGCTTGCAGAGCTCACTCCCCTTCCCCAGGCCTCCCCCAGGCTGTGACTCCTTCCTCTGTAAGGGCAAGAGAAGAACCGCAGCCGGCAGGCCCGGCACGAGTTCCACAAGGATGGGGCACAGCGGCTGTGTTCTGTGGGCTGGGGAATACCCACGGCCTGGGACAGGCAGGGTGGCACTGCTGTCACCCTGTGCACACTCAGACTGTGTATGCTCACCCTGTGCACGCTCACCCCGTGTGTGCTCACCCTGTGCACACTCACCCTGTGTGTGCTCACCCTGTGCATGCTCACCCTGTGTGTGCTCACCCTGTGCACACTCACCCTGTGTGTGCTCATCCTGTGTGTGCTCACCCTGTGCACACTCACCCTGTGCACGCTCACCTTGTGTGTGCTCACCCTGTGCACACTCACCCTGTGTGTGCTCACCCTGTGCACGCTCACCTTGTGTGTGCTCACCCTGTGCACACTCACCCTGTGCACGCTCACCCTGTGCACACTCACCCTGTGCACACTCACCCTGTGCACACTCACCCTGTGTGTGCTCACCCTGTGCACGCTCACCCTGTGCACGCTCACCCTGTGCACACTCACCTTGTGTGTGCTCACCCTGTGCACACTCACCCTGTGTGTGCTCACCCTGTGTGTGCTCACCCTGTGTGCTCACCCTGTGCACACTCACCCTGTGCACACTCACCCTGTGTGTGCTCACCCTGTGCATGCTCACCCTGTGCACACTCACCCTGTGCACGCTCACCCTGTGCACGCTCACTCTGTGCACGCTCACCCTGTGCACACTCACCCTGTGCACACTCGCCCTGTGCATCCTCACCTGGTCAGACTGCCCAGAGGTGAAGTGACAAAGAGCTGCTGTGCTCTGTTCGGGTGGGTGACAACCCCAAAGGATGGGGCAGACACTGACAAAGCTCCCAGGGAGTAGCTGATAACGGAGCCGTGCCATCACTTTAGTGCAGGGAGAGATAAAGACAGGCATTACACGGCGTGAACATTTAACAGCCATAACTTCACTTTGAAAAGACTTTGCAGGCCAAGTCACAGGGAATTGTTTCTTCCTGTGCATTTAATCCTTGGCTGGAGAGCAAGGGGTTTGCAGGAGAGATAGAGTGCTAAGCAGACAGACTGACAGACCTGTCTGTCTGTCACCCCAGGGTGATCCCTGAAAACACCACCTGACAACAGGATTTAACAGGAAAGCATCGAACAGGACCAGCACAGACAACATATCTGAGTGTCCCAAAGAAACACGGAGCATCCTGGGGCTGATCCTGGGCCCAAACATTTCATCTCCTTCAGGAACTCACACAGGAGCTCCCAAACATTTCATCTCCTTCAGGTACTCATCCCGGAGCTCCCAAACATTTCATCTCCAGGTACTCATCCCGGAGCTCCCAAACATTCCATCTCCCTCCCAGTGCCTGAGATTTCCACACGGGCTCTGTGCCCAGCGTTTCTCCGGGATGGATGAGCCCTCACACCGGGGCAGAGACATTTTACAGAGGGAAGAGGAGCTCGTCCCACCCCGCAGCTGTGCTGGGACACCCCGCACGCTCCCCGGACATCCCCAGCCCTCCTGCCGCGGTACCTGTCCTTCCCCGGCCTCAAGGACACCGCGGAGTTGCTTATCAGCCCGTAAATCAGCCGCGGCAATAAAGCGCTGGCATCCAGAGCAATCGCTTTTGTACTAATGTACTACTTTGCAATTGCTGTGCAAATCCGACGTATTAATGACACAAATGAATTACAATAAATGAAGACACCGCTGGCCGGGGGCCAGAGGTGACTGAAGACCAAAAAAGAAAAAGAAAGAAGAAGTTGTTTTTGCTCCTGCCTGTTGCCAGTTGGCAAGTTGGTGATGTGGAATTGGATGTGTTGGACACGGAGCGCTCTTGGTGAAGGATGGGAAGAGGTGATATTAAAAGTAACAATAATATTGGTGTCAGGGAGCTGGGGAGGGAAAGGGAGGCTGCTGGATGTGGGCAGCGAGGGGAGGTGATTTCCAGGGGAAAATAGGAATGTCTTCATCACTGCAGTCACGGATTATGTGAACCAGCTCACAATTTTCAGGTAAGAAAAGGTTTTCTCCCATTGCAACCTGGAGAGGGGAACTTTGTCAATTAATTGATTTATCTATTGCTCCCTTTGTCTCTCTGCTTTCAGATCCATCTCTCTCCATTACAGGTCCAGCTGGAACTCCATGTGCTGCCCTTTCCATTGGTGGTCTATTGATCAGTGGATACAGAAATCATTGGAAATCTCAGATACTTTATTGTGAGAGGTTTGAAGATCTTTATGTTTAGTTCAGCAGAGGAAATGTGGTGCAGTACCTACCACATCAAAGGCAAGAGGACTGTTTAATTTAGTAACAAGAGCAAATGCCTTCTAATTAAAATTAGAGTTATTCCAAAGAGAAATAAGGCATAAATGTTTAAGGATGAGGGAAATTAGGTATTGGAACAAGTGATCAAGTGAACTGATGTGTTCTGTTGTGTGCAAACAAAACCTTCATCAATCTGGAAGTGAAATTATAATCAGCTACATATTACTAGGTTAAAAGTTGCAATAACTTTATATTTATGGTTTTGTTCTACCAGAGCCTTACCAGCTGATAAAACTCTGGATGTGAGCTCTGCAGTCACGAGCATGGACTGGAGATCCAGGCTGGGAATCTTTCCATCGTCAGCTTCAGTCCCAGTCATGCACTGGAAACGGAGCAACAGAGCAGGAGAGGCTCTGGGTTGGAAATTCCCAGTTTGGACCTGGGGCTGGATAAAATGGGCCCGGGTTCTCCTGCTCCTCCCTCCCTTCTCCCTGCAGGTGTTGGGCAGGGAGGGGCAGTACCAGGACGGGAGGGCCCCAGCTGCCTCTGGCTGGGATATCCATTCGTTCTGACCAGAGAATGAACGTGAAATGAAGATTTAATGAGGGACACAAGCCAGCACGTTCAGGAGGAACCACTCAGAGACCCTTCACTCTGCACAGCTTCCTGAGGCTGTGCCCAGGTGGGGGTGGCCTTTTCTCCCAGGTGACAGGACAAGAGGGAATAGCCTCAGGTTGTGTATGGGGAAGTTTGGCTGGAAAATCTAAGCAGGAAATTTCTTCACTATAAAGGCTGCCAAGCACTGACAGAGGCTGCTCAGGGCAGTGGCCTGGAGGCATTTAAAAGCTGTGCAGATGTGGCACCTGGGGACAGATGTGGCACCTGGGGACAGATGTGGCACCTGGGGACACGGCAATGCTGGGTTAATGGCTGGGCTCGGACTTAGGGGTTTTCCCGACCAAAAAAAACTGTGATTCTATGTGAGCAAAAGGACTGTTCTTGATGCTGCACTCACCTGCTTGGTGAGACAGCAAAAATGTTCAGTTCTGCACCTCCTGCTTTGGAATTGTGTTGTGTAGGTGGATGAACAAGGTTTGGGAGACCACCAAAGCTGTCCTCAGCCCACCCCCTCCCCCAGACCAGCCTGAGGTTCGGCCAGAGCAGCTGCCAGGGCTGAGCTCTCTGTGCCCTCAGCCCGGAGTGTGCCAGGTGTGCCCCCATGGCAAAGCTGTGCAGGTGACCCTGCCCTGCAGCACCTGCTGTGCCAGCGGCCCAGGGCACTGCAGGGGGATGGAGGCACAGAAAGGAATTTGTTTGTAAAGACTGCAGGCAGCCCTGCCAAACTCCATGGCTGTTTTTGCTAGGAAACACCTTTTTTTTTTATTTTTTTACCACCCCTGATTGCAGATTTTTTTTTCCCAGGGAAACATAAATAGCACATCCCACAGCAGGGCAGATGTGGAGCTGTTTCCTGACTCAGCTCTGCTGCGGCTCCTCTGGCGGCTCCCAGGCCCATCCATTTCCACCCTGCCAGGCGGGAGCAGCTGTAGGAGACAGAAAGTTTCTGTTCAGACCCACGAGGCGGCTGACGGCTCTCCCCACATGCAGTGCCAGCGTGCCTGGATGCTCCAGAGGAGCTGCAGGGTCTGCTGCAAACACGCTGGCAGTGCAGCTCGAGTGAGGGCTGGTGGAGGCTGGCAGATGATGACTCGTTGAGCTGCAGAGCGTGTGCTCCGGGAGAAGTGCCCACAGCTTTCCAAGGGCTGGAAAACCCAGAGCGGCAGCCAGGGCTGCCAGGGGAGCGGCTGTGCCAAGTGGGGCAGCGCAATGATATCGGTGACAGCGATTGTGCCGCCGGAGAGGCGAACACTCAGCGCATACAACTGCAAATCTGCTCCGGCCCTGCGCTCCCCGACCCTCCGCCTGCGCCTCCGCGGGGCTTGGCTGCGGCTCAGGGCACAGCGGAGCCTTTCTGGGGCTGCTGGGCTCGAGTTCTCCCTTCCCTCCTCCCTCCCCTCCGTTATTTAGCGGGGGGTTCCGGGGTGTGGCGTGAATCGCCTCGTTCTGCTGCGGGCAGGGAGAGCGGAGCGCCTGCCCGCTCCAGGTGTTTAGGGAATAAAGTGCTCACGTTCATGGAAGGTGAGACCTGGGATGGGATGCTGCTCACGGGCTGGGACCGCGCTGGGCTCCTCCTGTGCCATGCTGGGTCTGCCCTGAGCTGGGACCGAGCTCTGGAAAGGGCAGTGCCAAACCGGGGTTAATTCAGTAATTTTGCTGGATCAAACTCTGGAAAGGGCAGTGCCAAACCGGGGTTAATTCAGTAACTTTGCTGTACCCATCGCTTTGGGGCCCCTCACACAGGTCCGGGAGGATGCTGGGGTGGCAGCTGGCACCCAGACCCACAAGGTCAGGCCGGGGTTCCCTGCTCCGTGCTGACATTTCAGCTCCATCTGGAGCATCTCCAAGCAAGAGGTGACTCAGCTTTGTTTGCAGCTCAGGAGGTGTTTTGGCTCCATCGACACCCCAATTTACAGTTATTTTAAAAACAGTTCCTGCTGCGAGGTGCAAGGCAGCACCTGCGCTGTTAGTTAGGGTGATGCACTCCTGAAGGAGCAGCCATGCAGCAGCCTGGGTGTCTGCCGGGGCTCGGGGCTCTCATTCCCGAGGGTCAGGGCAGAGCCCAGCCTGGCTGCGGGCAGCACCCCCAAAAAAGCCCCCACGGAGCACAGCAGCCGTCCCGAAGGAAGAGCTGCCCCGGCAGTGTGGGGTTAGAGGGGTGGAGCACCCGTCCTGGGCACCGTGTCATTATCCACCATTCCCAGGCCGGCACAAACGCGCTCGGGGTCAGCTGTCCCCTGTTATTGTGGAGCAGGATGGAGAGGGCTGACTCTATTAGCACACAAATTGCAGCCTTTCAGAGGCTGTCCTCTGAAGGGCTCCTAAATACACTCAGCTCTAACTGGGAAGTTAAAAATGTTAATCTAATTGTCACCCAGACGTGTTTGCATTGAGTCTGTGCACTCCTCCAGCCCGTTATTAGCCTAAAACGTGAACACAAGAGTCAGTGTTGACATTTGTGTTGAGATGAGTGCTGCTGTTCCATTTCTCTCTTGTCCCCAACCTCTCCCTCCAACCTCCCCTCTCCGCCACTTCCGTGCGCTCAGACTGGGGGGGTCTGCAGGGGGGACACAGCAGCGAACACGGACGGGAACGGAGGCAGCGCCGGCACCAGGGGAGGGTGAGGGACGTGCAGCCATGGATGGGCTGGGGACAGTGAGGGCAATGGACAGGGAGTGCAGGGGACAGTGAGCTCAGGGGACAGGGAGTGCAGGGGACAGCGAGGGCAGGGGACAGGCAGGGGACAGTGCAGGGGACAGGGAGTGCAGGGGACAGTGCAGGGGACAGTGCAGGGGACGGCAAGTGCAGGGGACAGGGAGTGCAAGGGACAGTGAGCACAGGGACAGCGTGTGTTGCCCTGTGTATTTTCTGGGGCTTCAGATTTTACTGCTGGCTGCTGCTGGCTGTTTCCCATGGGAACAGATTCCCATTCTCGTTACAATGTCTGTGTTGTTTTGTAAACACTAAGAGAGCTTTGCCCTTCTCACGCCAGTTTCCCCAAACAATCTCTGTCACCTGTTGTTTGCTGAAACAGACGCAGTCCTTCTCTGACCAATGGCAGCCCCTTTGTGGAGCATCTTATAAAAGCACAAAGATTCAAAAAGTAAAACCTTCTGATCACCTTGAACTGTGTGTGTGCTTTTCCTTGCCACCCAATCTCTGTAACAAGCGTGTGCAAGGGACAGCGAGCACAGGGGACAGTGAGCACAGGGGACAGAGAGAGCAGAGGACGGGGAGAGCAGGGGACAGTGCAGGGGACAGTGAGCACAGGGGACAATGAGCACAGGGGACAATGAGCACAGGGGACAGCAATGCCCAGCCCTGCACACCCCAAGCCCTACACAACCACAGGACAGCAGCACACACACCCAGAGGTGTCCGATCCCCAATTGCAGGCGCTGGGACATTCAGCTCCCCCGGGCAGAGCACAGCCAGGCCCAGGGGCTGCACAAACTCCCTGTCTCTCACATGTCCCCCAACACCGTGACACATCCGAGCCGGGCCGGGCGCAGCCCTCGGTGCTTCCCCTCCCCAAACACGGGCTCAGCCCTCCCTGCTGCTCCCTGGCAGTTTGGGCAAAGAGCAGAACAGCTCCAAAGTTTCTGGTTTAGGCACTTAAATCCCCTGGGATTTTCCTACTTAAGAACTGGAGGAAGTAAAAAAGAAACAGTAATGAGGGAAAAATTAAGAAATTTCTCTAAAAGCCCACACGTTTCAGGGGAAGTGGGAAATTAGATGCCTGTGATAGATGGGCTAATTTCCCTAACTGACAACCCTGACAGCTCCCTGCAAAAAGCCCCAGTGTTTGGGTTTGATTTGTTAATTTCTGCCACTTCTTTAGAAAACTACCTACACTTCCTGCTTGATTCTTTATTTTCTTCATTTTTTTTTAATCACCATTTTAAACTGGGGACATGCAATTAAAAGGCACCAGAGTGAAGATGAGCAGGGGCATTGCCCTCTTCCAGCCCCCTCAGAGAGGGGAATGCTCTTGCTAACTTAAATAAGTTTGACAACCTTTAAATATAAACAGCTGATGAGAGCTGCTGAGGAATCTTTAAAAGAAGAAAATGAGAAAAAACCATCAAGTTCCTGAGAAGCTGAGTGAAGGAATATCAGCCCTGTGCCCCCTCTCAGCACTGGACACGTGAGAAGGATGAGGGGACAAAATCAGGTCTTGGGAAGCAGCATGGGCTCGCTGGGGAGAAAGAGCCAGAACAGCACCAAGGCAGAACATTTCACACAGAAATCATATAAACTCCATGCAAAAATCACATAAAATCCATGCAAAAATCACAAAAAATCCAAAATCTCTGGCTGAGCCTCTCCTGCAGTTCCTGCCCTGCAGGAGAGGGTGGTGGTGGGGTGAACAACCTGTCCCATGGCCGTGCCTTGCCCATCCCTGTCACAGCACCCCAGGGGAGTGGCAGCAGGTGAGGATTGGTTTGGGGCACCCTGGGATCACCCCTGGGAGCAGACAGGGAACGGTGAAGGTTCTGCTTCACTCGGGTCCTGCCTGACACCGAAGGCCTGGGATGGGTTTAGGTGTGGGAATTCTTCTGGGGCAGCTGAACCCTCCTTTGCAGATGGAAAACCCTCCTTTCCTTTGGAAACAGGACAGAAGCTCCTGGGCTACTTGATTACCTTGAAAGGCCTTTTTGGGCCATAATGCTTGTTTTTGTTGACAGAAATGGTTCTTGTGAAGGCAGGACTCTGTGTGTGGCCACGCACATCCTCGTGTGTGAGTTTTGCTGCAAGCACAGAGTGGAGCCTCCAAACTGCAAAAGTCTGAAAGCCCAAATCCACAAATCCTTTCCTACAGCACCACACTGGTTCCAGGAAAACGCTACCTTTCAAGTAGGGATAGGAAATGAAAGGAAATTAATATGTTACTCAACAAGATTAATTAATTAGCTAATGTGAATACATTACCCAGGATCAGTAAAACCCCAGATAAGTTTTTATGGCTGAGGAAATATGGTCTAAAGTGGTTTGAGCCCAGCCCAGTAAAACCAGCAGCGTTAGGGAGCTGAAGGTGCTGAGAGGGGCTGGGTGCCAGCAGCTCCCCGCTAACCACAGGCTGGAACAGGAGCCTGCTCGCCAGGAGGAAGGACTTGAGGTTACCAGATCATAAAACACAGGAGTCCATAAAGTTTCCCAGTTCTGAAGGCAGCCCTTAAAGTTAATATCTGGCAGTATCCGAGCCATAACAACAAGTCACCTACAGCCATTCATTATTCCATGAGAGTCACTCGCACCACACGTGTTCCCCAAGTCCTTTAACGTCTCAGGAACGTTCCTCTTATCTGAAGATTTATGGCAATATTATTGCATCTTAAGGAAATACCAATCAATCACTGGAACGCTAATTCCTGCCATTTTAATAACTCCCTCCCCAGGGCAAGGCTGCCCACGTTTGGCAGCGTTCAGCTGCAGGAGATGTCGTTTCCCCTGGGTAATTGGACATCGTGCCAGTCCTGCTGTCGATAACGGCTGCATTATACAGCAGCACTCGTATGTTAAATTGCCATGTATTTCATATTACAGCCCTGTGTTATCCTCTAAACATCCTCTGGAAACCTTTTGATGTGTTATTCTGTGCAGAGGAATGGTTTGGCACCAAATTCACGGTGTTTCCATCTCAGCTAAAGGCGCTGACATTCCCCTGAAGCACGGCAGTGCTTCACAGCACTCAGCTCTCTGAAAAATGACTCTCCTCCTCAGAATGGATGTGTAGCCCTCAATGCTTTTAAGGTGCAGCTGACTGTTTGTCTTCTCCTGCTCCTTTAAAATGGATGGGTTCCTTTATTTTTTTTTCCAAGCAAACCAATGCATTGTGTTAAACCCCCTGAAGGAATTACCTCGAGGTGACTTTGAAAACCCCAGCCCAAATACATCACGGTGATTCCTGAGGAGGCGCCTCACATCTGTGAGTTACACTTGGCCATTTGACTCTGAGCAGCCTCCATCCATCTCTGCGTTCCCGTCATGCATCAGTGGAACAGCTCTCCCCTAACAGCTCTCTGCTCTGCACGCTGCTCCCGGCAGCAGGGCCCTCTCTTGTCACTCATTAACAAATTAATCCTGCTCTCCCGGACTGCTGCATTTCACTCCTGGCACCGCTGACCAGATGGGAAGTGACAAGTGGAGTGAATGGTGGCACCTCTCCTTCTCCTAATGCACGAGGTGCCCTTCAAGGGAAAAGCTCTTTGAGCTCCCTCAGTGCTGTGACACTGATCAATGCGGGCACTCAGAGCTCCCAGGCTGGGACATTAACATCTGGGGGCTCCAGAAATGGGGTGGGGATTCGGGGATGTGAGAGACCCCCCAGCACGAACACTCTGCCTGCCTTGTCTGCTCCACGCTCTGCTCCCTTCCTGCTCACCCTGCCACTCTCACCTTGATCCTTGTGAAATTCAGGGACAGGGCTTCTCCCTTCCATGGGCTGAGGGTATTGAGGACTCGTCACGCCTTTTCTGGTGGCGTTTATTTTAACACTTCTTTCTTCTCCAGGATTAATAACTGCAGACCCTTCTTGCAGCTGAGGATTTCTGGGCTCCTAATTAATTTATCTGTTACTCTGAACTATAATTCTTGCTCTTATTTTTGAAATGAAGTGTCCCAAACCGGAGACACCCTAAATAACACAGAAAATAATCTGGAGAAGAGAGGTCATGTGGATACCTCAGAGAGCCTCCCAGCATCTGAAGGGGCCTAAAAGGAACCAGAGAGGGACTTTGGACAAGAGCCTGGGAACAGCTCTTGGACAGGACAAAGGGGAATGGCTTCACACTGACAGAAAGAGAATTAGGGAGAAATTCCTCCCTGGCAGGGTGGGCAGCCCTGGCACAGGTGCCCAGAGCAGCTGGGGCTGCCCCTGATCCCTGGCAGTGCCCAAGGCCAGGCTGGACATTGGAGCAGCCTGGGGCAGTGGGAGGTGTCCCTGCCCTGGCAGGGGCCAGGAGTTGATGGTTTTTAGTTTCCCTTTCAACTCAAACCATTCCGTGCTTCCATGATTCCACGATTCCATGATCCCACAGCGCTGGGCAGACTGGATGCAGGTGCTGATTCTCTTTGCAGGGATGCAGCACCTGCAGTGGGTGGGAGCTGAGCAGAGCAAACAGCACACAAACCCATGGTTCATACCCACGGGATGGAGAGTTTCCATTCCCAGTCAAGCTTTGCAAACCAGGAGAAACGCACTCAGAACACAGCACACTGCCTCCCTCAAACCGTGCAGCCGTGCATTGCACTGATGCATTAATGGCTGCAGGGATGAACCAACGCTGCCTGCACTGCTGTAGAAAAGGTGTCACTGCCTCCCTCGGAGAGCGAAAAGGTTTTTCCTGTGAGTTGTGTCTAGAGAATCAAATTGTGTGAACGAGCACAGAGAGAGAGAGAGAGAGAGGGAGAGGGAGAGACAAGAGACAGAGAGAGACAGAGGGAGAGATCTGCCTTGGGCAGTCGCTGCTCTCTGGGCTGGATGCTCTGGGCTGTAGAAAGTTCTGTTGCTTCATCAACAATAAAGGAGCAGAGTGGAGTACCTGGGCATGGAAAATCCTCTACAAGCAGGAGCTGCAGGCAGGGATGGACAGTTTACTTTCCCAGCTGAGATTTTGCTTTCCTAGCTGAGATTTTGCTTTTTTGGCTGAGATTTTGCTTTCCCAGCTGAGATTTTGCTTTCCCGGCTGTGATTTTGCTTTTTTTGGCTGAGATTTTGCTTTTTCCAGCTGAGATTTTGCTTTTCTAGCTGAGATTTTGCTTTCCCATCTGAGATTTTGCTTTTCCAGCTGAGATTTTGCTTTCCTGGCTTAGATTTTGCTTTTTTGGCTAGGATTTTGCTTTTCCAGCTGAGGTTTTGCTTTCCTGGCTGAGATTTTGCTTTCCCAGCTGAGGTTTTGCAGAGTCCTTTCAGCCTGAGAGGGATAAAAGATGGACACCAAGGTCTTTCAGGTAAAAGCTGTCTGAGCACAGGTCTGGCAGTGCTTCCCTTTTGCAGCCAGCATTCCAAGGGTTTTCCTATCTGCACAGCCTTGCATCAGCAGCAAAGCCAGGAAAATTCCTGTGCTCTTCAAAGGGCCTTTTTTCTCCTTGATTCAGCACTTCAAAGATGGTGGTTACAGTGTATCTCCATAGGCACTTCCTGCAAAGTGAGAATTTGAAATTAAAAGGGGGAAGGATTCTGCCTCTCTCATCTTCATGGTGGAGAAAGCATCGGTCTTGCAAAGCAGGGAAGGTGGAGGGAGGATAAACAGTTTTTGGAAATGCCTCCCTACTTGTCTTTCTACTCAATCATTCTGTATTTTGAAGCTAAAATCATAAAATCAGTAGAAAATAATAAAGGATCAGTCTTTTACAGGCAGTGTAATATTTACTATCAAAATTCGGACTTTTAAACTGTGATGTGGTGTAAAATACGTGAGATACCTTCAACCAGCTGCTAAAATAGGAAGAACAGTAGCAGCCCTAGAAAAGAGGCTGATGGTGTCTAACAGCTACTGGGACTGCTCTTATTCAGTGCCAAAAATGATTGGGATAAGAAACTTTCCTTAATTTTCCTGGACATAGACTTTGTTTCATTAGAATCCCAGTTTAAGTCATGAACATCCCAAGATGACAACCCAAATGTCCTGGTTGAAGAAATAAGAACTGAATTCTGCTTCTGCCATCCTCAAGTCTCCATTAAAATGGGAGTACCAGCTGAAATATCAAACCATCCAGGACCTGCCAGACCAGTGGAGATGTTTCCACTTCCCTCATTGTCAGTGATTATAGCTGTCCTCAGATTTCAGGGGAGCAGGAGACTTTCAGTTTATTGTAAAATTTGTTCTTCTTCAGAAACAAATCCTGCTCTGCCCTGCAAATGGAACTTTTGCTACCAGTCAGGAAACTGGCAAAGTTTAAGGTGTTCCCAAAAAGGTATTGCTGGAATGTCAGGTGGGAAAATTCATCAGGAGTGGGGTGACTCTGCAATATCTACAGTCAGACTGATGGACAGGCAGATGGACTCTGTGCAAACATTCTTTGCTTTCCTTTCACTGTGCTGGGTTTGGAGCCTCTCTTTTCTTGGTTTGAGTGAATTGTAACAAAGTTGTGGCTTGGGCTGATTACATTTCATGTCAGGAGTGCCAGTCCTTGGGGTCTCCCCATCCTTGGAGTCTCCCCATCCTTGGAGTGTCCCCATCCTTGGGGTCTCCCAGTCCTTGGGGTCTCCCAGTCCTTGGAGTTTCCCAGTCCCTGCTCCTCTGGGAGGGCTCTCAGCTGGCAGGACCCAACCTCTCCCTCCATGGATATAACCAGGACCCTGCAGCCACGCTGAGATGTTTTATTCAATGTGTGTGATGTTTTTAGCTGGCAGGACCCAAATACTCCCTCCATGGCTATAACCAGGGTGCTGCAGCCACTCTGAGATGTTTATTCAATCTGTGTGTGATGTTATTAACTCGTCCCCCCGGCTGCAGATACTGGGGAGCTGTGCCCAGAGCTGGCTGTGTGAGCCAGAGTGGCTGCATTGTCTGGGCAGCAGATAAACCTGCCAGCCCCACACCCTGCCAGAGCCCCACTGCATTATCCTCCTGCAGAATTGCAATTTAAACATCCCATTTAAAATGCAGATAGTGCATTTTAAATGCCTTACTTGAAGCATTTTTGCTGCTGTTTGCCTGAAGTGGGCCTGGATTCCCCTCAGCTGATTGAGCTCATCCCTTCAGATGAGACAGGGGCAGATCCCCTGGTGCAGACAGAATAACACAGTGCTGGAAAACCTGACCCTGCCAGGCCAGACTGGTTTTTGGCACGGAATGTCCTTGCACAGCCCAGCACAGCGGCCCCAGCTGTGGTCAGTGGTCAGTGGTCAGTGGTCAGTGCTGGTGTGGCTGGAGCAGAGGGGCAGCAGAGCCTGATCTGCCAAGGGCAGCGCTCAGCCCCGGCTCTGCTGGGGGATTTCTCCTGCTTAGGGAGGCAGCCACGTGTCAGCATCAGCGATGAATCTCCTGATTCTTTAATGGAATTAGTGTCAAACAAATTGGGTTTGGGGGGCCCCCTCCCAAGGCTTGCTAACCCCCTCACCTCTGCCTTTGTTTAAAACATCAAGGGCAGGAATAGGAGGCCTGAAGAGCAGAACATTTTAACTGCTTGCCTCCTCACCCACTTTTTCTTTCTTTCCCCAAGGACAGAGTGTGGGACACCCTCCTCTCACTGCCCTTTTACCTCTCCTTAGCCGTGGGAGGACGGATGCCCTTGGGAGAACAAACAGGAAGGGCCAGGCTGCCTGTGCTGTTAAACCACTGCTGTTCCCTGGAGGTGACAGCCCAAATCCTGCCCTGGGTCTGTGTAAGAGCCTTCGGGGAGAGGAAACAACCTAAAGCTGGAGCCCCTCTGACCAGCCTGGCTGCAGCCCAGCAGGAACAGCCAAGGCAGTTGGCTGTGAGGATTTTTTCCTGGGGCCATGGGGAAAGGCCGTGGGTGTCCTTCAGACCTGTACTCCCAGCAAGGGGCCATGAGAATTCATTATTCATCCTAAACCTTCACTTTTTTAATCCAAACCCCAACAAGACAAGAAATGGGCTTCCCTCCATCTGCCCCACACAAAGCTCAGCCTAGGTAAAGTGCACTGAGCAAGGTGAGAGACCACACAGCAGCCAGGTCAGGGGATCACCCTCCCACAGCCAGGGTGAGAATTTAACTTTGCCTGGCAGCAGGGAGACCTGGCCTAAGAGGTGTTGAGGTCTCTTGTGTGGACACCAGTGTTACGTTAGAAAATTGTTCTGCTTTGCAAAGTTAGGAATGCTTTCCAATGGTTCTAGGGCAGGCTGAGGGTTCTGGTCTGAATTTATGTCTCTGAGCCGTTTCAAGCAGCAGCTATTGTGGATTTTCCTCCGTGCAGCTCCCTGGAGGTGTTGGTCGAGCCCCGTTGCACCAGGTGCCATCAAACAAACAGGAAGAGCTGTCTCTTGTTTGAAATGTGTGATCTGAGCTGAGCAGATCCTGGCTTGAGAGGATCCTGTGACTCACCAGCAGCCCTGGGGCACCAGACGTGTCTAACACCATCCCGTGTCCGTGCCCACCCACATGGAGCAGCCCTTCCCAAGCTCTGACAGCCGATCAAACCCTGTGGCCTCTGAACACACAGGCAAAGCAGCTGCAGAGGCTGAAACTCAGTGATCCGAGTTCTGATCCGAGTTCTGATCCGAGTTCTGATTTGAGTTCTGATCTGAGTTCTGATCCGAGTTCTGATCCGAGTTCTGATCCGAGTTCTGATCTGAGTTCTGATCCGAGTTCTGATGACCACAGGAGTGCCCAGGATGCACAGAGCAGCCCCTGGATGGCTGCAGGTGTGCCCAGCCCAGAGAACCAGGGGGGATCAAACCTCCCTGGGCTCGATGGTTGCACAGCTTCGTTGGTGGGACACCCACTGCCCTGACCCCTGGTGAGCAGGGGTGTGAGCAGGGGTGTGAGCAGGGGTGTGAGCAGGGGTGTGAGCAGGGGTGTGAGCAGCAGGGGTGTGAGCAGGGGTGTGAGCAGGGGTGTGAGCAGGGGTGTGAGCAGCAGGGGTGTGGGCAGCAGGGGTGTGGGCAGGGGTGTGAGCAGGGGTGTGAGCAGGGGTGTGAGCAACAGGCCTGTGTGGAGGGTCCCCAAAACTGAGAGTGCTTGTGTGGTGTGTCCGAGGCTCCCGGAGCACCCGAGGCTCCCAGGATCTGCAGTGAAAGTCACCAGGGCTGTGCTATTGACATTTCCAGGGTGATCTCCCCTAACACATAAACTCTGACTGCTCTGGCATCCCCTGACAGCCCTAATTGTCTGCAGCCCTGTAAAACCCAACAGCCATCTGGCACAGAGCGGGGCTGGGAGGGGAGCAGGGACACAGGCACCAGCAGGAGAACAAGGCAAACCCAGAACAGGTGACCTGGGGTGTGTGCCAGGACACCAAGGCAAAGCCCAGGACACCAAGGCAAAGCCCAGAACAGGTTATCTCGGGGCTGTGTGCCTGCCTGGCACTCTGCTCCTGCCCCTTCTCAGCTGCTTTCAGTGTCACGGGAGGAGCATCTTTCTGTGTCAGCCAGCACAGGAGCACTCAGAATTTATCACAGACAGGCAGGCAGAAACACTTGTGCTCCACTGGAATGACAAACTGATGAAAGGGGCTGGCCTGGTGAGACCAAACCCAGGGGCTGCATAAGAAACCTTGCTGAGGGTATGGAAGAGTGCATTGCCCTGATAATGGAGCGTTGTGGATCACCTGGCACTTGCCAGGAATGACCTGCCTGTCCCTCAGCATCTCTGCTCTCCTCACCATTACAGCCCTCGTTAAAAATGGCGTATGAAGTGCAAAGACCAACAATCCTGCAAAGGAAACCATCCCTGTTATTCACAGAGCCAGAGCACTGCAGGCAGCCCAGTGCCAGCTCCTCTGGGGCATCTCGTGGCTTTAACCTCATCCATGGAGCTCCTTCCTGGGGCAGAGCAGGAATCCAGCTCAGACAGGCTGGTTATTCACTGACCTTTCTGATAAAGTGGCTGAAAAACCTGTGGAAAATGTGGGAACCAGGATAATTTTCCAGCAGGATCCATCCCAAGCCTCACCATTGGCAGTGAACAGGAATAATGTGCTCAGTACTGTCTGCACTGAATTTTGGCCTTTGCTGCAACCCCACCTGTGCAGAGAGGGCAGAAGGATGTGGAGAGGGGGAAATGCCCCAGCTGGAGAAGATCTCTGAGATCATGGAGCCCAAGAATTAACCCAGCACCACCTCATTCACTGCTGAGCCACAGCTCAGCGGCACCTTCTGAACACTTCTGAACACCTCTGAACACCTCTGAACATTTCTGAACATTTCTGAACACCTCTGAACACCTCTGAACACCTCTGAACACCTCTGAACATTTCTGAACGCTTCTGAACATTTCTGAACACCTCTGAACACCTCTGAACACCTCTGAACATTTCTGAACATTTCTGAATGCTTCTGAACATTTCTGAACACCTCTGAACACCTCTGAACACCTCTGAACATTTCTGAACACATTTCTGAACTGTTTGTTCTCTGGGGGGAGAGAAAGCTCTGAGCAACAAGGGCTCAGGGTGTCCCCTGTGTCCTCTGCTGATGTTCCCCACCACTGGGTGCCCCCTGCCTGCATCCCACCTTCAGGAGCTGGGGCACAGAAACAGCCACCCCAGCCACTCCTGGGGCTGGGCATCACCTGCAGGAGCTGCCTGGAGCTGATTTTGGGGGGCAGTTGTGCATGGGGAAAGGGATGGAGTGCCTGTCTGTGGGGAAGGTGGGGCAGAGGGGGAGGAGGGAGACAAACAAGAGTAAACACGGGCTGGGAGGGTTTTCAGAGCCGGCAGAGGGCCTGGAAAAGGACGGGCTTTGAATTCTGCGTGTGCTTTTAACTCGGCCTCTGGTTTGAAGAGGCCCCCAAAGCCTGGTAAGCCTCATTGAACCTGAAAAGCGACAAGCTGCCTTTCTTCCCCACGGGCTTTGTCTTCCCTTATCTCATTGAGGAGAGACACGGCTCCCACCTGGCCGGGCTGGGGAGAGCAGCCAGCGAGACCTAGAGCTGCAGGGCAGCGGTGATGTCACAGGGAGCTGTGATGTCACATGGGGCAGTGTGATGTCACACTGAGCAGCAGTGCTGTCACATGAGGCAGTGATGTCACACGGGGCAGTGTGATGTCACACTGAGCAGCAGTGATGTCACACGGGGCAGTGATGTCACACTGAGCAGCAGTGATATCACACAGAGCATCAGTGATGTCACACGGGGCAGTGTGATGTCACACGGAGCAGCAGTGATGTCACACGGATCAGCAGTGATGTCACACATATCAGCAGTGATGTCACACGGATCAGCAGCAGTGATGTCACATGGATCAGCAGTGATATCACACAGAGCAGCAGTGATGTCACACAGAGCAGCAGTGATGTCACACAGATCAGCAGTGATGTCACACGGATCAGCAGTGATATCACACAGAGCAGCAGTGATGTCACACAGAGCAGCAGTGATGTCACACGGATCAGCAGTGATGTCACACAGATCAGCAGCAATGTCACATCACCCCCCAAGGGCAGGGTGGTTGCTGAGGTGCTGCAGGGCCGTGGCTCTGTGCTCCTCACCCCCCGTGTCCCAGGGGTTCCCTGCTGCCCTGCAGGTGCAGTCACAGCTCTCTGTGGCTCTGGGGGGTCTGGCACAGCTTTGCCCCCTGCCATGACACCAACCCTGTCCCACCCCCTGAGGGCTGGAGGCTCACTGTGCACTGTGAGCAGCTCTGCAGCTGTGCCCTGTGCGGGGCCAGACAAACCCCACACAAACCCAGGGCCCGGGAATGACTGCTCTGCATGGCCCTAAACACGTTATGGGATTTATCCAGCCAGATTGAAGTGTTCATTTCAGTGAGGACAAGGGTGCACCCAGCATTGAACACTGCTTATGTCACTGGGAAGGGGAGATAACCCCCAGGTGAGAATATCACACCAGCACTTAAACAGAACCACCCTTGTCCGTGCCATTCCACGTGCTGATCCTTCACGGAGGGTGTTTGCTGCCAGATCCTCTCCTGCAAGCTGCAAATAAAGCTGAGAACTCACAGCCAGGTGGGCTTTTCTGGTGAGTCCCGAGCTGAGAGGCAGCTTCCTGCAGCACTCCTGCTGTGAGTGGGAGAGGGCCTGGAGCTCTTGATAAACAAGGAAAAGCTCAGATATAATGAGAAAACCTTTTGTGACATAAGGATCTCTGCATGCCAAGTAAACTCCTTACACCCCGGCGTGACCGGCAGTGTGACGGGCTCCAGGTGCCTGCTGCAATCACACCGGGGTGGGGAGACCCTGCAGCTGTGCTCCCTGCCCAGAAAATGGGGCAAAGGGACAAAAAGGGGGTGACAGAAACTGGGGCCCTTCCACTGGGCAGGGCAGAGCCCAGGGGAGTTCCAGGGTTCATGGGACACTGATTTTGGGGTTCACAGGTTCTGAGTGCAGGGAGAGCTCACAGGCTTTCCTCAGAGACCTGAACTCCTGGGAGAGCTCACAGGCTTTCCTCAGAGACCTGAACCCCTGGGAGAGCTCACGGGCTTTCCTCAGAGACCTGAACTCCTGGGAGAGCTCACAGGCTTTCCTCAGAGACCTGAACCCCTGGGAGAGCTCACAGGCTTTCCTCAGAGACCTGAACCCCTGGGAGAGCTCACAGGCTTTCCTCAGAGACCTGAACCCCTGGGAGAGCTCACAGGCTTTCCTCAGAGACCTGAACCCCTGGGAGAGCTCACGGGCTTTCCTCAGAGACCTGAACCCCTGGGAGAGCTCACGGGCTTTCCTCAGAGACCTGAACCCGTGGGATTTCTCCTGTGTGCTGTCCCTCCCCTCCCACAGGGAGAGCTGTTAAATGCACAGAGGGGACTGCAAAGCTGCTCTAACCATAAAAATCAGGGACAGCTCTGGAAAATTCCGTGTATTTACCCCAACCAGTCAAGCCCAGTGGGTTTTTTCACCCGAGCCTCAGTGCAGGGGCCTTCCCTGCTCCCATCCCATGGCAGCACTGCCTGAACCACAGCAGTGGGATAACCACAACAGTGGGATAACCACAGCAGTGGGATAACCACAACAGTGGGATAACCACAACAGTGGGATAACCACAGCACTGGGATAACCACAACACTGGGATAACCACAGCAGTGGGATAACCACAGCAATGGGATAACCACAGCAATGGGATAACCACAGCACTGGGATAACCACAACAATGGGATAACCACAGCAATGGGATAACCAGAACAATGGGATAACCACAGCAATGGGATAACCACAGCACTGGGATAACCACAACAGTGGGATAACCACAGCAATGGGATAACCACAGCAATGGGATAACCACAGCAATGGGATAACCACAGCAATGGGATAACCACAACACTGTGATAACCACAACAGTGGGATAACCACAGCAATGGGATAACCACAACAGTGGGATAACCAACAGTGGGATAACCTCAACAGTGGGATAACCTCAACAGTGGGATAACAACAACACTGGGATAACCACAGCAATGGGATAACCACACAGGGAACAGTAAATTGTCAAAACCTGGACAGAGCAGATATCCAATCTCTGAGTCACACTGGGCAAGGACTTCTCAGAAGTTTTGTGGCACGACCCTCTGCCTGACGTGGAAAACCCTGCAGGATCCATGGGAATTCCTGCCCAGCAGATGGAAGGAAACGCGGTGTGAACGGTCCTTAATTAAGACGTTTTTCCTACTGTAAGTCAGGGTATCTGCAAAGGCACCCGTGGAGCTGATGTGTCTGATCTGATCAGGCTCAGCCCTGCCACAGACTGGTTTAAGGCTAATGAATAAAAGGATCGATTTCCTGGGATGAAATGAGGGAAGGAGGGATGACTTGAGGGGAAATACTGAGTATTGTGACTCAAATACGGAGTTGGATGTTGAGTCACAACTTGTCACACTACCCAAATAAAATCCATACTTTTTATTTTAATGGGATTTCTGAGACTTTCACACTATTTGGTAGTCGTGAAGAATGAGTTTCAGTGGGTAAGGCACCAGCAGGGTTTGTTTTCCCAGTGCTCAGAACCGTGAATTTAGTGTGATACAGTTCCATTAAAAAGATCATCCCCGCCCCGGGGGATGCATTACCTGGGAGAACCTCCAGCACAGTTCGGCTGAGTCCTTTTCCATGCCTGGAATCACAGAATGGCTGAGGCTGGGAAGCACTTCCAGGACATCAGTCCCACCCTGTGACCCTTTGTCAGCAAGACCAGAGCATGGAAAACCACATCCAGTCCTTCCCTCCAAGGCCGGGGACCTCAAGGTGCAGGTGCCACCTCAAGGTGCAGGTGCAGCTCTCAGGACCAGGAGCACAAACTCTTCCCTCTGTCCCTGGCACCAGAAGATGTCCCAGCTCTGACCCTTCTCCTGCCAAACTGAAATGACCTCAGTGGAATCACTCTCTGTTTCACCCTGTGCCTCTCCTGCCTCTGCTCCTTTCAGGGGCAATTTTAACCCCTCTAAGCATGAAGGGAAAATGTCTAAAAAACAAAGTATCTCCTTCTTCTCAAGGAAACAATTTTGCTGACCCTGCTCTGCTGCTCTCTCATTCCTCATTAGAATGGCAAAAAAGCCGGAGAACATTTGGCAGCCAGGAGAAAGGCAGCCAGGAGAAAGGCAGCCAGGAGAAAGGCTCCCAGAGCCCTGTCAGGTGGTGAGGCAGGGGATGAACATCACAGGGCTGCGGGGGAGGATGGGAGAAGGGAGCCAGAGCCTCCTCCTGGTGCTCCATAAGCCCCAGCACCCACAGGAGCATTTGCTTTGCTTTCTCAACCTTGCAAATTTTATTCCTTCAGAGCACAAGACTGTTCTGAATAGGGAGATTTGGGTTTTAATCGAATTGTTTGTCTTCCATGTTTTATTCTTTGGGGTCCAAAGCAGGGAAAGCAAACATTAAAACAGCTCTGTTCTGCCAGCCGGGCTCTCTGGAGACCCCCAAAAGCTGTGGCTGCTGTGTCCACCTCACCAGCAGTTATTTCTGGAAGCCCAGCACGTACATAAAGTGTTGCTGCGGGTATCAATTAAACCCAATCACGCAGCCCGAGCCCAACGTGAAACCACACAGGAAATGAAAAGTTGAGTTCCCCAACAGCTCCCGCCCGCTCTGCTCTGCCCCGAGCCCCTGCAGCCACAACTAATGCTGCACCACACGCTCCAGGGAGGCTGCAGCACCTTTATCCCCGCTCTCAGAGGGGCTTTCCCCCCTCCTGCCCTCCCCGGAGCTGCTCAGGGGCCAAAGGCTCTGAGTGCTGCAGGGCTGGGCTGGAGGCTGAGGTGCAGGGGGCAAACAGGACCTGTGGGGCTGATTTGTTCTTTTTTCTTTTCGTATCAAATAATTCTGGTTTGGGTTAAAAAGGGTGAACTCCAATCTGTGTGTTCTGGTAGACACACAAACACCCACGGGGATTGTGAGATGGAGAACATGGAGGGCAACATCTTCAGGCTGGAGGAACTCAAAGCAGGAGCTGATGCTGCCAGAGCAGGAAAGGGAACTGGTTCATCCCATGAGTTCAGTGCACACATAAAACCCTGTTTACATCAGTCAGTGGTGATCACTGAGAATTTGACATCACCTCTCCATCATACAAGGATCTGTCACCGCATTTTGGTTCAGGAGAGCCCAGCTGAGGGGACAAACCCCTCCTGTGCCCCCTGTGGGAAGGGGCCAATGCTCCTGTGTCCCTTCATCCAGGGAGAGACCTTTGCTCCCCCAAAGGGCAGCAAGTTCCTCTCTGTCATCTCCTGGACACCCACACCGTGCCAGGCAGGGAAATCCCGGCTTTCCCCTCTGGCCTGGGATCCTGCATTCAAACCTCCTCAATACAAACTGAGGTGCAGATGTCCAAAATCACCTGTGGCTAACACAGCCACCCCAGCTTTGGGGAGGTGAATTCCTGATGACATTCCCGGGGACTGAGGCTGGAAGGCAGGAGGCTGGACTGAAGTTTTCCCCCAGGTTTGTGTCCAGGGTGACAACACCCCCTGCTCTCCCTCCTAACACCCCCTGCTCTCCCTCCTTCCCCCAGGTTTGTGTCCAGGGTGACAACACCCCCTGCTCTCCCTCCTAGCTCACCCTGCTCTCCCTCCGTGTCTGCGTTCCTGCAATGTCCTCGGGACAGGGACCCGCTGCCCTGGGTTTGCCCACCAAAACCCCCTGGTCTCAGCTGGAGTCAGGGGGAAGGCCTGAAGCTCTGATGGGAGCAGTGAAATCCTCTGCTCTGGGAGGCTAAAGAGCCAATTTAGCCTTCAGGGAGGTTGCCCGTTTCTTCCTGAAATTAGGAAAGATTTATCAAAATCTCATCAGGATAAAAACCAACCCGAAATTCAGGTGCTGAGCAACCCATTTCCTATGAGGGAAACAACTGTTTTTACAGGTATAAGTGAGGCCAGATTTTCTACAGATGAGGGGAAATTCTTCATTTTGTGAGTTGGAGTTGGTTTTTTTCCTTTTCAAGCAGGGAAGAGGGGAGTGAGGGAGGCAGGAAATGTAAAAGATTTTGGAAACATGAAATGAATAGGTCAAGACACATCATTTTGCTGAACCAAAGCAGGAGGCAACAGCTTGAAATTGAAATTAAATAGACCACCTGCAAGAAAAGGAGAGGAAGGAGAGATGGGGAAGAGGGGAGGGAGGGTCAGCGCTGGCATGAATATAAACCACACATATTTAAAAGCATCCGTCAGTGAATTATTAAAGATGCTTGTTTCAGGTTTGGACATCTTGGCAGTTGTGATGGGAAACATGCCAAGGCACATGAGCAGGGCTTGAATGCTTGTTTCTGAATTCCTGGCAGGCACCTTTCCTCTACTCTGAAACACCAACTCCAGCGAGTGCTTGGAGGAAAAGCTCTCACTGCAGGGCCGGAAAGGATCTCTGCTCCCACCCCCAGCGCCTGCAGGGAAGTGCTGGACGTGACAGGGGTGTTTATGCACAGGGACCAGGGTGCACTGGCAGCGTTAGGGACTCTTCTCCCCGTTCTCCAGTTTATCCTGTCCAAGTTATCCACCCAAAATTCCTCCTCGCCCATGGCACACACAGAGGCACTCTGCCCTCCTGGCTGGAGCCTCCCTGGGCTCGCTGACACAGAGCTCCCAGCTTCTCCTCCACCTCTCCTGACCCACACCTCATCCATCCTTTCTCCTCAGGGCTTCCTCAGCAGCCACCTGTCCCAGGGCCTCGGCAGCATGGCCCCAGGAGCTCCCCCAGCACATCTTGTTGGAGCAGCACCGAGCTGATCCCTGTCCTCCCTGACCAGATCCAATAAACCCCAGAAGCTCCCCCAGCACATCTTGTTGGAGCAGCACCGAGATGATCCCTGTGCTCCCTGACCAGGTCCAATAAATCCCAGAGCTCCCCCAGCACAACTTGTTGGAGCAGCACCGAGCTGATTCCTGCCCTCCCTGACCAGATCTGATAAACCCCAGAGCTCCCCCAGCACATCCTGTTGGAGCAGCACCGAGCTGATTCTCATCCTCCCTGACCAGGTCCAATAAATCCCTGAGCTCTGAGATGGGCTCCGAGCTCCTGCTGGAAAGCTGAGGCACATTCCCGGTGGCCTTGGCACTCCTGCCCATCTGTCTGGAGCTCTGAACCCCCGGCCTGAGGCTCCACACGCTGCTGTAAATCCCATTTGAGCACACACCCCTCCCTGGTGCCCCCTCCCAGTCTGATCAGCATTTTGCCACGGGGGATGAAGCAAAGCAAAGCTCGGTGGAGGGAAAATCTGATCCCTCCCCATGACAAAGAGAGGGAAACCACAGACTCTGGCCTGAGAACAGCGCAGAGCAGACAGGAGAAAGTTTCAGGCGCGTGGGACAGAATAAACCCAAGAAATTGCCAGGATATTTGTAAATAAAATAATAACCAGTGAAGTGAAATAAGCTGACACGCGAAATGTGCACGTTGATTAAAACAGCCCCGGAGACCATTAAATGACAAAGTCACTGCGGATGCCAACAAAACCCCGAGCGGAGCCCTGATGCATATTCATAACTTGGGCACGGCCTGGCGAGGCGCTGGGCTTGGGAACAGCTCGCGGGGAGCCACGCGGAGACTGCTCGGTGCCTGACAAATTTGGGAAGGCTACAGGCCTTGAAATGTCTCTTTGTTACTTAACAAACATGGAAGTAGGGGAATGCCATAGCCCTTGTTATGGAAATAGCACACAGCGCTGAGGATATATGATAAGTCTAGGGGAGAATTCCAAACGCTCAGGACTGATCCCTTTGAAATCTCTGGGAGTTTTGCCATTTATTTCAATGGGGGCTTTACCGAGCCCTCACAATGGACGTAGTCATTTATCTGCAGGCATTGATGCCGTTCCCTTTGCCTCGGCAGCCATGCTCCTCACGGATACCTGGAAAAGGGGTTCCTGCTCCTGCGGGCCGGAACAGAGCGCCAGCATCCCCTGGGCAAAGGGGAGGGGCAGGGGTGACAGCTGGAGGGAGGGAGGGACATCCCATCCCTGCCCACCTGCTCTGCTCTGCTCGGCCCGGCCATCCCCCCTGCCTGGGGCAGCCCTGTGTCCCTACAGGGACACCAGAGCCACCAGGGACACCAGGGACACCAGAGCCAGCAGGGACACCAGGGACATCACAGCCAACAGGGACACCAGAGCCAGCAGGAACACCAGGGACACCAGGGACACCAGGGACACCGGGGACACCAGGGACACCAGGGACAGCAGGGACACCAGGGACACCAGAGACACCAGGGACACCAGAGACACCAGGGACATCAGAGCCACCAGGGACACCAGGGACACCACAGCCACTGAGGACTCCACAGCAAGCAGGGACACCAGGGACATCACAGCCACCAGGGACACCACAGCCACCGGGCAGGTGCTCAGGAGCTCCTCCAAAGGGCCCCAGGGCCAATTTCATCCCATGGGCGATGGGTTTGAGACCCAGCCAGCTGTGTGAGGGCACAGGGTGAGTGTGGATGAGCTCCAAACACACGAGATCCTGAAAGGCTCCTCTGTGAGGACACTTGGTCAGGTCCCCTCTGAGGCCGGGGATCCTTCAGCACCAGTTTTTGTTGCAGCTGACGGAAAATGAAATAAATTCCTCCCTGCACAGCCCGTGCCGAGGTCCTGGTGCCTCCCATCTGACAGAAAACCCTCAATGGAGGGGCAGCCAGGCTTTGCTCCGTGTGCAGAGACAGGAAAAGCCCAGAGCTCCAGCAGGGCTCCAGGTGCTGCTGTCCAGAGCCTTGTCCTAACATCGGCCTCACTGCAGGGGTGACAGCTCTGACCTTTTGTGGGCCCTCCACAACAACATAACCCACAACACTGTTTTCTGTACCCTTGCACAGCTCAGTCCCTGCTGTTTCATCACCAAATGCGTTATAGGACTTCCCTGCAAAGCCCTCATTGCAATACTTAAATCCAATCCACCTTGAGGATTGCTTGACAGGTTTAAGTGCCCAGTTATTTACTAAAACCAAAGGGGACCAGTAAATTACAGAGTTACACCGGATATTAAAGGAACTTGCCCTAAAACTCTTGCTGTGTTGCTCAGGTTCAGGCTGGGATCTCCAAGCACAGCCCTGCTGTGGAGAAAAGCACTGGAGCAGCAGAGGGTTACTCGGGTATTAACTGCAATTATTACCTCTGAGCAATCTGACTATTACCAGGTGATTTGTTCAGCCAGACATTTCTATTTCCCTTTATGGCTGATTGAAAAACACCCAGGAAGAGGAAAGAATAATTGGGGGTGGGAGGAACAAAAAATAAATCCATCCTGTCACTTTAAGGAGCAAGTGGGCCGAGAGCATTTAGGGAGTGGATTTACTCTGCCTGGATTTTCCACCTCGGGAACTCGGAGCTCCCAGTGGGGCTGGCAGGAAGACGGAGAAAAAGGAGCTGAGGACTCACAGCAGAGGCTGCTGATGTGAATGACAGTTCGCTGGTGGGAATAAAATGTTTCTTGTTTGTTCCAAGATGGAGATAACAGAGTCAAGGGGTCAAGTGGTGTGGGAATGCGAGAGCCCTGTGGGTAATGTAGCATGATAAAAAATGAGGGATCCGGGGCACGGGACGTCACTGCCACAATAGAGGGACTGGCCATTGAGGGAGAGCCCAGCTCTTGTGTGTATTTAAATATTGACTGATAATCTCACTCCATTACCGCGCTGTCCTGAAGGTATGCAGGTACCCTGTGGTACCCTGAGGGGCACGGCCAGTGTTTGATGAGGACCTAATTGGGGTGGGGGAGGCTTGTTCTGCCTCATCCATCAATCCTTTAGGCACAGGCACAATTACCGGAGCTCTTTGGCTGCCCAGGAGTGACCAGCACAGGAGTGACCAGCACAGGAGTGACCAGCACACAGGAGTGACCAGCACAGGAGTGACCAGCACAGGAGTGACCAGCACGGGAGTGACCAGCACAGGAACTGACCTGCCCAGTCCTGCAAGGGGAGAGACAGGGCTGGGGAGGGTGCCCAGGGCTGTCCTGGCATGTCCCGTGTGGACACGGGAACCCACGGAGAATCCACGTGCTCTCTCCAGAAGAAGAAGAAGAAGAAAGAAAAGAAGTCAAGGTGTCAGTCAGGTGGGCATTGCATTGCAGGCAAAAAAATGTGAATTTCTTTCAATTCTCTTTCCAGATAGTGAGGAGAAGGGAAGATAAAGGAAACACAAGCTTGGGGTACCACCAAATTCAGTGTTCAGTGCTTCTCCCACCTTCCAGAGAGAAAAAGAAGGGGGACCAACCCACAGCTGCACCCTGAGTCCTGTACCTTGAGGTACCAAGTGTCAGCTTTACTCACAAAGCACAGCAACTCCTTTAAAATCTGCAGCCACACTGTAAAATACATTCCCTGCCTCCAGAAATGTCAGAAATGTCTCTCAGCATCTCCTGGGATCGCTGCTGCTCCTGGGCCAGAACGGGCCCCTGTCACAACAGGACACGAAATGAGGACACGGAGACTGGAGATTTTCAGCAAGGAGCAGGAGAAGCCCAAAGAAGGGCTGTTTATTTTGAAACTTCATCATTTATAGATTTAGAAAAATTTCTGTGGATCAGAGGGTGGTTTGTCCACCTCTCAACCGCGTTGGTGAAGCTGATTATCAATCAAGAGTCTCCTTCTACAAAGTTTGTAAACAATGACAGTAGTTGTGAAAACAAGGGATTGTTTATGTTTATGTGAAAGATGCGTGAGAACGTGAGAAGTGTGACTCCAATATGAGAACAATCAGAAGGCTGGAAAAACCAAAGCGAAATGCCCCAAACCAGAGGGGCTGTTTGTGCATGGAGGCTGGAGTCACCCCAGGGACACAAAACCCTGCCCAGCTCCCTGGGCTGGGCTCAGAGCCGGGGGGATGCACTCGGGTCACTGAGGGAGAGCTGCACGTCCTGTGGCAGCCAGAGTGACAACGTGCCCGTGAACATCTGACCACCAAGGTGAACAGCCCCAAACCCCATTATTGACAGGGAACACTGCTGCCTTCAATAATTGATGCACCAAAAGCATACAAAAGAACCTCCAACGATACATTATTAAAAGCAGCTATTTGTAAGGTGCTGTGAAAACAAATGTACAGAGGGGAGCTGCCAGGGGCCTGAGGAAGGTGACGGTGAGGCAGAAGAGGAAGGCAGAGGCAGCAGAGGGGGTGCAGGGTGCCCCACACCCCACACCCACCCGGGGGTTTCAAGGACCCCAGACCCAGCCTGGTGAACGTGGGCACAGGGAAAAGCTCTGTCTGATTCAGCCAAATAAATTCAACCTTCCCACACATTCGGGAGAGGGCGGTGTGATTTCTGCCTCCCGCTGACTGCTGAGGGAACCTGGGGGTTATTTTGCCTTTTACTTTCCCTCCTGACTTAAGGGGGGCTGAATTCACACTTCTGGTCCAGCTTTTTTGATGGGTTTACTTGCTAAGCCCCCAAATTAACACACTCCCTTCATAAAGACCCCCAGGGTGTGACACTGGGGACAGCAGCAGGACACACACGGCTGGTCCTGAAGAGAGTCAGGAACATTCGAGGTGCTCCTGGGATTTTCCATTGAAGGATCTCTCTGTCAAAATGCAGATTCATTTATGTCAAAACAATTTGTGGGAAAGGGTTGGTTTTGACAAATTTCTTCTTCTCAAGCTTCTTTCAAAGACAATTTTGCAGTTTTCTCCCTGACATGCTCAGGTTAAACCACCTGGCTTTTAGGCCAAACCAAGTTTTCCACTCGAACAGAGTCTCCTTTGGGCAGGTGATGTCACATGAAACCAGCCACAAAGAGCTCGTTCAGGGAACTTTCTGGGCCCGGTTGGACTGCTGGGGATAAGGGCACAGAGGGATATTTTGTGTTGACAAAATAAGCACTTTCTTCCTTGAAAGTTGGCTGCATCATTTATTTAAGCACGGTCAATATTTAATGGAGTGCTAACATGCACATTAAATGTATTGTGAGCACTCCTGGCCGGGCGTCCTGGGCTGCAGGAGCAGCTCTGGAGCAATCAGAGTTACATCAACCCTGTGCTGCCACACCGGGGGAATCCCTCAGGAGCCCCTGAAACCCTCGATATCCCGGGGGCAGAGCCTTTGGGCCCAGCAGCACTGCAGGGGCTGGCAGAGCTGCTGGAGGCAGCGGGGTGGGATCCCATGGCTTGGGCACGGGATCATCCCATGGCTCGGGCTCGGGATCACCCTGTGCCTCAGCAGCAGCACCCGAGGGACCCTGCCTGAGGGACCCTGCCCGAGGCACCCTGCCTGAAGGAACCTCCCAAGGGAACCTCCCTGAGGGACACTGCCCCAGGGAACCTGCCTGAGGGACCCTGCCCAAGGGACCCTGCCCCAGGGACCCTGCCCGAGGGACCCTGCCTGAGGGACCCGGCCTGAGAGACCCTGCCCAAGGGAACCTGCCCGAGGGACCCTGCCCAAGGGACCCACCCTGAGGGAACTGGCCTGAGGGATCCTGCCCAAGGGACCCTGCCTGAAGGAATCTGCCTGAGGGACCCTTCCTGAGGGAACCTCCCTGAGGGACCCTGCCCAAGGGACCCTGCCCAAGGGAACCTCCCTGAGGGACCCTGCCCAAGGGACCCTGCCCAAGGGACCCTGCCTGAGGGAACATACCTAAGGGACCCAGCCTGAGGGAATGTGCCTGAAGGAATCTGCCTGAGGGAACCTGCCCGAGGGAACCTCCCTGAGGGACCCAGCCCGAGGGACCCTGCCCAAGGGAACCGGCCCTGGGCACTCCGGGCACAGCCCCAGCCGGGCTGCCCAGGCCAGGCTGGGCTGCTGAGATCGTGCTTGGTGTGGGGTGTGAGGGGCAGGGAGAGGGGTTCTGTAGGCCCTGCTTTGACTCCTGTAACCTCGCTGAGGGGCAGCCGAGGAGGATCAGGCAAAATCTCCCACGGGCTGATGAGCAGGGGCTGCACTCAGCACCTCCCAGAGCCCCCCTGCATGCACAGCCCTGCCTGCACACCCCTGCACAGCCCTGCACACCCCTGCACAGCCCTGCACAGCCCTGCATGCACACCCCTGCCTGCACAGCCCTACACACCCCTGCATACCCCTGCCCTCCCTGCTGCCTTTCCCAGGACTGCTCATTTCCACCTCACTGGGGCTCTGGGACAAGGAGCTGTTTTCTCCTCCAGTTGTTTCCTGCTGTGCCACGGCTGATGCACATCCCTGCTCTGCCTTGGGAAGGTTTTCCCCCGTCCCTCTTGGAAAGGCCAAGAGCTTTCCTGTTTGCTGGCCGAGCAGGGGGCAGAGCGTTCAGCCCTATGGGTGCCCGCAAGGATGCTCAGACGTGGCTCATGGGTGATGGGAGGGCTGCTGAGAGTCCAGGAGGGGTCAGGGATCCTTCATCACCCATCTCACTGCAAATACTGACCTGTGCCCTCTGCAGCCACCTCCTGTGTGCTTGATTCAATCCCAGGGATAGGGCACTGTGATAACACTCAGGTTTGGGAAATGTCAATCCCAGGAATGATGGTAACACTCAGGTTTGGGAAATGTCAATCCAGGAATGATGGTAACTCTCAGGTTTGGGAAATGTCTGACCCTCAGCCGTGCTCTGGGCTCATCTCCTTTGAACAGACCCGACACCAGCCCTGTGCCACCCCTATGTCACCCCTGTGTCCCCCCTGTGTCCCCCCTGTGCCACCCCTGTGTCACCCCTGTGCCACCCCTATGTCACCCCTGTGTCCCCCCTGTGTCCCCCCTGTGTCACCCCTGTGTCCCCCCTGTGCCACCCCTGTGTCACCCCTGTGTCCCCCCTGTGTCACCCCTGTGTCCCCCTGTGCCACCCCTGTGTCCCCACTGTGTCCCCCCTGTGCCACCCCTGTGTCCCCCCTGTGCCACCCCAGCAGCCAGCCCCGGGCTGCCTGGGAGGATGCTCCGCTGTCACACGTGTGTCACCAGCCGGGGCTCCCAGGAGGGTTTGCTCAGTGCCAGGTGCGGAAATCCTCGGGAAGCCAGGGAAGCAATCAGGGGGACCGGAGAGGCTCAGAGGCACGGGGAACTCCCTCTGCTGCCGGGGAAACTCCTCTGTCCTCGCCGGGCTCAGAGCAGTGCAAGGGTCGAGCTCCGCTGACTGCCCTGTGGCCATCCCGGCAGTGACACCTCAACATTTTCCCCCTCCAGGAGACAAAGGGAAGGAGGGCGGCCTGGCTCTTGTCAAGTGTGGAGCTGACAGCTTTACAGCCTCGCTGGGGAGAGGAGCTGAAAGAAGGAGCGTTAGATTTAATCTGTGCTGACAGGGGTGGGTGATGGGTATTTTTATAGGGGAGGAAATGTATCGAACAGGGGAAATTAGAGCAGAAGATGATAAGGATCTGAGCCTGACACAGCCAATTAATAGATGTTTACAAATGATTAAAGCCGATAGATCAAAGCCAACGCGCTCCTTTTTACCTCGTGCCTCCAGATTGTTTGGAAGTGCCCCAACTGGTGGTGACAGTCGTGTCCCCAAATTCGGGGCCCTGTCCAGCCCACGGCCAGCCCGGAGCAGCTGGGCAGTGCAGGTTTCTGCACAGCCAAACGCTCCCAACAACTGCGGTGCCTCAGCATTTGGGAGGGATCAGGGAAGCCCTGGACAGCTCCAGACTCAGTGTCTGGGTAAACAGGGGCATAAAATTCCTCTTTGTTTAACTCACGGGGAACATTTCCCTGCCTCACACATCGCCCTGAACCCAAAAAGCCAACAGAGAAAACGTACAAGGCCATTTTAGGAGACATTAGGGACATTTTAGGAAACTTTAGGGTCATTTTAGGAGACATTAGGGACATTTTAGGAGACATTAGGGACATTTTAGGAAACATTAGAGAAAATTTTGGGTACTGTCCTGCCAGGGCCACACCCTGCACGTGCCTACATGAGCACACAGGTGTCCCCATCTCACCCTGGAGTTCAGCTTGTCCCTCTCTGCACCTCCCCCGGGGGGCCAAGGCCTCCTGCCCCCTTGGTGCAGCCCGGACCCCTGCACTGCCCCGAGCTGGATGTGCAGCCCGGGATCCAGGCTGAGCCCAGCAGTACAGCTCGGGCTAGCCTGCTTTACTTGGCTTCCAGGTGCCAGATTCCTTGGAAATTGTATTTCCCATAAGCCCGGGTAATATTTTCCAGGGTGCTCAGTGACTTAACCACTTACGTCTCATAGACTTACACTGAAATTTGGGCTTCAGCGCCCAGATCCAGCCCAGAGCACGTGTGCAGCCTCACTCTGAGCTCCTGACTCACAGCCAGCACCTGAGGCTCATGGCTGGGTCTGGGCTGAAGCATCTGAGTTCCTCAGGAAAGTCAGACTTTGGCTCCTCAGTCACCTCGAGGCTTTATTTATTTTTAACCTTGACCCAATCTGTGGCCTGCCCACAGGTTCTCCTCCACGTGAGAATCCTCAGCAGCATCAACATTTATTTTTTAAATCCAGTCCTTGGACAAGGCACAAGCCCAGAGTCCTGAACTCTACAAATATTGAAGTTCTCTAACACTTTCCGTGGAGGAGAGGTGTTAACCCCAGGACCCTGGTCGGGTTCCAACTCCAGCAATTGCACTCAGCCTCCAACACTCCAGACTCCCTCTCCAGCTTCTCTTTCATTGTATTTTGTCTCTCTTTGCTCTGCCTAAGCCCTGTGCTTTTATTAAATCTCTCCTATTCATTTACAAACTTGTTCCAGCTCCACCAGTGGCAGAAGCAGCAGGAATTCATTGCTCCTCCCCCAGAAAAATAAATACAAAAATATAGTTTTTTCCTGCTCATGTAATCTTTTGATTGGCTCAAGTTTCACTTTTCCATTGAAGGTAGAGTTGAGATTAAAATATTATGCAAAAAAAATACAAGTTCAGAGGGAGAAATCAGCAAAAAAAAAAAAAAAAAAAAAAAAAAAAAAAAAAAAAAAAGTTTGGTGCTTCAAAACCAGTCAAAATAATCAGCAAAAGGAGTTGATGATTTCAGACTCCACTAAGAGTGGTCTACCAAGGCAGCAAGAGATTTCTCACTTCTGTCATGCCAGATAATCAATAATAATAATAATCGATACTTATAAGGAAAATTGAAATGTCCTTGCAGGACACACAGCGATCCCTCGCTGTGGGACACACAGGGATCTGTGCCTGTGGGACACACAGGGATGTGTGAGTGTGGGACACAAGTCCCTGAGTGTCCCCGCTCTGTCCCTGCTCTGTCCCCGCTCTGTCCCTGCACTGTCCCCGCTCTGTCCCCGCTCTGTCCCCACACTGTCCCCGCTCTGTCCCTGCTCTGTCCCTGCTCTGTCCCTGCTCTGTCCCTGCTCTGTCCCTGCTCTGTCCCCGCTCTGTCCCCGCTCTGTCCCCGCTCTGTCCCTGCTCTGTCCCCGCTCTGTCCCTGCTCTGTCCCCGCTCTGTCCCTGCTCTGTCCCTGCTCTGTCCCCGCTCTGTCCCCGCTCTGTCCCCGCTCTGTCCCCGCTCTGTCCCTGCTCTGTCCCCGCTCTGTCCCCGCTCTGTCCCCGCTCTGTCCCTGCTCTGTCCCTGCTCTGTCCCCGCTCTGTCCCTGCTCTGTCCCTGCTCTGTCCCTGCTCTGTCCCCGCTCTGTCCCTGCACTGTCCCCGCTCTGTCCCTGCTCTATCCCCGCTCTGTCCCCGCTCTGTCCCCGCTCTGTCCCCGCTCTGTCCCCGCTCTCTGCAGGGCTCTGCCATCCGGGATGCCCCATCCTTGGCGGTGTGGAAGGCTTTGAAGTGAAGTACTCGAGTTTTTCTGACTTCCCGGGTGACTCATGCTCAGCTCCGTCCCTGCGATGGTTTTCAGCTTCGTCTGACCCTTCCCAACAGCTCCGTGTTTGCTCAGCCTGCCCGGGTTCAACTTTGCTGTTCAACATTGGCCCTTCCTCCCAAGGGTGGATGAGCCGCTTCCTCACTCAATGGTCCGGGCGGTGTTGTTCAAGAACAGCGGTGCCCAAAGGCATTTTCCTGTCAGTGGGACCAGGGTTAACCCTGGTGGAGCCCGTGCAGGCTCAGGGGGCGGCTGGGGGGCTCAATGGGGGCACTTGGCCGTGACACCGCAGCCGATCACATGCACGGCATTGACACAGAACCGGCAGCGCGGGGGAGGTCTCTGCACTCCTGTTGTGACACTCACCGCACGGATATAATGAGGTGTCAGAAATAACTCACAAAGTACAGCCGAGCAGAGATCTGTGGGAGTGATTCCAGACTTGTGTCTTTCACTCAAACACCTGGAACACCCCCGCATGTGCTCTATTTTTACACTCCCTCGTTTGTACCCGATCCCGTGGGGCTCTGCAGCCTGTCAGGATCCACCCACAGCGCCCCATCCTAAAGGAGCAGGGCCCTGACTCTGCCCGGAGGAGACACTTGGGGTCCCAAGGTCCAAGCCAAGGAGAAACACACACAGAGACCTGGACGTGACATCTCACACTGCTGCACGTCCCAGTGATGTGACAGAGCCTTTCCCAGCCCAGGAGAATGGCAGAAATTGGATAACCAAACCTTTTACAGTGAGATTGGGACATGGGAGAGGAGGGAGCCAGGTGTGATTAATGATCTTATCACAGAGGCCTTGGGGGAACCCAGAACTGCCAAACTCTTGGCCAAACTGCAGCCTCAGCCATCCAAAGGGGTCATTGCTGCAGCTCTGCAGCCACACGGAACCTCACTGACAGGCTGGGCTTTGGGGACACAGGGCAGGGAGGAAAGGTGTGATCCCCTGTGCACCCTGAGTCACCAACACCTCCCCAGGCAGATCCTGGAGCCCCAAATCTCCCCGTGAGGAGCCACCTGGGCATCTCTGTCCCTCTCTCCTCCCTCCTGATCTCCCACTCATCCACCCCAGGCTGAGCAAAAGGAACAAACACCTCACAAGCAGAAGGCATGGGAGGGAAGGATCAAACCTGAATGGCGTTCCTGCATTCCCATAATTCCAGATTTGGGGTCTGTGTCGAGAGGGTGAACCCTCCTCCCCATCCTGCTGCTGTCCCCGTCCCTTTGGCTGGGGAGATTTGTTGCAGGACAATTCTCAGCAGCCATCTCCCCCCAGCAAAGCTGCCCCCGTGTGATGTGGGCAGATGATACAGAAAATGGGTGGTTCAGGCCGATTTCATGAGGCCTAATAAATCTTCAGTAAATTAAAACTCATCCCCCTTTCCTCCCCTCTCTGGGCCTTTGTCTTGCTAATACACATTAAGCCCTGCCTGGCTACACACTTTGAGGCGTTTCGGAGGTGAGGTCCGTACAAAGCTGCAGATGTGGGAGCTTTAAAGGACCTTTGGCCTCGGTGCTGCCCATTAACATCAGCCATGCCAGCAGAAGAATCTCACCATGGTTCTCTCCCCTCAAAAGGGCTCCCGAGTAACAACCTCGCCTTTTGAGGGGGGGACAGAAATAAAAGAACAGAAGGAATGAGCGAGAAAGAATGAGAGAGGGACCTTCCAAAAGAGGTGTTCCCTGTAAGGCTAATTTTGTCCCTAAATCATTGTCTGGAGCTGGTTGCTATTTAGAAATTGCCTAAGAAATGGGCGCACCTCTTTCAAGGCGGGCGGTGCTGACACTCACTGATACTTGATTCATTCCTCTCATCTCCACCGACCGCTTCCACTCTGACCTTCCCACTTTCACCTCGACATAAAGAGCACTAATGCAGTCCCGTATTCAAAGAGCCACTTTTGTCCCGTTGTCGGGTTTTTATTCCTGTTCAGATTTTCCCTGCGCTCTCCACCCCTCTTTAGAAATCAAAACCAAGCTGCCCCCAGAGCCGGACACAAAGTGACAGGCCAGAAATGTCCCTGTGAATGTCACGGCCCTGCTGGAGCCTCCTGGTTTGCCCCGCTGTCCTTTCCCTTGGAGGCTGCTGCCCCACGTGCTTGTGTTCCCTGCCCGGGGGAAAATCCTGCCAGGAAAGCCGAGCAGTTAATGGACCTGCCCATTTCCAGCGGGCCGGGATTTGAATAAAGGCTCCAAGGATGTGAACAGTTAATGGACCTGCCCATTTCCAGCGGGCCGGGATTTGAATAAAGGCTCCAAGGATGTGAACAATTAATGGACCTGCCCATTTCCAGCGGGCCAGGATTTGAATAAAGGCTCCGAGGATGTGAACAATCCCCTCCTCTGTTCAGTGCCCTCAGCGAGGTGCAGTCAGGTGTGATTCAAACAAGAAGTAACAGCTCCTCTCGCCGGGTTTCTCAGCGCAGGCTTCGCCTTCCATCCCTTCAAGCGCTTTGGCTAAAATGCAAAGAGAAACTTCGTGGCCCTATGTGGGTGCTTTAGAAGTTGTAAGGTGTGATGAATGAGCTCTAAAAAACACAGATCAAGAGGAAGATAGCGGGGATGAAAGGACAGGCAGTTAGATCAGCCCAGACATCCTGGGATGAAAGGAAAGGTGAATGGGTAGCCAGATTAGACAGGGTAAGTGGAAGGCAGGAAATCCAACCTCGTAGGTGTTTATCCTGAACTCCAGATCTGCACCTGTAAAGGCGGCTCCCTCACTTCATTTCCATTCAGGCCTTTCATAAGCAAATTCCCCAGCTCGATCAGGAGCTGCTCCTGGGGCAGGGAGCATCAAAGGGAAATGAAACAAACTGACCAACCAACCTCGGTTATGGCCTTTTTTTTTTCCTTTTATCTCAAAGGAAAGCTTAGCTCTCGGCTCCTTTTACATTCTGGGGCAAAGGCAGGGCTCAGCTCTCATTCCACGGGGCTGGCTTTGTCCATCCCTGTAGCTCTGTATTTTTTGGGCTTCGGAATTCTGCTGCTAACTGTTACATGCTGATTTCCCATAGGAACAAGTTCACAAAACACATTCTCACTGTTATTGTAAATATTTATATGAGCTAAACTTTTCCTTTTCTCATAACACTGTTTCTCTCACCTGCTGTTTACCAAAGGAGAAGAGTCGCAGTCCTTCTCAGACCAATCACTGCCTTTCAGTGCATTGTGATATAAAAGGGCAAAGATGAAATGTAGTAAAGCCTTCCAGTGATCACCAAATTGTGTGTGTGTCCCTCAGGGCCATTTCCCCTCTGTGACACATCCTGGGGAGAGGGATGGCACACTCTGAGCAGTGCCGGGGCTCAGGGGGTCAGGGTGGGGTTTGTGTCTGAGCCTGGAGCTCGGTGACTCCGGCCCTGGCTGGGGCAGAGCTGGGAGCCCCCCTGCAATCAGAGAACCGGGGTCACCCCTCTGCCAGCGGGAGCTGAGACCCGGCAGTGTCACACTGAGCATTCCCGATAAATCCAATCCCAGCAAACCCCTCACATTTACCTGGCGCTGCTCATCTGCCCCAAAGCCCAGTGAGACTGATCACGTTTCTCTGCTTTCCCGTGATATTTGTACAGCCCAGCCCCTGTCCCGTGGGGTCTCAGGGCTGCTCCATGGCCATTTCTCAGTGCTGCAGGCAGCTGCAGCCCCTCACGCTGGGCAGCCCTCAGCACTGGGGTGGGAACCAGCATGGGGCTCAGAAATCAGGTGAGGGGACCCACCTGACCCACCTGGGCATTTACTGCTCCCCTTTGTGGGACAGAACCTCAGGGCGGCAGGGAAGAGGATCAGCAGTGATGTAAAATCCACTCACAGCTGGAATTTCACACCCACAGCTTCAATCTCTCCTGGCCTTGTGGTGGCCTGACAGTGCTGGGCCAATTGTTGGACTCGATGATTTTCTGTCTTTTCTACCCTTAATGATTCTGTGATTCTCAGGTAGATTTGTGCCTTACTTCCAATGTTAAACCTTGAATAAAAGCCCAAGTTTTGTTTCCTCCTGTGTGAGGGACACACCAAAATCAGCAGAACAGCACTTTTTTTTTTGCATGAAGGCCTCAGTAAAAGTATTTTACAATAGGTAGCTGAAGCGTAACAAAATATGTAATATGTTCCATTTTTTGCCAGTAATTGGGTTGTGTGTCATCCCCCTACGGCTCCATCCACACATCAAAGATTCCTGCAGTTATTCCTGTGACATCGATTAGTTTTATTCCAAAATCACTACAAAGCCCAAAGTTGCTCAATACAGCTGTTAAGGCATAATAAAAAGTCATCATGTGAAGCAAAGCTGCTTTCCTCTGGAGCTTAATCATTTTAGCCTTGATCAATTAAGGCTTCTCCACAGTGAAAGAAAAGGTCCTGCTGAAGTCTCAACACCTCCTGGAGATGCCTCTGCTTGTCACCATAAAGGGGGTGAAAAACAATTAGATTTTCTTCATACTTCAGTTCTGTGCCAGGTTTAGGTAAAGAAAATCACCTTTAGGCTGTCTGGACCAGTCACTACCCTGAGAGTGAGCAAACCCTTCAGAATCTGGCTCCTCATCTTTGACCTGAAGAGGAAAAATCGTCTTGTTGCCAGTCAAATGTGGTTTTCACTCCATTAAACCAAACCAGGACAGGGTGATCCAAATGATATTTTAAGGACATGCATAAAAACTCTGAGAGTACAGAAACTGAAAGAGAGAAAATGTGTGTTTTATTGTAAATCCTGGAAATCCTGAAGTGCCTGCAGAGCAGTCCCTCCTGTGGAGGAGATGCTGAATTTACCCTGCAAACAGGTGCTGAATTTCCCTCCCCTGACACCCCCTGGGCTGCCCAGCAGAGACCCACGGCCTCATCCTGCTCAATTCTCCCCCTGATCCGGAGCAGGACACAATTCCTTGGCACAGAATGCAAACAGCCTTTGAACATCCTGGCAGAGCCCTGGGCTGCCAGGGACGTGCTCCAACCTGCTGCGCTTGAAGGGAAGCACAAAACTATTACTGACTTCAAAGGCACGGGGACTCAGCCCCGGGCTGGGAATTAGCTTCGACATTAATTGAATTAAAAGAGGGGGATTCCCTTCAAAGAACTGCCACTTCCTGGGCCACGGGATGAGGTTTGTACCGAGCACAACTAGAACCAGGCCAAAACTGGAAAACAGGTGCTGAATTCAGAGCCTGGACAGCCCAGGAGGCAGTGGAGGGGAACTGGGATGGTTCAGAGCTCAGGGTAGAGTTGGTTTGCCTGGACACAGCCCTGCTGAAGGGCAGAACCAGGCAGAGACTCCTGGAAAGCTCCTGGGGATGGGAGTGGAGGCAGCACCTGAGCTGCAGCAGGCAAAGGACACTTGTGTGCATCTCTGAGCCTCCACAGACAGGGTGAAATGGGAAAATAAACGTGAATTCAGTACAATTGACAAATGCAAACCCCGGGGCTGGGAATGTAACTGCACTCAAGGCTTGAAATGCCCTTCAGGAGGTGTCCAGGAGCCCCAAACCCTGAGCTCTGCCACCCCCAGGAGTGTGCAGGGCAGGCAGAGTTTGGGCAGGACACATCCTCTATTGAACCTTGCCCCTCAGGGTTATTGAACCTTGGGCAGGACACATCCTCTATTGGACCTTGCCCCTCAGGGTTACAGAGTCCCTGATATCCCTGAAGCATGTCTGCATTTTTGGATGAGATCTCTGGATCTCTGTCACTTTAATCCCCCATTCATACACACCACTGCCTGTGGGCTGGAACATCCTTCCCCAGCCCTGATAAAGCAGCAAAATGGATTCACTTCCACTTCACTGAAAAAATACCCAAGAAAAAATGGTTCAAATCAATAAATTGGAATCCTTTCAACACCAAATGAGCCCCCCAAACCCTCAGCACCCTCTGGCCTTGGGAAGGATGGAATTCCTGCAAGAACAACCAAAAAACTACCAGTGGCCTCCCCTTCTGACTGACAAAAAAACAATGGGTTGCATTTGTGATGAATAATTCCCCTGTACGAGCAGAGTTTTGCCACTTGATTCCTCCTGCAGCTCATCGGGTGCTTACAGGGACAAGGCCCGACCTGCTGACAGCGTGGCTCTCCTGTCCCACTGAAACCTTCTCTGTTTCCTCCCCTCCGGAGGGGAAAAGGGTCAGGAACTGAGATTTGTGGCTCAGGGCAATGCTTGGAGCTGCCTTTCCCAGGAATTTCAGTAGTCCAGGAGGTGAAGGTGTCAGCATCAGATAAAGAGGAATTCACCCAGCCAGCGTATCTGATCTCAGCTTAGGTTACCTGCTGAGCAAAGAGCAGCGAGATGCCCCAGAGCGGCCAGACCTCTGGAAATGCAAAGTTTAACGCAGTGAAATGTTCTTTGTTAGGTCAGAAAGGGAAGACAACTTCTGTTCGTTTGTGCTGTGCTCCTGTATCCCACTCATGCACACCCAGATGTGCAGAGCTCCAGCTGTGCCACAGCAGCAGCCCAGCTCTGTGAGGGTCTAACTGAGCTCAGACCGAGCCAAGCTGCTCAGCCGCTCAGGAATATGGCAAAAGTTCCCTTTTTTCCAGGTATGGGATCATTTTGGGGAGCACAGCCCATCCCCTGCCACCTCCCCAGGCCGCTGAGAGGTGAGAAGTGGCATTAATCCCCTCCCAGGATGGCCTGAAACAGGAGAGGTTATAAACAAACAAAGCAAAAAGGCTCCCCAGCCATCACCCCTGAGCTGCCCCTTCCCTCTCTCTTCCCCCACATCCCACCCCCTTTCCCAGCCATCCTCTGCCTCTCTGAGCGGGCCCGGGGCAGCACACTGCGCTCCCCGCTCATGCGGAAAGGAACCGCGCTCGGCATCCCCAGTCTGCCCGGGCCGGCTCCATTCCAGCCCTGCACATTGTTCTGCCCGGGGAGGGCGGGGAGGAGGCAGAGATGGGGCACTGTTTGCAATTCAAATGGCCGGACCTCAGGGAAAACCAATAAATTTGAGTCACTAGAGAATTCCAACAAGCACGGCCACTTTCTCAAAGGGGAATCCTGCTCCCCAGCAGTGGCAGCTGTCGAGGAGCCACTGGACAAGAGAATAACGCAGCACTCGTGGGGCTGAGAGCTTTTCACCCAATGAAGTCCAAACCAAACAAATTCCCCTTCAGGAGATGCCTTTGTGCAAACACTGGAGCACACAGAGGGGCTCGGTGGCTCTCGGTGTTTGCTCAGCCAGGCCTGTTTGCTTCTCCCTGCAGGGTTGGAAGTGCCCGCCTGGCACGGTCAGTTTGGGATACCCTGAGGGCGGTGCTGGTGGAACGGGATGTGGAAATCACCGGGATGGGATGTGGAAATTCAACGGGATGGGATGTGGAAATCACCGGGATGGGATGTGGAAATCACCGGGATGGGATGTGGAAATTCACATGGGATGGGATGTGGAAATTCACTGGAGTGGGATGTGGAAATTCACATGGGATGGGATGTGGAAATTCACCAGAATAGGATGTGGAAATTCACCGGGATGGGATGTGGAAATTCACCTGCTGTCATTCCCCATTCACTCACCAAGTGTGGTGCAGGAAAACAATTCACCAGGACTGGGTTTATAGGGAGGTGGCTCATACCAGCTCAGTGTTTAATGTTCAGTTCAGCTTTAGCTGCTCCTCCTTAGGAGGATTTAGAGATTCCCAGAGCTCAATCCAGCCCCCACGGTGCCAATCCTGTGCCTCCCTCCCTCACAGGGGTGCCCGGAGCTGAGGCTGATCTCCGCGGGGTGAGGAAGAGGAAGGCTCCTGCTGCAGGGAACCTGGCACATCCTCTGGGACCTTATCTGGAGCTGCTCAAGGAGTCGCTGCTGTCCAGCCGGGAGCGCTCTTTGTCCCACACGAGTGGGGCAGAGATAAAGGCTGCCAACCAAGGCTGTGAACCGAGAGACCTTTGACACCACTCCAGTGTTCTCCAATAAACCAGAGCAGCGCAGGAATGGCCATCGATGGCAGAGCAGGGCTGGGACTGGAGCAGGGAATGAGGAGGCTGTGCCCTCCCTGTCCCACCACCCCACCCTGGACATCCCTGACTGATGCTTTGACTTGAGTACTCTGTGAGAGCTGCCATGACCAGTCTGAGCAGGGAAAGGCCCCAATCCCTTCATTTCCCCTAATCCAGGCTCCATCCCGAGCTAGCTGGAACTAAATATCGAGGCTCCCATTTTCCAGCCCTGCCTGGTTGCTCTTTCCCTTCCTCCTTACACAATTCCATGATTTGCACCACTGCACCCACACCTGTGCTGCCGCACTCCCCACAAGGTTCCCTGCCCTCAGCTCCAAGCCAGCCGCTCTTTTTTACCTGTTCCTCTGGTATCTCCATCCATGGCAGACAATGAAAAGCTGCCAATGGCTTTACAGTCAGCAGTAAAATAGATTTATAGGAGGAATTCGATCTATAGCCATGGAGATGTTTGGTATGCAGCAACCACTTAACACCAAACGCTTGATTCCCCAAGGGTTTATAGAGAAAGACAAAAGTTCTTCTGAATTAACTGCAGAAGAACATTTAAGGCAAGGACGGTAAACTGAAATCAACTCCTGAGCAGATGTTGTTGTCTGGAAGTTAAATCACTCATATAAGTTAATATAGTTTATTCCACATTGGAAAGAATCAACCCTGAATAAAAAGCAATTTAGTGATCCTGAAATAATCCATGAGATAGATCTATACTATATGAACTTTATTATATATGTTGTATGAAATATAATCCAGGAGTGTATACACAGAACCTTTGTTACTAACATTGTTATGTGGCTGGGGCACTCCAAGCTGCAAAGAAAAATTCTCTGAGCAACACTTCCTTCAAGGCCAGGCAAGCTGGGCTTATCACCCAGCAGCCCCCAGGACTGTTCTGCTCCTGTTTCCTTCATTTTGCTGTTCCTGGACCTTATTAACGTGGGTGTGAGCGGGTGGGGGACGACAACTCAGCCCCATTGTTTATGCCTTGCTGGTAGGATGGGAGGCTGAGAAAAAGAAAAGCCAACAATAAAGCAAAGCCTTGGCCCAAGGAATGCTTTTATTGCCACCAGGAGTAATTCAAACCTTTTGTGGTGGTTTGGAGACAAGCTTTATGGTGGTCAAGTCATACGCTGCTGTTTGGATTTAAAAACCAGGCAGGAGATTTTATGAGCATTAATAAATGTTTGCAGCCTGCCTAGGAGCACGGGAGAGGGAATCACACCTCTGGAGCTGATCACCTGCAGTGGTCAGGGCAGGGACTTCACTGGCAGCACCCTCCCCACAGGAATTGCTGCTGCGTGCATTCAGGAAAGAGTTTTTGCTCTTTTTACCCCTTCTCTGAGGGATCAGTGTTTGCTGCTCCAGCACAGAAATACCAGGCTCAAGTTTGGGCCAGTTCAGAGTCTCGCAGAGCTGCTCAGAATGACTCTGGCTCAAACCTGCCCTGGCCCTGAGACTGCAGAGAGGATGAACTTAAGAGCATGGAAATTCCCTTGTCATCAGTTCAGGGCCCTCAGCAGATTGCTGTAAAATGGGGGCACTGACTCCTAAAGAATTGCACTTATTCATAGATTTTAGGGCCTTTGTGGGGCTTTAACCTGACCTGCTCACAGCCCAGGTCAGGGGGCCACCCCACGTGGATTCCTGCCTCAAGAGGAAGAGCAGAGTGAGAGCAGAGTAAAATCCTCCTGTCCTGGGTCAACAATCCACAGCAGTGAGGAAAAACATTATATACATATAAGACATGGAATAAATACACATCTTTCAGTATAACCCCCAGTGCTGAGGCAGCAGCTCTCCAGAGCTGCCACCTCCACCAAACCCAGGATTCTTCTTCCCACTTTTCCAGGGACTGTCCATGCTGTGTTTGCAATGTGAGGTTTGACCATTCACCTTCCCGAGCACGAACACCCCAATTTTCCCAAATCACAACCTGATTTCCCAAACCCACACACACTGACTGCATTCCTCTGCTCTCTGTGTCACCACCCCAAAGATAAAGCTGTCAAAACCACTGGTAATTTTATATTTCTTGGTTTCCACTGATGGAAATCACTCCCTTTCTGGCACCTCTAGCTGTGAATTTACTCCGCTATACTTCTGCTCCCTTCATCAATTTTCCTGTAATTTTCAGTTTCTAATTTATCGTGATGGATAAATCTCCCCACTCTCTCTCCTTCATATTTCACTCCCTGGGAATGGCCTGCACTCCTCATTCCCCCATCTGCAGCTTTCTCCATGGCAAGCACATTGACTTTAATGGGATTTAATGCTCTCACAAAGCACTCCTGACTGCTCCACCCTCCTGCCTGATGTCTCCAGAGTGAGCAAACCCTTCTGTCCTCTTCCAGATCATCGAAGGAAATATTGGACAGCACCAGATCCCTTGGGACACCAGCAGAGACGCTCAGGGCTGGTGACAAACCTCCAGCCTGGTGCCTGTGCTGTCTGTTCCCCAAAATCCTGGCAAGCACAGGGAGCCCCCAGCAGCTGGGCTGGGTCCTGGTGCCTGACACTGCTCCTCTGTGGGGTGTCCCCTCTCCCTGTTCCTGCTGGGTGTCACCTCTCCCTCCCCTGTGCCAGGTGTGCTCCCAGCCCGTGTCAGCAGCCTGTGGCAGGGGCACAGGGAGCAGAGGGAGCAGTAAGGATCACGGATTGCCCTCACCTCGAAGGAGCAGTGTCAGCTGAACCCCTGGCAGGGCACAACAGCCGTTCCAAAGAGACAGAGCATGGGCTGCCTTCAGCACTCCAAATACCAGGATCACTCCTTTGCTATCTGCAGACTGTGTCCATGCCCTGGATGGATCCCAGGTCATCTTTAATCTCTCCTCACTCCTTTACTGTCTGTAGGCTGCTGTCCATGCCCTGGATGGATCCCAGGTCAATGGCATCTTTAATCTCCTCACTCCTTTACTATCTGCAGGTTGTGTCAATGCTCTGGACGGATCCCAGGTCATTTTTACTCTCTCCTCACTCCTTTACTGTCTGCAGGCTGCTGTCCATGCCCTGGATGGATCTCATGGCATCTTTAACTTCTCCTCACTCCTTTACTGTCTACAGGCTGTGTTGATGCTCTGGATGGATCTCAGGTCAATGGCATCTTTATTCTCTCCTCACTCCTTTACTGTCTGCAGGCTGCTGTCCATGCCCTGGATGGATCCCAGGTCAATGGCATCTCCTAGGCCCTCATTAGCCCATTAATTAGGTCACTTCCTTAAAGCTGTCAATGTCTGAAGAATAGACACTGCTATTCCCAGCCCATCCCTATTGCCAACTTTCTATTTCCAAAACAAATAATAATGAGTGATTTTAGCGTTTGGGGCTTGTAAATTTCCCCGTGACATGTTGGTGTTTCTAACAACATTCTGCATCCCCATCTGCTTTTCCAGACCCCTAACACCGGGTTAGGAACAAATCAATGGTGCCTCTTCCTCAATACTCAGTGCTTTGATTAATAACAGTGCTGTTGTTGTAGCTGTGATGGTTTAAGGATGGATTCATTAATTAACCTTGTCTCCTGATTAACTTTGTTCTTGACATCTTGATTTTGTGCTAAATTAATTCTCATTTATCTCCCCCTTCCGCCCTCCCCTTTCATGGATTGTGCTCCTCACTTCTAATCAGGTTCCCCTTAGATTGTCTGCCCTGTACAGCAGCAGAAACCCCCGGGGCTGTGCAGCCATTTCAATCCCGCGGGGTTCCTGACGGGGATGTGGGTTTGGGATGCTCAGGCAAGAGCTGCTTGGTTTCTCCAAAGCTCCCAAACCCTTCCCGGGACTCCTGCCGGGTTCCATCAGCTGCTCTGCTCCTCCTCCCTGTCCCCAGACAGGATCAGTCAATCCAATGGGATTTGCTGCTTGGAGACTGAAGGGGTGGAAATGCATCCCCGGTCCTGCAAAGGAGTGGAAACAGCCCGGTGTGAACTCAATTCTCATGCGGTGTGAATGGCAACACACCCCGGTTATTACAACCACCGCCCATCAGTTCACCATGCAAATTCACCAGGTTGGTGAATTCCATTTTATGATGCAAATGTAACCAGCCAAGACAGGGGGGTTTTTTTGATCAGAGGCTCTTTTTCATTTTTTTATTTGAGAAATCCCCCTTATTCTGCATGTTCATCCCTCAGCCGGAACGGATCCGCACAGCTCCACCCACAGAAGTGAGTTTTGCTCACTTACACGAGGTGAAAGACCAGCTAAAATAAAAGGGGAGATACAAACTCGCTGTGCACACAGAGCAGGAGGCTTTGCCCAAGGCAGATGGCTGAAGGAGAACTGGGCACAAACCCCGCGGGAAGACAGAAGGAATTTGGGGTCTGTGTATGTACACGGACAGGAAGGAGGCAGAAACGTCCGAACGTTTTTAACCACAAAAGATTTCACTGGACAACATGGTCTAGCAGGAGCTTTAAAGGCGAAAAGCAGTTCACAGACTCTTCTGAATGCATCTCCAGTAGCCGGGTTGTTAAGACATTCAGGGCTGTTAATGTGCACTGTCAGCCCATTGTAACCAAACCTTTAATCCTGGGCCTGTCAGACTTGAAGGAAAACCAAGGGCTGACAGTGCTGCGGCAAATGGATTTTCCTTCTCCGCTCTCATCGCCTCCCCCTCCTCCCATTTAAAGTTAGAATAACACCGAGTCTATTCCTTTCAGGGCTTGCAAAACAACTCGGGAAGAAAAGGGGGGGAAGTGGAGGGATGGAGGGATTTGTCTGCATGGACAACCCTCAAATCCCAGCCTCCAAACTGGGAGCACTCAGCACGGCCTGGTCAGTCCCAGGGGTCTGGGACTTCTCCTTTCTTGGCCCTGGTTATGAAGCTGTCGGGAGTTTATTTTCCTTTTCAGAGTCTCTCTGTGAGGGGAAGCACAAGGAGCTGCACAGAAGGCACAGGGAGAACTGCAAAGTCTTGCATGTCAGCCTTTGTCCTTGGTGTCAGAGCTCACCCACCAGAGGGTGACAAGGTGACATGTCCACAGACACTTCCTGTGCCTCTGCCAGGCTCTGCTTCACCCACAGCCCTCACAGCCTGAATTCGTGACAGTTTGGGCTGGGATTTTAGGTTTTAAAGCATCACTGGTGGATTCTGTGGTAGAGCCCGGCTCTGGAACCCAGCGCTCCCAAATCTCCTCCCAGCCCTTCCCTTGCAAGTTTATCTCCCTTGTTTGGTCTGCTCTGGGTGATTATGAATGGCAAAGACAACAGGGAAATGGAATTATTTCTACCTGTCCCCTTGATCAGGTGAGTTATTCCTGCCTGTAATTGTGTGTAGTGTCCCCTGTGGGGACAGGCAGCCCCCTGTAGGGACAGACAGCCCCTGTCCCCTTGGTCAAGTGGGTTATTCCTGCCTGTGGCCGTGTGTAATGTCCCCTGTGGGTACACAGCCCCTGTCTCCTTGGTCAGGTGAGTTATCCCTCCCTGTGCCTGTGTAACACCACAGCCGTGCCCTGGGCTGCCTTTCAGCTCCAGACAAGGCCTCTGCTCAGCACTGGGACATTGTGACATCGTGACATTGTGACAAAAGCCTCCAGCACGGGGCTGACCTCAGCCAGAGTCCTTTGGCCGTGGCAGGGACGGTGGCACCTCCACGCTCCGGCGGTGTGGCAGGTGACAGGGCAGAGGGCAGCCGTGCCCAGGACACAGAGCAGCTCCTCAGCTCGGCTCCCCTGCCCTCTGCAGACACTCCCGGCTGGAGGCAGGGCCAGCCTGCCCCTTCCCGCGGGGAGCCGGGGCTCACATGGGCTGAGGACACTGCCCTGCCCAGCTGGGCCACCTCAGAGGGACAGAAGGTGAGAAGGGACTGCCCCGACCCTGCTGCCAGGGCAGGGCCAGGCACTGGGAATAGAAGTGCTTTGTTCATGCACAGGGAAAGCAAAATGTGAGGCAGCTCCAGCACGCATTAAATAAATCCACACGAGGCACTGCGGCTGTGCAGCTTTTCCAGGAAAAATAGGGGGAAAAGAGGAATCAGACTCCACTGGGAATAGCTGGGGTGGTAAAACGTCTCCAGGTTAAGTGAGAGATCAGAGGGGATCAGAGGGGATCAGAGGGTGGGGCTGGATCTCCCCAGAGCTGTGGGAGGGGCTGGGACCCCGTGCAAGGAGTCAGGAATGCTCTCCCAGAGGGGAATCCATCGTCCAGCAGGCACCGACTGAAATGCACAGCCAAACAGAGCCAGGGAGGGGACACGGCAGGGCCCTGACAGGCAGACCAACACCTCAACATCATGGAACAGCCTCGAATTCTGCCAAGGCTGCATGATGCTGCCTGAGAGAGCCCAGTTTGGGATAAAAGAGGAGTGGGGAGCACATCTCCAACTCCAGGGGAAAACTTCACAATTTTTCAGTGGCCGGGCAGTTTTCCAAGTGAAACTAACACTTCAGACAGGCAGCTCAGCGGACATACAAATGCACCTTGCATCTCATCTAACAGGAGCTGCCCCACCGCAGCCCTTTCCCCAGGAATGCAGCAGCGCCGCCCTTGCTGCTCCCATGGGGACTCACAGCAAACCAGCCCCAATTTCTCTCCTTGCCTGCACACCGCTGGGTGTGACCGGCTGTGTGAGGGTGTTTGTCACACCCAGCCGCCTGTCCTGGCACGGCCGGCTGTGACCTCCGGCAGAGCAGCCCGGGCAAACCCAAACCGGGAGCAGGTCCCCAGTGCTCCCCGCCCCAAACCCGGCAGAGCTGGGCATGGGGGAAGGGGACACAACATCTGTGTTCCCGATGAAGCGCTGCTCTTTCTCTTTTCCCAGTCTATGGAAAGCCAGGAGGGCGAGGCGGAGCGGGAGGAGCCTTTCCCCGCAGCAGGGGATGGAGGCTGCCCGGGCGGGGAGCGCGGCCCCGCTGGGATGCTGCGAGCCCGGGGCTTCTCAGGGCCTCTGCAAAGGGACTCAAACCAGCGGGAGGAGAGGCGGCGAGGCCCGGAGGAGCATCTCGAGGTTTAAAATGCAAATTCCTCCACTTTATTTTAGGTGGAGGGGTCAAGGTTTGCCCGTTCCTTCCTCTCCCGCGCTCCCCCCGGCACTCCTTCCCGGGCGAGTTTTGTTTGGGAAGGGGCTGCGGACGGGACGGGGGCTTTGTGCTGCCCATTCAGCCCAGTGAAAAGGCCGAGCGGTCCCAGCGGAGGGAACAAACTTCGGGGGGTCAGCGCGGTCAGCCCCGGATAAATGCGCGGCATTGTTTGCATTAAGGACACGATCGCAGCGGGGCGCCCGCAGCACCGCACACAACCCCGGCGCTATTGATGCAACGCTGCAGCGCGCAGCCCTGCAGGGCACGGCGCTGCCCTCCCCGGGTACGGGAACCGCCGCTGCAAACGTGCCCAGCGCCGAGCCCTGCGGGACGGGGCAGAGAAAACTCTTATTTTTTAAACGCTTCTTTTTTAAACTCCTCTTTTTTAAACTTTTCTTTTTTAAACTCTTCTTTTTTAAACTCCTCTTTTTTAAACTCCTCTTTTTCAAACTCCTCTTTTTCAAACTCCTCTTTTTTAAATGAGGATGGATGCTAAGGGAGCCTGGCCGAAAATGATCCTGGCAGAGGGCGGTGGCAGCGGCAGCGCAGCAAAGTGCATTTTACCGCTGCTTTTCCCCAGGAGATGGAGTTCAGGTCACTAAAGGCCTGAGATAGAAACAGTTTCTCCCGGCGCTGTTTGGAAACAGCTTTTGTTCCCCTGGAAGTGGCCCGGCCCTTTCTTGGGCTGCCCCCACCGCAGGAGTGGCCCTCGGGCACGGGGTGGGAGCTGCCGGGGCCAGGGGAGCCCTGCGGGGCCCAGCGAACCCGCGGGAATCCAGCGGGAGAGCGGCACGGAGGGGCTGGGAGGGGCTGGGAGGGGCTGGGAGGGGCTGCAGGGCTCCACCACAGCGCCCCAAAGGGGGCAGGCAGCGGCAGAGGGGAGCACATCCTCCCAAATACCCCAGAACCCTCACGGAGGGACTCCGGAGATGCCCCTGGCTGGTGAACGATCCCCCCTCCATCCTGGTCAGGGTTTTCTGCAGAGGAGCTCGTGTTCCCCCAAAAGAGCCTTTCCCCCCTGACCTCCTTGCCCTGCTCACAGAGGGAACGGGAGCTTGGTTGGGTCCATGCAGACATTGCAAACCAGGGTTTTGTTAAACTCAAGGGTTAACCCAGAGGAACAGAACCGCGGGACAATCTCCAGCCAGCACGGGTTAATCATGGCCAGCCCACCACAGTGCAGGTGCTCCAGGGAGATCAGATACCCACAGGATACCCAGAGACCCCAAAAGAAGCAGGATAATTTAACGTATCCATGTGAATTCCATCCTCCAGCACAAATGGCAGCTCCAGCCCGACCTCTCAAAATGAAGTGAAATGAAAAATGAGATTGTGAGAGTGGTGAGGCTCTGGCACAGGGTGGACAAGGGCATGGAGAGACAGGACAAGGGAATGGCCTGAAGCTGAAGGAGGGTGGATTTAGATGGGAAATTGGGCAGGAATTGTTCCCTGGCAGGGTGGGCAGGCCTGGCACAGGTGCCCAGAGCAGCTGGGGCTGCCCCTGGATCCCTGGCAGTGCCCAAGGCCAGGCTTGGAGCAGCCTGGGACAGTGGGAGGTGTCCCTGCCGTGTCAGGGTGGGAGTGGGATGAACTTTAAGGTCTCTTCCAACACCAAACATTCCCTGGTGCTCTGGTGAGAGGAAAGGAAAGGTTTGAATCCTGCAAGGAGAGCAGCAAAGTGAGAGCCCAGCTGTTCGGGCACACAAGGTTTGGTGCTGAATCTTCCAGGACTGAACTTCCCCACAGACAAAAACAGCCCCATGGCGGGGTCCTGACCCGAGAGCTGAGGGGTCCCACTCTGTCCGCGCAAACCTGACCTCCAAAACTTGCAACTACACCTTAAACAGCACAACCAGCACCACGGGGTGAGAATCTGAGATCTGGGAAGGGCTGGAAACGCCCCTGGGCTTTCACAGAGCTGCGGTGAATCCGCTGGCGAGCCCGGCACAGCTCCCTTGGAAGTCCCCAAGGCGGGACACCTTGACTTCCACCCCCTTTGTGCCGGACGCCCCTTCCCTTTTTGTGTCGTCCCCATCGCCTTTTGTGCCCGAGTGACACAGACTGATGAGGATTATTGCCACGGCTTCCTCAGGGCCAGGGGGCTTTCCCCGCTGCCCTTGTTCGGGGACAATGGCCCCATTAAGCGCCTTCCCAGGGCCAGGGGCGCGGGGCATACCTGGCCCCGATGTGGGAATGGCCATTAGCATCTGAATGGGAGCCGTGCCTGCACAACAACAGGCAATTATCGCTCTGAAAAGCCTCTAAGTGGCATTAATTGCTGGCTGCAGACTCGGGGCTCTCCCGGAGTAAACCGTGTTGACAAACAGGATAAAAATATATCGGATTTCCTGCGGGGTAAAAATTTGTAGGATTGTGCCTGGCTGAGGGCAAGCTCAGCTTTGATGCGGTGCTCTCACACCGCCCCACACCTACGGCCGGCAGCGCCGCCTGGGCTGCCCCGGGGACCGGGATTGGCCCTGGGGCTCCAGGAGAAGCTCCCGGGGGACGGAGGAACCAAGGCTGGGTTGGCAGCCCCGCTGCCCCAGGTGTCCCTGGAGGCCCAGGTGAATTTCTGTGCTCCTGCTCAGAGCTGCAGAGCAGAGGCGCGGCCCCGAACACAACCGGCTCTCATTAACAGGGTCTGGCTTTATGTTCTGCTGCTCCTCGATCGGGATAAACATCCCTGCACCGCCAGCAGTGGGGAAGGTGTGGGAACATTTTACTGAGAGAGGAGAAGTGTTTTGTTAAAGCATCTTAATCTTTAAATTAACAATGCTGCTAATAAATAAATGCTGTCCTGTCCATTAGGACAGAGCTAACACCCGACTGATTTTCCCTGGAAAATCACACTCAAATGTTCTTTAACTTGTTACAAATGAAATTATTTCAAAGCTGGTTTTGCTCACGTGCAAGGCACTTCTTTCTGCAACTTCTTCCTGCAAACTGCGAGGCAATAACCTCAAAAAGCACTGCAGCACTATTCTTCCCCCAGGAGCATCATCTCATCTTCACCACCGTGTGTCCCACAGTCCCACCAACCCCTGGGCTGTTCTGATCTCCCTGTGGGTGAGCAGACACAGGGGCTGTCAGTTCAGATGGCAAAATCACAGGATCATGGAATGTTTGGTGTTGGAATGGACTCCAAAGTTAATCCCAGTCCACCTCCTGCCATGGCAGGGACACCTCCCACTGTCCCAGGCTGCTCCCAGCCCCAATTCCCAGCCTGGCCTGGGACACTGCCAGGGATCCAGGGGCAGCCCCAGCTGCTCTGGGCACTTTGCCAGGCCTGCCCACCCTGCCAGGGAAAAAAATTTCCTAATATCCAATGTAACCCTTCCCTCTGGCAGTTTGAAGCCATTCCCCCTTGTCCTGGCACTCCAAACTCTTCCAAATTGTCCCTCTCCATTTTCTGGCAGGCTCCTCTGGCCCTGGAAGGTGCAGTGAGGTACCCCAAAGCTCCCCCATTCCAAGGTCTCCCAGTCCAGTGCTCTCAGGAATCCCCTTGGATTATGAACTCAGGATTTCGATTATGATCAACCCCTTACTAGGAAAACAAGAAAGAAACAAAATGCTCTCCCTGAAGCAATAATTTGTACTTATTTCTAATTCTGAAAGCTTTTGACAACTGAACCATTGCTCATTCACTTCATCCAAGTGAAGATGAAACTTGGCCTGATAATCTCTTCCCTCACAAACCTGAACGTGCTCCCTGTGCATGAGCACCTCCAGAGGATTTCCAGTAAATATGGGTCATTTTATGGCTCGCAGTGAAAACCATGGGAAAAGCTCCGGGTTTTGCTAATTTAGACCTCCAGCTCAGCACACACATGTGGGTGGCCTTTTGAAGTCTGAGCAGCAGATCTTCTGCTGGGGCAGAAAGGCTTCGTTCCCCGCAGTCAGTGGCGCAAGGCCAGCCTGCACCATCTGAGGACAAGGCCTCTCGCATTTATCCCGGCACAAAACTCCGACAGGAACTCGGGAATTGTGAAGGCATCTGTGGAGAAAGCTTTGAAAAAGCCTGTACAAAGTCCAGTCAAGTGAGACTGCAGAGCTCTGCCTGTGGTGTGTGGCGTAGAATGGACTGCACAGTCAGAAAGCCAAAATATTAATGCAACCCCCCACAACACGTCTGTCCGAGAGAGACAGCGCTAAAAAAACCCAGCGTGGGCCCCAGCACACAAAAGGCAGACCTCATGTGCTGCAGTAATGCCCAATCATCAGGACTGGGCTAATTTCCTCTCCCAGTGCCAGATTCAGACCACAAATAATTAACTGGAGTGCAGAAAAGATGCGCTCTGTGTGTTGGTTTGGTTGTCGCTGTTGTTGTTTCAGTAAAAGGGGAGAAGTCAGCCCCACAGAGCTGGGCTGCAGCACAGAGCCAGGGCTGGGCCCGGTTGTTCCTGCTGAACATTTGGCCCTCGGTTTGTGCTGACATTGGCAGGACGATGACAGGTAAGAAATGCCATGTGTTACATTATGGAAAAGCAAACAACTGCAGGGAAAGCTGGGAAACAGCACTGCTCTTGGAGAAGGAACCATGGAGCAGGAACCATGGAGCAGGGCTGTGAGAAGCAGCATTTCATGACCCACCAGGTGCACCCTCATGCTGGGGAATCAGCACCAAGCCCTCGTCCCACCCCGATCATTTCTCTCCTCAGCAGTTGAGTCATAACTCAAACCGGTTTGAATTTGGCACCTGAAACAGCTCAATAAAGTTTCACTGCTTCCCACTGCTGCCCCAGGAGCTCAAGTCCCAGCTGCTCTGTGCACGATGAAGTGATCAGAGCACCTCCACGAGCCCCAGCCCCTGCGGTGCCTGCCCTGCAGAGTGCTGGGAAGGCAGAGGAGCAGCACTGGGACAAAGCCAGGACATCCTGGCAGGAGTGGCAGCTGCTCTTGTCCCCCTCAGCCCAGCACGCAGGAGGTGCACACACACACAGCTCCATGCACAGGTGTGTCTGCAGGGCACAGGGAGTACAAACCCCACATTTTACACCTCTGAGTGGGTCACATGGATATCCCTGGGGTAGGGGGAGAGTTTGGGGTGCTGGGTTGGAGTTTCTGCCTAGGAACTCCCCAGGCCCCCTTCCCGTGAGGATGTGCCCCTGTCCAGGCCATGCACCCCTGCTCACGGCTGTGATTCACAGAGGCACCCCAGGGAGGGGGGCACCCTCACGGGCACAGAGCCATTTCTGAGGGTTCAGGGTTGGAGCCAGGAGTGCCCCAGAGCAGGATCAGCTGTGCAGGGTGGGCACACGCCCACGGGGGCTCCTGCTGGGCACAGCAGCCGGCACGGCTGCTCTGTAACACCCTCTGACAACCCCTGGGTGCTGAGCCCTTCCAGGGGGCTCTGGGAGCGTTGCCTCTGGCTCCGGGGAGGAGAATTTTTCCCTCTGCCCCTTTCCCTGGGGAGGATGGCACAGGGCACGGGCAGAGGCAGCAGCCTTGGGAGCAGTTCCGTGGGGTCAGCACACAGCCCCACACAGCCGCCAGGGCGCCCCCCTCCCGCCAGCTGCTCCCGTTTAACCGGGCACCTCGGGACTGGGGAGCGGCAGGAAGACCGAGGGGGAAGCAGTTAAGTTGGAATTAATTTGTCACTCCATATTTAACTGACCTCAAAACTATTAAACAAATCTAATAGGAAATATCCCCCGGATTCCGAATTCCTCCGTGCTGCCTGCTGGGGACCAGCCCTGCGCTGGGCTTCGGCAAGTGCGGCAGGGGAAGGGGATTCCCTCCTCCCATCCCCAAAGCCCGGGTTAACTCCTGGCTTTTTCCCCAAGTCTGCAGGACAGTGGATGGAAGGAGCACAGAGAGCATCCAGCACCCCAGGATAAGGCGCTGGGGGAGGCTGAGGGATCCTGGGGCCTTCCCTGGCTCCGGCTGGAAGGAAGCACGGAGGATGTTCAGGAGTCGGGAGCAGGGACTGCCTGCTCAGGAGGCATCAGGGATTTTTCCATCCCTCAAGCAGAAAAAAAAAAAAAAAATCCCAACTCCTCATGCATTAGTTTCAACTGCTCCCCTCTCTGCATCTGGAATAAAGAGGGACTGGGGAGATTTAAGGCTGCAGGCAGAGTGGAACTGGGTTTTACTGCCAAAAACTCCCAGACTCAGCAGCTATAACATGGAGAGAGGCTAGGAGCAGAAAGCTGGCATAAAAACAAACAAAAAGCAGCTTTTCCTAGCAAAGAGGTGAATCCGAGCCAACCCCCGCTCCTGGCTCAAACACTCGGTGAGAGCCATTCCTGACTGCGGTACCGTGTCCGTTCCTGCCCCGGCTCTGTGCGGCTGCCGAGGGCACCGAACGGAACATTCGGGGCTGTCCCCGGGGTGAGGTGAGCCGGGAGGGGGCGGAGGAGCCGAGGATGTGCGGGGTGCGGGAGCCCCGGGCGGGCTGGGGCCGGAGGAGCCGAGGATGTGCGGGGTGCGGTGTGCGGGAGCCCCGGGCGGGCTGGTCCGGGCTGGCCGCGCTCCGAGTGCCCTCTGCCGGCCCCGGCCGCCCTCCAGCCCCCGGCATTCCCCGCCCGGCTCTCCCCGGCTGCTCCCGGTCCGGCCCGCTCCCTTCCCGCCTCCCGGGACAGGCTGTGGGCACAGCCCATGGCACAGCCCATGGCACAGCCCATGGCACAGCCCTGGCACAGCCCTGGCACAGCCCCTGGCACAGCCCTGGCACAGCTCATGGCACAGCCCTGGCACAGCCCTGGCACAGCCCTGGCACAGCCCATGGCACAGCCCTGGCACAGCCCCTGGCACAGCCCATGGCACAGCTCAGGCACAGCCATGGCACAGCCCCTGGCACAGCCCCTGGCACAGCTCATGGCACAGCCCATGGCACAGCTCATGGCACAGCCCTGGCACAGCTCAGGCACAGCCATGGCACAGCCCTGGCACAGCCCATGGCACAGCTCATGGCACAGCCCATGGCACAGCCCATGGCACAGCCCTGGCACAGCTCAGGCACAGCCATGGCACAGCCCTGGCACAGCCCATGGCACAGCCCTGGCACAGCCCTGGCACAGCTCAGGCACAGCTCATGGCACAGCCCTGGCACCGCTCATGGCACAGCCCATGGCAGGCACAGCCATGGCACAGCCCATGGCACAGCCCATGGCACAGCCCATGGCACAGCCCTGGCACAGCTCATGGCACAGTTCATGGCACAGCCCTGGCACAGCCCATGGCACAGCCCATGGCACAGCTCAGGCACAGCCCTGGCACAGCTCCTGGCACAGCTCATGGCACAGCCCATGGCAGGCACAGCCCATGGCACAGCCCATGGCACAGCCCATGGCACAGCTCAGGCACAGCCCTGGCACAGCTCCTGGCACAGCTCATGGCACAGCTCATGGCAGGCACAGCCCATGGCACAGCCCTGGAGACCCCTCGGAACAGCTGCACAGCACTTGGCAATGAGCTTTGCTCTGATTTCCAGACTGAACTCCCAGCTGAACTTCCCAGCTCTGTGGCACTTTTGGAGGTTTCTCCTTGTGGCCTGGCCCAGCAGCACCGCAGGGAGCGGGGCTGAGGCTGAGCCCAGCAGCCAAACGCCCTTGTGGTGACTCTGCCTCCCTCCAATGTGTCATTGCACAGAAAGATGAACTCCAAACCAGGAAAAGAGGGCAAACCAGTAACGCTGACATTCCAGAGCATTTCCTGCTTGAGAACTGATCCCTGCCGTCAGTCCCCTGCTCTGTGGGAGGATGAACACGCTGTTCCCACCCGGGGGAGAGGGCAGAGATGAGATGTCGTGCTCAAGGTCACTCCTGCAGCACTGGGAACACAACCCCAGAGCTTTGGCAGCTTCCTGGGCCAGAAACCTTCCAAGCCCACTCCTGTTCTTCCCTGGAAACCCAGAGGGATCGTTTGCACTGAAGGACACTCTCACATCTGTGTTTTGAGGAATGTGTTTTAAACAAAAGCCTAAATAAATTTGAGTTATCCAAACTAAAAGTTCATTGATATCGTAAGGAGTTTTTTATCCGTTCTTTTGTAGGTGGCAGGAATTAATGAAAGTGTCTCCAGATATCCTAAAGAGCTCCATGAAGAACCCTGCAGTTATAAGGGAGGTTTGAGCAGAGAGGGAATTTATTCAGCCCAAGTGCTGCAAACCCAGTGTTTGTAATTCCTGTACACAATAAACAGGTCAGAGCAAAGGTGTTTGTGCAAGGGATTCATCCCCTCCCTCCCATCCTGGGGAGTTCCAGGACCTGAACCAGCTCCCACTGAGGCAAACTCCCTGCTTTTAATGGCACGGGATCAACTCCCAGCTGTGCAGGCAGGCAGGAATCCTGACTGGGAGCCAGCCTTTCCCCCTGGACAGCAGCGATGCTGCCTCTGCCTCGGAGCACGTTTGGGCAGGTTTCAAGGTGGGAATGAAGCTTTAATGTTTCCTTCCTAAAGTTTTATTTTCTTTCGCTGTTGGAAGACACAAGGCTGCCACAGATCTGTCCACACACTGGAAAGGCAGAGGTGGGTGTTGTCTGAGGGTGCAGAAAGGCCCCGGGGAAAGGGGAACTCGGGGCTGGAATCCTCATTTAACCCTTCTCAGCTGCCATGTCTACAAAGTGCAGGGATCTGGGACACTTGTGAGAGCACAGAATGCACACAACCCTGTGTGCCTCTGTGCCTGGGACACAAACACCTGCAGGGATCCTGGACACAATCACCTGCAGAGATCACAGAAATCACAGAACCCTGTGTGCCTGTGTGCCCTGGGACACAATCACCTGCAGGGATACAGACAGAATCACCTGCAGGGATCCTGGACACTTGTGAGAGCACAGAATGCACAGAACTGTGTGTACCTGCATGCCTGGGACACAATCACCTGCAGGGATCCCAGACACAATCACCTGCAGGGATCTGGGACACTTGTGAGAGCATAGAATGCACAGAACTGTGTGTACCTGCGTGCCTGGGACACAATCACCACCAGGGATCACAGACACAATCACCTGCAGGGATCCTGGACACAATCACCTGCAGGGATTGCAGACACTTGTGAGAGCACAGAATGCACAGAACCCTGTGTGCCTCTGTGCCTGGGACACAAACACCTGCAGGGATCTCGGACACAATCACCTGCAGGGATCACAAAAATCACAGAACCCTGTGTGCCTCTGTGCCTGGGACACAAACACCTGCAGGGATCCCGGACACAAACACCTGCAGGGATCCTGGACACAATCACCTGCAGGGATCCCAGAAATCACAGAACTCTGTGTGTCTCTGTGCCCTGGGACAGGGTGTGCCCGTCCCCACCGCCCCTGGGGTGTCACCCCAGCAGGAGTCACCCACAGTGCTGGGAGCCCTCCCGAGAGAGGAGCTCAGTGTGAGTGCCACAGGCACAAACTGCATGGAGAAACTGCAAATTCATCCTTTCCCGTGCACACCCCCCGAGGAATCACACCTCACCCCTCTCCTCTCCCAGGACAGAGCTGCAGCTGCAATTCCAGGCTGAGAGGAATTCATGAGCTGAGGTCTGAGCTGAACCAACTCCATGGCTTTTCCCTTCAGGAGCTTGCAGGCAGAGATGAAGGTCAAGGAGCAAAGGCCATGAATGAAAACACATGAAATTGAACAAAAACTTTCCATGGAGGGTGGCCAGCGCACTGGAACAGGGAGGGTGTGGAGTCTCCCTCTCTGGAGACATTCCAACCCCACCTGGCTGTGTTCCTGTGTCACCTGCTCTGGGTGACGCTGCCTGGGCAGGGTTTGGGTGAGCTCCCTCCGAGGCCAGCTCAGCAGTGACACTGACAAACTCGCTTTATTTACCCCACAGGATGCTCAGATTCGACATCAAGAGGACAAAATCCACTTCACATTCACATCCCTTCCACCCCAGGGCTCCCTCACCATCCCGCAGTGCTGGACCAACCTCAGCATCTCCAAACACCCCACAGGGATCACCCTGGGACAGGGATTGGCACAAACCCTTTTTTACCCAGCCAAAATTCCTTTGTTTTCTCACTCCTTAAGGTTAGTTTGTGGTTTGGTTTTGCCTTTCTTTAGCGTCACAGAAAAATAGGAAAAAAAAAAGGAAGAGTTTACTGGGGCTTCACATTCTGTGCCAGTGTCTCTGTCCTAATCCTCGAGAGCCCTTGAGAGTTTGGTGTCAAGTGTTTTATCCAGAGCCACAGTCTGTACTCTCATGTCTGTTTTCCAGCTGAACAGCTCCATGTATTCATGTAAGGAACAGCACAGAAAAACACAACACTTCAAAAATTACATGGCAGCACCACACTCAGCACAGACTGATTCCAGCTCAGGATTTGCAGGGAGCCAGGATGAAAGCCTGGGCCAAGGATGTGGTGGTACATCTTTTAGAGGAGAAATTCCTGAGCTCCCCAAGGGGAAAAAGACCCTTTGTGAATGTGGGATTTTTCTGAGCCCTTCTCTGAGGATAAACCTCTTCATCGAGCCATTGTCAGATAAGGAATGGCTGGAAGAGGTTTAGAAACGCTTTCCCAAAATCTGGGATTTAACCTATAGCAGGATTTCAGTTAAACAATGCAGGAATTGCCATTGGAGGGGAGAAGACAAATCCATTTCCCTACAATCATTTCCCAGAGCAATCCCCAGGGGCTGCCCTGGGACACAAAGCTGTGTCTGCAGCACTGGTGCAGCAGCTGCATGGGGGACACAAAGCTGTGTCTGCAGCACTGGTGCAGCAGCTGCACGGGGGGACATGAACTGTCCTGGGACACCAAACTGTGCCTGCAGCACTGGTGCAGCAGCTGCACAGGGGCCCTGAGCTGCCCTGGGACACAAAGCCCTGCCTGCAGCACCAGTGCAGCAGCTGCACGGGGGCCCTGAGCTCCTGAGCAGCAGCAGCAGCTCCCACTCACGCTCTCTCTCATCCATTTACTCTTCCCTCTTTGTTCTTCTTTTTAGTTCTGTCCCCACAAGACCCAACAACCGAGAATTCCACAGCTCAATAGCACAGGGGAAAAAAAAAATTGTTTCCTTGTGGTTTGAGCCTGCTGAGGTGATTTCCCCAGGCTGAGGGGTAGGAGCAGCTCTGCTGCATTTCCTGCACCCTCCAGCCCTGTCCCTCCGCACCTCCAGCCCCAAATTCCCTGTGCTTCCTCCTCCCAGTCTGTCCCAGCACGGAGGGCACGGGGAGCTCTGCCCAGGCAGTGGGGAGTGCCCAGGGGCACCGGGGAGCCCAGCCCCACTCCACACCTGGGCACAGCCCTGGAAGCTGCAACAAAGTCCAGGCAAGCCTTGGAACCTCCCTGTGCTCCTGCGGGAGTCGGGAAAATGCAGAATGAACAATAAAAACAATTATTCCAGCTGGAAAATATTATTTCCCCTGGTTTGTTTTCTGCCTGACAGGGAAAGCTGGTTGGAATTACATGAAGTATGGGTGATTGAGGAAAACAGCCTTTCAACAGGAAAACAGCTCTGCAAACGGTTTGAAGTTACTGTTATTGCTTAACACCTAAAATTAAACATTTTCTCTGTTTTCTTTTAACTGAACTCCCCATTCCTCTGGTTTTCTGTATTGAAAGAAGACTCTCAAAAGAATTATTTGCATTTCCCTGGATGGTTCAAATCTTTTACAGCAGAAGGAAAGAACCCAATGGCTTCACTGACCTGATGAGTGGGGATGGAGTTTATTGGGAAAAACTAACTTGTCCCAAGCCTCTTGACCTGTCCAGTTCAGAAAACCCAAGGCTGATCTCGCTCCCACTCCACTTTCCATGGAGAATTTTCTCCTGGTTTCAAAGGGAAGCAGGACTTGTGCTGCTTTATAAACAAAACCACTTTGGGATCTCAGAGGCTCTGAGCATCTCAGGAAAGGAGGATGGGGGGCAGGAGAACATTCCAGCTCTGGCACCCAGAGCAGCCAGGAATGGGAGGCTGGGCTCAAAATCCAGCTGGGAGCTGGGGGAGAGAATTTTCAAAGGGGTTTGGGGCAGCTCTGCACCTCTGCCCCCAGCCCTGCCTGTGTTCCATGGGCTTTGCCTCCAGCACTGGGGTCTGCCCTTCCCAAAGCCCTGCAGGGACTGGCAAACAGTCCTGCAAACCCTGCCTGGAGCCTGCCAGCCCCCCAAATATCTCTGTCCACTGCAGAGCAAACCCAACCAGCCAGGGCCGCTCGGAACAAATGTCCCAAATCCAGAGAGAAATGCCAGTTGTTGACAAAAGGAATGATTCGTGGTGCTCCCAGGGCAGCTTCATTCTGGGGGCAGGAAAAATGAAATCGCAGGGGCCTGGTGGCAGCTGGGAGGGCTGAGCTCCAGTGGAGCAGGGAAGAAACATCTGGCTTTAGGAGGGACCTTTGCAGTACCAGGGTTCTGAGCACTGACCAGGCAGGGATCCCCCAGCACCCAGAGGAACAAACCCTCCCCAGCCCACGGCAATACCGAATACATGAATTATTGCAGAGGTTTTGTAGTTTGATCTGCTTCCAAAGGCTCAGGAAGGATGCAGCCATCCAGGCACAAACCATCCCCGCTGCAGCTGTGCTGGCTGCACTGCCAGCAGCCCGGAGGGGAAGGACATTTCTGCATGGTCACCATCTGTTCCTCCCACTGTGCATCTGCAGGGACAGGGGAGCCCCAGCAGCCTGGAGCTGTCACCCCAAACCAGCCTGCACTCAGCTGGGGTCACCCACCCCGACCAAAGGAGCAGGGGAGAACTCCACAGCACAAAGGGGCACAGTGGGACAGGGCTGAGGTTGGGATATTCCTGAAGGCCACCAGCCCCATCCCTCACTGCGAGTGAATAAAGAGCTGCAGCTCCACTGCCAAAGCTCAGGAGTTCCCCTCACCCTGCCCACAACACAGAGGAACTCCCACGTCCCTCAGGTGTAGAGGAAACTCACGTTCTAGGAAAAGGAAAACAATTTAAAACCCCAAAATAGTCTGAAGCTACAAATCAAGCTCTTCTCTCAGTTAATATTTAATGTTGCAATTGGGTGCTTTTCAGAGGGGGGAATGCACTGGGGTTTCTGTGCTGCAGATTGACCTTGTGAAACTCACTGTGTCAAGGAAAAAAAAAAGAGAAAAGGAATTTTGTTGAATATTTCAACATCTGGAGCCACTTAGTGGCAGAAAAAAGCAACTTCTTGAGAAGCACTTTTGATCTAAAGCAGCGGTTTTAAACCTTTTCCTATTTGCAGGCCCATAAAATTTGTCCCTGCATAATAAATACAAGTCTGCTGACACTCGCTGCTGGCACCCCAGTCCATTCTGGAGGTTCCTCGGATGTTCAGGAGCAGGAGAGGCAAAGCTGAGCGTTCCCAGGCCTGCCCAAGGATCTCCTGGAGCCCTTCAGCTCCCGGCACGGACAGTGATCACTCCATTGGCGGATAACCTGCAGAAATGTGACCTCACCTCTCTCTGACACCGTGTGGCCTTTTCCTAAACCGATTTTATCTGTGGAACTGGCATCACCAGGGCTCTGTGCCCCTGACAAAGCTGCTCAGCAGTGCCCACAGAAAATCCGAGTTTTTCTGCCTGGAAAGGTGTTCTCAGAGCTGCTCCACAGCTGAGAGTTAATTGGGGTTAATTTCATCAGCATCTCTCCTGCTTCCATGAGTCTCTGAGCCTGGATCCTCAGTGCCTCGGGCTCTGGGCAAGCCCCGGGCAGGCGAATCTCCTGCTGGAGCTGCTGCAGCCCCAGGGAGGAGCTGGGGACAGTCCCGGAGGGATCCTTTGAGTTACCGCATCTGGGAGCAGCAATGGGGATCCGGGCACCACCCTCCATCCCCGGTGAGCTTTTCTCGTGCTGCGATGTTTGGGCATCGCCTCTGCCTCGCTCACACTCAGGGGCTGTGCCCAGCTGTTGATGTGACACTTTTATTTCTCTGCCTCGCTCACACTCAGGGGCTGTGCCCAGCTGTTGATGTGACACTTTTATTTCTCTGCCTCGCTCACACTCAGGGGCTGTGCCCAGCTGTTGATGCGACACTTTTATTTCTCTGCCCCACGGTCCCTACAGCGCCCAGAGGGGGATGAGTCTGTCCCCGCACTCGCAGTGACAGCGGAGGTGAATCCAGCTGTAAATTATCCCAGGGGAGCCTTTCTTACTCATCCAGCAACAAACCTGCCTTAACTGGGCCAGGATTTGTCAGCAGATCACTGGGAAATCTGCTCAGAGCACTACGAGGAAATCACAGCAGAAACAACTGTGCGCCCAACAAAGAGCTGCGTGGGTCGGGTCTTTGTTCCCATTGTATTCCTGCTCGGCACGTTTGATTAGTTTGGTTAATTGAACATGTAACACACTCCATTATCATGCACCAGCAAAAGAGGGTTTATGACTCAAACAAATATGGCCATTATCGGCTGCTCCTGACATAACAAACAGCGCTATTAGCTGCGGAGAGGCAGCGGTTTATGGATGGCTTTTTGCTAAATGGGCTGCTTAATCACTTCTTTTTTTAACTGCAAAAAAACTCCTTGGTGCTGGTCCGGGTGTGGGACCGAGAGGGGACACAAGTGGCGAGGTCTGTGTGATACATTCCCCTCATTTTCTCGCACAGGGAGATAAACCTTGTTTATCCATGACAAATCCATCACAAATCACTGCGAGCACCTCTGGCAAACATTGACTCCTCATAGCCCCACGGAGCAGCTCCAGCGGGCCCGGGATCATTCAGCGAGGGATGAATGAAAACTCATTTTGGATTGATGATTTTCATCTCAACGTGCCAATATGTGCAAATAAAATACATCCGTGCAAATAAAATACATCCATGCAGATAAAATACATCCATGCAAAGATCTGCAGGGGCTGTCAGAGGATGGTGCCAGACCCTTCAGCGGTGCCCAGGGAGAGGACAAGGAGCAACAGCCATGAACCAAAACACATGAAATTCCACCCGAACAGAACTTTCCATGGAGGGTGGCCAGTGCACTGGAACAGGGAGGGTGTGGAGTCTCCCTCTCTGGAGACATTCCAACCCCACCTGGCTGTGTTCCTGTGTCACCTGCTCTGGGTGATCTCCAGAGGTCCCTTCCAACCCGAACCATTCCTGGAGTGGGGATTGATTCACAGCCTGCCCACACTGCAGTCAGCCAGCCCTGCACCCCCGGATTTGTCCCGGCACTTCCAGCTCCGGCAATCCCCGGCTGTGCCCCCAGAGCTGCTGAGCCCTCCAGGCCGGGCAGTGATGACTCTGTAAAATGGGCAGTGATGACTCTGTGAAAATCCCTGCGGGTTTGGCAGTGCCAGGGGAGGGAACGCGGTGCTGGAATGTTCCCAGCCCTCCAGGAAAGCTCTGACTGCATCCCCCGGAGCTTCCCTCAGCTCTGCTGCCCACACCCCAGCGCCAGGAAAGATCTGCTGGGTTCACACAGAAACATCAGCTCTGCTGGCGTGGCACTGACCAGCCCAGGAAAAACTCCTGCCCCAGGCATGCACAGAGGGGTTTGTGCTGACACTGCCAGCCACACTGAGAGCAGGAGGCAAAACCCCTACTCATCCACCATGGAAGGCACCTCAGGAGTAACCATAATTAATATGTGGATTTCAGTAGACATCATTTCTCCCTTCATTTTTATTTTCTCAGTGCTGAAGTGCAAGTGAGAGATGTCAGCCAGAAACCTACAAAGCTGAAAGCCTCTGTGTTTCCTCAAACACAGAACCTGCAGTTCTTACACCTTTGTTTTAAACCACATTATTCTAGAGTCTTCCTGCTTGGCCTTGGCTGTGTGACACATGCAAGTGTTGACCTCATTTGCCTTTTTTAATTTTTTTTTAAATTATTATTTTTTAATTTGGAAAATGTGGTCATCAAATTGAACTTTTTCATAGGAAATGATGCATTTCACCACCTTTCTTGCTAAATGATGCTTTGGCCTTTTTGAAACAGAAATTTTCAGTTACAATAGTTCAAAGAGTTCAGTTTGAAAATGTTCTGTAATGAAATCAAAGTAAAGTATTTGTTTTCAGATGTCTTGGATTGAGATTTTGAACTTCCCAGCCAGACTCAGAACATTTTTTTTGTTTAGTACTGAATATTCCTATAAGAGGACAGGTCACTTCTCTCTAGTCTGGTCATACCAAGGTGCCTGAGTAAAATGTAGTGGCTGAGGCACCAGAAGTGTGATGTGAATGTTTCTTGTGGTTTTAAATTTTGTAGGTTTGTCACTGACCATGAATTTGCATAACCTAAATATGGCAAAATTCCATGATACCATTCATGTGTGTGAATGGGAAAATGTTGAATTGTTTCATCACCTCCTGCTCTGAAATTTAGAGCTGGTGGAATAACAAACCATGAAGGAAAATCTGCACCTTCAGAGCCCCCTGAACTCCACAAGTCATCTCACAGAGACCCAGAGGAGGCTGATGTGGATTAAAATGCAATTTAACTCAGAGCACATGGACAGTTCTCTGCTCCCCAGCTGTAAACGTGGTTGATGTTTTCACACTCCTGACTGCAGCCACTCCAGTCCGGATTTCTAATTTTGCTCCTTAAGCAGCTAAAACTGTTTCACAGCCTTTTCTAGGCAGAGGAGGATTTTCCACACCGAGATCTCCTGGCAGCTTTTCAGATTTTATACAAAACCTTTCCCTTTCCACACTTGGCCCCACAACCAGCACTTACCATGGAGAGCAAACTCAGTGAGAAATAACAACTTCCACCTTTATTTGCCAAGATTTTGATCAATTTATATCATGCTGTTATCCCGGGTTACCTGATCTCAGACCTTTCAGTGGTGATGTGTAAAACATGAGGACCAGAGAGGTTAATAACGATGTGAGCACCTGATGGAAATATTGAAATGCAGGGCAAGAAGTGCCCGTTACCCTCACAGCAGAACTGGTGATCCCCCAGCAGAACTGGCTGATCCCTCAACATCAAACCTCCCCTGTGGGTGTTTGGGGTGGGACTCCTCGTGCTCTTAAGTAAAGGGATCTTGGCTTGAGTGGCTCAGAGTCAGACAAAACACAGGAAAGGGATCACAGAGCGGGGCTCAGCTGTTATTTCTGATCTGGTGGATCCAGCGGAGGCACAGTTTGCAGAGGTACCTGAGAACCAAGGGAATTAACCAGCCCTGCCATGGGAACAGCTGTATCAACTCTAAAAGGTCTCAACACCGAGACCAGATAGGGTCTGAGGAGGAATTATTTAAATTGGAGCCTAAGAACCAATTCACTGTGGGATATTTTCCTGTCAATGGAGACAAGAGCCCTCAGGGAGCAATTCAGAGCCAAGGATGGGCAGGAATTTATGGGGACCAGCCCCTCTCCCCTGTGGACAGACAGCAGGGCAATCTCAGCCCCAATGAGGAGGTTCCTGTTCCTGGTCACACACCAGGATCACTCCTGAGTGCCAAAATTCCCCCAGCCACGAGCACAAAGCAGCACAAGCTCTGCAGGGCTGAGGGGACCTGAGTGAGCTCATGTGAGAGCCCAGATGCTTTGAACCATCTTAAAATGGTCCTTTAACATTTCACTGAAACAAACCAGCTGAAATTTGCTGCACAGCTTTCCTGGGGATGTGCCAGGCTGTGTTTATCACCAGAGGAGGTCCCAGACTGGCACGGCCATTGCTGAGCAGTGGGAGGGGGTTTGGCCTCTGGCCTGGGCTCAGGAACCACAGAGCCAAGGGCTGGGAACCTGCAAGGCACAAACTTCTCATCCTCTCTCCCTGTGCTTCTCCCCTGCTCCCCTGAAGGGATCCTGAACCCGAAATGAGAGAGTTCTCTTGCCTGTCCCAGCCCTGCCCATCACTGCAGGAACCCGCTGCTGATTGCTGGGGGTGCTGGGGAAACACAATTCCCTGGCTGAGGGCTCAGCAGGGCGGTGTCTGCTCCTGCACAGCATTCCCCGTTATCAGCGCTTGCACAAATCCCTGACAGACACAAAACTCAGTGCTGATGGTGAGAACATCCTGGCTGTGGCTGCTCAACACCTCCTGCCCGATTTTCTGCCCAGGATCCTCTGCTCTGCAGCACAGCCCAGCTCAAAGGTTTCAAATATGCCTCAAACTACGCACCCTGCTCGCCAAAAAATTAACGCAAGCAATTAGTGCGGCAAAGCACTTAAACAAATAGTTCCATTCATTGCAGCGGTGTCCCGCGCTGGAGCTGGCAGTGACCCTCACTTCCCGTCTCCTGTACCCGCACTCCTCATGCAGACACCAGCACTTACTCAGTGGAAACATTTAGCTCACAAATCCCCGCTCGGAGCTGTTGGGGAGAGGCTTCCAGACTTGCCTAAACGCATTTTCTTCCTTTTTCCTTTTTTTCAGTTCAGTGCTTCAGCACTAGTGAGAATTGCCAGCCAGAAACTCCTCAAGCTGAAAGCCTCTGTATTTTCTCAAACATAACAATCCTGTGTTTCACATCCCTGAGCAACACCGGGATTCGGACTCTGGCGTTTCTCCTTCCCGCTTGGCTTTGGAGTCACCTCTAAGGACCACAGGGCTCTCCTGCAGCCCCTCCCGTGCCACAGCACAGGACCCAGACAGCCAGAGCCCCCCAAACCTCCCCGGAGCTCCCCAAACCTCCCCGGAGCTCCCCAAACCTCCCCGGAGCCCCCCAAACCTCCCCGGAGCCTCCCAAACCTCCCCGGAGCCCCCCAAACCTCCCCGGAGCCCCCCAAACCTCCCCGGAGCCCCCCAAACCTCCCCGGAGCTCCCCAAACCTTCCCGGAGCCCCTCGGCGGCAACTTCCCCTGGAGACGCGCCCGGGCCCGGCAGCGGCCCCGCGGGCGGGATCAGCACCACGGACAGCGCGGAGCTGCCTACACGCGGTTTACATACGGTTGATGCACGGTTTACACAGGGTGTACATGAAGTTTACACGCGGTTTATGCACAGTTTACACTGGGTGCACACGCAGTTTACACGTGGTTCACAAGCAGTTCACACACGGTGTACACACAGATCACACAAAATTCATACATGGTTTACACACAGTTTACACTTGGTGTACACGTGGTGTACACACGGTTCACACATGGTTTACACGCGGTTTACATGGAGTGTACATGCGGTTTACATGCGGTTTATATGCGGTTCACATGTGGTGTACATGCAATTCACACATGGTTTACACGTGGTGTATATGTGGTTTGCACATGGTGTACACACAGTTCACCCGTGGTTTACACATGGTTTACACGGAGTGTACACGCAGTTTAAACGCGGTTTATATGCGGTTCACACACGGTTTACATGGGGTGTACATGCGGTTTACACGCCCTGAGTGCCAGCACAGAAGTAATTTCTGTAGCTGCCTGGCAAACAGTAAAAAGGAAGCCTTGCTCGTGCTAAACAAAACACAATAAAAAACATCCTTGGAAGAGTTTTACAACCTGCCTCAGCCCCAGACACATAAAGGCCCAGAAATTATGGAGCTGGATTAGAAGTGAGCAAGTCCCACCACAGTAAAACAGGGCCCAATAAACGCAGTGCCCTGATGGAGGTCAGAGCCATGTGAGGGCAGTGGTGTTTGGATATGGGACATCCCTGGATGTTGTAGTTTGGATCAGGGCTATCCCTGGATGTCCTGTTCAGATCAGGGCTATCCTGGGAATGTTGTACTGTTTGGATCAGGGCTATCCCAAGGATGTTGTACTGTTCGGATCAGGGCCATCCTTGGATGTTGTACTGTTTGGATAAAGGACATCCTGGGGATGTTGAACTGTTTGGATACGGGACATGCCTGGATGTTGAACTGTTTGGATCAGGGCTATCCCAAGGATGTTGTACAGTTTGGATCAGGGCCATCCCTGGATGTTGAACTGTTTGGATATGGGACATCCTGGGGATGTTGTACTGTTTGGATCAGGGCCATCCCAGGATGTTGTACAGTTTGGATCAGGGCTATCCTTGGATGCTGTACTGTTTGGATATGGGACATCCCAAGGATGTTGTAGTTTGGATCAGGGCCATCCCTGGATGTTGAACTGTTTGGATATGGGACATCCTTGGATGTTGCACTATTCAGATCAGGGCCATCCCGGGGCTGTGCTGCTGGACAGGCTCTGTGAAAGGTCTGGACCCCCTCCTGCCAGGAGCAGCCGGCCGGGTGTCAGGGCTGGGCTCCTCCCTGCCTCGGTGCATTTCACACAAGGGGGGCAGTGACTGCTCTGACCCGGCTGGGCAGGGGAAAGGTGAAATAACTCTCCACAAGATGATAATCCAATTCCTTTGCAGGAGAAATAAATCTCCATTACTGCCCCGCACCTCTCCTGCAGTTTCCAATCGGCCTCTGTGCTTTTATGATGGATCTGGGGCATTTATGATGACAGCACGAGGCACAAACGCTGCCCAGCATCGAACAGCTTGAGAGCTCTGAGTCCAAGCGAAATGCAATAAGAGAGGAGCACCTTCCCACACCAGGGAAATGAAGGCTGGTTTAGCAGATTATGGGAGCACAGTGTTCTCACTACCAGAATTTCATTCCCCCACCTAGCCCAGAGCTCATGAGGAATTCTGTTCCCATTTCAATGACTCTGAGCCTCAGTGCCTCCCCCAGAGAATGCAGATCTCCTGTCTGAGAAGGAAAGACCCAAACACAAAGGCAGTCACTCCCTTTTCCAGCACCAGGCCCGTCTTTCATGGGAAAGGATTCTACATGGAACAGTGCTGGAGTCCTGGTGCCGAGGAGAACAAACAAGGAGTGCCAGGACACACTGGGGGTCACCAGTTTGGCTGATGCCAGTCCCAGACCTTTCCTGGTGCTGCCCCAGCTCACCCATGGTGGTACCCGGCCCACCTCTCCTGTTCCAGCAGTGCTGCCAGGCAGGAAGGACCCAAAATTCTGCAGTTTTTGAGTGATCCTGTTGGCAAGGCTCTCCAGCCAGGAGAAACAACATGGAAGGGTCATGAGTCAGTCTCCTTCCTCAGAACGAGTTCTGCCAAGTGGGGCCAGGACAAGGTCTCTCTCCTTTTTGGTGTGTTAGAGGAATTTGCTTTCTCCTTCTTTTCCATGTAAGACGTATTTTCAGCTGGAAAATTTCCCACCAGAAAGCTGCAGTCTGAGAGACTCCTGCAGCTTCCCAAGGGATTGTGGTGATTTAATCTTCTCAGCTTGGAAATGCAACTGCACCTGAGAGTGCCCTGAGCAGCTGATCCAGGCCCAGGGATTCTGTGTCCAGGGGCAGAGCTCCTCTGTGCACAACTGCCTTGGAAAAGGAACCCCGGGCTCCACAGCCTTGTGCAGAGCTCCTTTATCATCAGATAGACTGCACCAATATCTCAGGGCTAAAGTCCCCCTGGCAGGAGAACTGGTAATTTGGGGATCCTGGCACAGTTTCTGTGCGTGGCACCCCCTTCACACAGGGGCAGGAGCGCCCTGGAAGCATTTCAGTACAAACCCTGGTAGAGTTTCAGAGCAGGAGCACCCTGGAAGCATTTCAGTACAAACCCTGGCAGAGTTTCAGAGCCTGTAAGGTTGGGCTCCAACTAAAAGCGGTTTTCAGGATGGCACCTTTAAATTTAGGAGCCTGAACTCCACCTACACCTCTGCACACCCAGCCCACAGCAAAAAAAAAACCCCAAAACCCCCCCAAAACCCCCAAAAACCCAAACAAAAAACCCAAAACAAAACAAAACAAAACAAACCCCAACTAAGACTGGAAAAGGAGTTTTCACTGAAGCTCAATGGGCTGCAAAGCACAACCCTGCTCTGTGCCTCCAGGGCACTTCAGCTGGCTCTAAAGTGACATGGGGCAGGTGATTTTGTGCCCAGGCTGAGCCCCGTTGCTGAACCCTCACTGCACACCCTGCTGCTGTGCCGGCTGTCCCTCAGCTCCCCTGGGGCAGGTGATTTTGTGCCCAGGCTGAGCCCGGGTGCTGAACCCTCTCTGCACACCCTGCTGCTGTGCCGGCTGTCCCTCAGCTCCCCTGGGACAGGTGATTTTGTGCCCAGGCTGAGCCCCGGGTGCTGCACACCCTGCTGCTGTGCCGGCTGTCCCTCAGCTCCCGGGAATTGCTGCTTTACCAGCCCTAATCAGACTCAGTAGCCCGGGGCACTCCTGAGGTCAGCACGGAGCTCCCCTGCAGGATATCATCCCTGCCAGCCTCCCGAGCTTCCCCTCCCGTGCCAAATACCATTTTCCCTCCTTTTCTTCCTCCAGACGAAGGTGGAGGATGAAATGTAAGAGATGAGAGAGAAATTGAAAATTGCTAATCTCTAATTTCAGCTTGATAATTTTGCTTTGGCCTCCGGGGTATTAAAATTATAACACTTCCAGACTGTATTAAAAAAGGCATCAACTCCATGATTGACAACTTTGTTAATAACATTTTTCTTTTCAGAAGGCATTACACCGAGTTAATCTTTAAATATAGTCAATTACCACTTCTATCTATAGGATCAAATGGTCTCTTAATCACACAGGGGAGAAGAAGGCCCCACTCCTGTGTACTTTGTGTCGGGGTTTGGGAGCCACTGACACAAACCAGGCAGGAATAATGTCACAGCCCATCACTCGAGAGGATGTGATCAAACTCCTGGAGCTACCTTTCTTTGTAAAACCCCATCCTTCCAATGGGGCTCTCTGCTCAAAAGCTCCACAAGTTGTACAGAGCAATTGGTTGTGTTTGTCTCACAGAAATTCCCTTTAAATTCCCAGTGACAGCGTCAGGCTGCACAGCCAGGACTGTCTGGAAGGGCAGGGGGCTGGGATACCCCAGGGCTCTGCTCAGCAGGCTCCATCCCCTCACCCCAGCTACTGCCCATGCTGAAGGGAGGCAGGGAGCTGCAGCCAGATCAGCTGCAGGCAGACCTTGGGCACAGCAGCTCTGCAGGGTTTGTTTGTCTCTCCAGGAATGGGATCTGGAGCAGGCAGGCTTTGGGCACAGCCCCTGTGCAGGGTTTGTTTGATTCCCCAGGAATGGGATCTGGCTGGAGCAGGCAGGGCAGCACCCAGGATTAGGGGGGCCCATGTCAGCCCCCCTACCCTGCTGGCTCAGGGGCTGCAGCACCCAGGATTTGGGGGGCCCAGGGCAGCACCCAGGATTTGGGGGTTCCATGTCAGCCCCCCTGCCCTGCTGGCTCAGGGCTGCAGCAGGTGCTCCCCCTGCATTCCCACGGGCTCCAGGCAGTCTGAGCACAGCCCCCAGCAGCTGTCCAGGGATGGGAGGGCCCGGACATCTGAGTGTGAGGCCACATGTCCCTCATGTGTCCCCAGGAAGGACAAACGCCGCCGCTGCCCTCCTCTAATCCGGGGTAATTCCCTCTCGGAAACACGATCGGGTTCAGGGACCCCCAGCATCAGATCCCGGGTAAATCCAGGTGGGAAGGGCACTTCCCCTCCTGTCTCTGTTAAATTATCCTGGGGTGGGGAATGCTTTCCTCTCAGCACCACACTGATGAGAGCACAGAGGACAGAAGGCCATGAGACATCTCAGCCCGCTCTGGTTTCCCAGCACTCCCCTGGAAGGAGCCTGAGAGCATCTGAGCACCTGGTGTGACCTGGGCTGTGCAAAGGCTGGGTCCTGAGCAGAAACCTGAGAGAAAGGCTTTGACGTTCCTCAGTTCCTCACACGAGGCTGGTTCCCAGCCTTACCTCCTCTGTGGATGCATCTGAGCACCTGGTGTGACACTGGGGTGTGCAAAGGCTGCGTCCTGAGCAGAAACTTGCACCTAAAAGATGAAAGAAAGGTTTTGACACTCCTCAGTTCCTCACACGAGGCTGGTTTCCAGCCTTACCTCCTCTGTGGACGCTGTTTGGAATTTTGCAGCTGATGAGAAGGGACAGGAGAAGACAATCAGATATAAAATAAAAATATAACCTGCTTTGAAACTGCCAGAGGCTGATGGGAAACCAGGGAGTGGATGAGAGGTGAAATGTCATTGTACACACAGGAGAGCGAGTTCTGAAACTGCTGCTCCAGAGCCTTGGGGAGGATTTAACTCTCTCAAACACCACGGAGGTGGTTTTTTTTAATAGCTGATGTGTAAAACAACTCCTGCAGCCTAACCACGAGGCAGGGCCTGAAGCAGGAATCAATAGCAAAGACCCTGCTGTGCTATGGGGAAGGTCAAACTAAACAACCTCAGTGGGCTCAAATTCAGCTTCAAATTCTATCAGAGGACAGAGAACACGAGTGGCCATCACTGAGAGAACCAGAGTGTTTGCCCTACTTTTGCCTCTGCAAATGTGAAGTTCTTAAAAAAAAATAAAATCAAATGGTGCAGTACAGCAATGTTTGTGCTACCAGGGAAACATCGTTCCCTCCAGGAGATAAACTGAGTGTGGCAGGACAGTTACACAATTCACTCAGCCAAAAGCACACCCAGAGCGAGGCCCTGAACCCATCACAGCTTTTACCACTGCTCTCCTCTGACGGGGTTGGGAGAGAGGGCAGGTTAAGAACTCAAGGTGGAGGAAACCCAAATTCTGTGTTTCATTTGGGAAATCCAGGACAAAATAATACCACAAAGGAAACTTTCAGAACAATTCCAAGCACTCCATTAGCTCAGCAGGCTCCACTCAAAAGTTTCTACTCCATAATTTGCAGATCATGTTGGGCCAACATTTAAAAAAAAATAAGAAACACCAAAAGGCAAATGCAGCTGCTTTTTGTGTAAGAAACTCCTGTATCTGCTGGCTCCTGTCCTTTGATGGCCGGGGAGGAGGGAGAAATCACGGAGCTGAGAGTTGTCTCTGAAAATTCCCTGCTGAGATGTGCTGGGAATGTTCCACCCAGGAAAAAGGGCAGGCAGCATCCCTCGTGCACCTCTCCCTGTGCCCCCAGACCGTGGCAATCTGTCAGTGCAGAGCCACAGAAATTCTGGCTGGAGGCTGCAGGCCCAGCATCTCTTGTGCACCTCTCCCTGTGCCCCCAAACCGTGGCAGTCTGTCAGGTACCCCGAGGGATGCACATCCCAGGGGAGCACACGGCACCATCCACCTCGAGCAGATCCCATCTCCATTTCCATCACCTCACAGTCACTGTGACTCCTGCCTGGACAAAACCAGTTGTGATGCTTCTGCAGAACCACAGAAACGCTGGCTGGAGGCTGCAGGCCCAGCATCCCTTGTGCACCTCTCCCTGTGACCCCAAACTGTGTCAATCTGTCAGTGCAGAGCCACAGAAATTCTGGCTGGGGGCTGCAGGCCCAGCATCCCTCCTGAGAGCAGCACCAGAGCAGCCCAGCACGGCCTGGTGCAGCCAGAGCTGAGGCAAAGCCTCGAGGGTTCAAGGGCCCCTCCACCCCAGCCTGCCCTGAACACTGAATTTGGAAGTGATTGGGTATTCCCTGAATATCCCTGCACAGCATCCTTCCCACAGCCAGCAGCCCAGCTGCATCTTTAATGTTTGGGGAGCAAAGCAGGAGTTGTGCTGCACGGTGTGGAGCCTGAAAGATGGCAGGAAAAAGAAAAAAAAAATCAGGATACCATAAAGTTATCAACACCAACAAAGTGAAGAGCGAAAAACCAGGAGCAATTTCCAGCCTCCTCCGGTGGAATTCATTATGTATTCACTGCACAGAAAATTTCAAAAACTTTCTTTCAAATGGACCTGTTTAAATGTATAAAATGTGTAGCAGATTAGGTGATTCTGTAACCAGGCTCCCAACGGGACCGACTTAAGTGGAAACAGCTCTTTAGAGGAACATCCTGAAATTTGTTTTGACTTATCTCCTGAGCTGTCTAGAGATTTAAATCGTCACTCACATGTGGGCTCCTAACTCTGCCTGCGGCTTAAAATAGCGCAGGAAATGGGTTTCTAAAAGGCTGTTAAATAACACAACTGCTGGCAAAGAAAAAAATAAAAGTTAATTTTTCAGCTCCTCTCCAAATGGGGGAAAATGTTATTGACCTGTTCAAGCTCTGAGGAAATTTTTCTCCCAAGTTTAAAGAACTTGTTGTTTGAGCAGATTGCATTACCCAAATTGCCTCCTGTGGGAGACTCCATCACTTATGCCTTTCCTAAGAGCTGCTCCTTTTCCAGAGCGTGCTCATGGCACCCCTGTTGAAACTGCAGTGGAATAATTAAACCCATTCCAAAAAACTTCTGATTCCCAGAAATCTGGGCAAGCTGGGCCAGGGCAGGCTCAGGCTGGACAGCAGCAGGAATTTGGAATTTCCTCATGGAAAGGGGGGTCAGGCCTTGGGGCTGCCTGGGGCGGGTTGGAGTGCCCAGCCCTGGAGGTGGCACTCAGGGCTCTGGGCTGGGGACAGGCACAGCTGGGAATGGATGATCCTGGGGGGATTTTCCAGCTGAATCCTTTGTGATTCCAGGATCAAATCTGCAAGTGACAATAACCCGGGGCCGTGGGCAGGCCTGCAGCACCTGGGAGTGCAGGGAGCTTCTCTGTGCCCCTGCAGGGGCTGATGGCACACCTGGGTCAGTCTGAGGGGACAGATGGCACACCTGGGTCAGTCTGAGGGACAGATGGCACACCTGCAGGAACTGGTGTCACACCAGGGTCAGACTGGAGTGACTGGTGTCACACCTGCAGGGCCTGGTGTCACACCAGGGTCAGTCTGCATCCCAAATGAACATCCTGACCATGCGGACCTGCTGGGGGAATCAGGCCTTGATTTGCACCATGAAATCTCCATGAGGGGATGGAGAGCACCTGGAGCTCACCTGGAGGCAAACCAGGGATTTGCTGCAACCTGACAACCACCCCGTGAACCCCAATTCACAGCAATTCATCCCTGCGAGGCAAACCCCAGGAATGGAACCCAAAGCAGCTGCCAAGGTGCGGTCCAGAGTCACTGGGAAAGGCGACTTTAGTCACTTGGAAAGATGAAGAAAGCTCACCCTTTAAAAGGGGACTTCAATGCCTCAGCAAAGCTGCCGGGAAGTTTTTTGAAGATTTGATTAGAAAGCACCAATTAATCTGTTTCATCAAAAAACAACTTTTCCTGGGAAAGCATCTGTTTTGATGTTGAGGGTTCTTTTCTCTCTTTCTTTTTTTATTTAGAAAAAAAGACAGATGTTATAAGCAAAGAAAGAATCCAGTTTTCTGGTTTAAAATTACTTTGAAATTTAAGCTAATTGCAGTCAAATAAATCTTTTAAAAATAAGAAACATTCGAAACCAAAATGGAACATGACCTTTCTGGGGATTTGCATCTTCAGAAGGAAAAGCGCACTTCTGGAGCTGTCATCTATTTTGTGGGTAAAAGAAAAAAAGGAGCTGTGTATATATATAGATTTTAAAATTTATTCTTAGTAAAAGAGTACCAACCCCCAGACTCTCTTTGATGGCTCTTTGGCATCCCCAAGCCCCTGTGGGGAGTGATGAACCCTCTGGGGCTCAGCCTTGGGTTATCTCAGAGGGTTGGGGGACGCCCACCCTCACCTTGAATCCCAACTCCCCAAGTTCCCAGCAACGTCCCAGAGCGTCTCTGCTCGAGTTCAGACATCCAAATAAACAAACAGACAAATAAACAAACAGACAAATAAACAATCAGACAAATAAACACGGCACGGCCCCACCACGTGCCGCCGCCTCCCCTTCCCTCAGCCCTCCGAACGCTGCTCCGCAGAGATAAGCCCCTGGCATTTTCCCTCCCAGCCTCCAATCAGCCATTATCATAAAAAAAGTGCAAAGCATCTATCAGCCGCGCAGCTCAGTGATTTATGTTCAAAGTTAGGATTATCTATTCTGCTCAAATCCCTTCAAACAGGAAGCTGGATAAAAGAGAACCGCGCTCCGCAGATAAAATTGGAATATAGGTCCGTGCAACAGAATGACAGGCAGGTCTTTATCTCCCGACGGCTCCAACCACCTCATTTTGTCAGGAACTGTTCATTATCCGCAGCCGGGGACTCGCAGAGTGACCTCAGTGACATTCCTGCGTCTTTTCCCTCTGCTCTGTGCACGGGGCAGGGCTGGAGGAGCTCCCGAGCATGGATGGGCAAGAACCCAGCAAGAACCCAGCAAGAACCCAGCAAGAACCCAGCAATAATGCAAGGCAATAACCCGGCAATAACCCAGCAGTAACTGGCAATATTCCAGTAAGAACCCAGCAAGAACCTGGCAATAACATGGGGCAGTAACCCGGCAGGAACCCAGCAGTAACCTGACAAGAACCTGGCAATAATGTGGGTCAGTAACCCGGCAATAACCTGGCAAGAACCAGGCAGCAACCCGGCAGGAACACGGCAGAAACATGGCAGGAACCTGGCAGGAACTGGGAAAGAACCTGGAAAGAACCTGGCAATAACCCAGGGCAGGAACCTGGCAAGAACCCAGCAAGAACCAGGCAGGAACCCGGCAGAGACACAGCAGGAATCTGTCAGGAACCCGGAAAGAACCTGGAAAGAACCTGGCAAGAACCCTGGGCAAGAACCTGGAAAGAACCTGGCAAGAACCTGGCAGTAACCCGTCAATAATGTGGGGCTGAAGCCCAAATCACCCCCAGGCATGGGCCGGGCAGGGCAGTGCCCCAGGTTATCCCTGCCCTGATGGGCACCTCTGCCCCGGGAATGGCCACCTCTGCCCTGGGAATGGCCACCTCTGCCCTTGGAATGGCCACCTCTGCCCCAGGAATGGCCACCTCTGCCCCAGGAATGGCCACCTCTGCCCTGGGAATGGCCACCTCTGCCCTGGGAATGGCCACCTCTGCCCCAGGAATGGCCACCTCTGCCCCAGGAATGGCCACCTCATCTCGGCCCTGCTCTGCCCCTCAACTGATGCCCTCAGTTCACTAAAAGGAGTGAAAAATTATAAATCTGTTGAGGCAACGCACAAATAAACACCAACCCCAGTTGAAACGAACTCCAACCTGAGCTGAATAAACACCAACCCGAGCTGGCCAATTTACCCAACAGAAAAACAAGTTTCCAGTGTCGGCTCCTTTTGACCATGTCTCTTCCAGCATAGCAGGGCTGAGGATTCAGTGATTTATTACCTCCCTCCGACCAATAACTTCTCTGTCCTGTACCCATTACGCTTCATCTCTCTTTATTCTGCCTAATTAGACGCTATTATTGCTGGCACGGTAATGAGGCTCGGGGAGCAGCCCGGGCCAAGGTAGAACGGTCTGTTAACGCACCGCAGCCCCGTGACAAGGCAGCCATTCACGGCCCCGCACAAAGGGGCTCTGTGGGCTGTCCCTGCCCGCCAGGGCTGCACGGGCTGGCGCTGGGGACAGCCAGGGAAGGGCAGGTGACCCCTCGGAGTGGGAGGGAGGCAGCAGAGGGGGCACATCCAGCCCCCTTTGGGGGATCTGGAGTCACACCAGGGTCAGTCTGGAGGGACTGATGGCACTGGATTTGGGGACAGGGGTGTCCTGCACAGCACCACGGCTGATTTACTGATTTGTCAGCACCTGCTGGGACAGGGGCAGGCAGGAGGGTGGGAAAATGCTGGGACACTCGAGGGGCTCAGGTGTTTTCAGACAGTGAGGTGACATTTTTACTTCCTCCACTTGTGGCTCTGGTATTGAAGAATTACAGTTGTTTTTCAAAACACTTACATGATTTGGTAATTGTTTTCAAAACACTTACAGGATTTGAGGCCTGTATGAGGGAGGTTTGAATATTTTGGGGATGTCCCAATTAAACACCTCCGGCTTGGTTTTCCCCTCTGGAAAAGAGACCCAAGTGAGGCTAAATCCTTCTGATAACTGAGAGACACTGACTTGGTAGGGATGTGAACCCTACAGAACCCTACACATCCCTTTGTAGGAAATGAACCCTACACATCCCTTTGTAGGGAAATGAACCCTACAGAACCCTTCACATCCCTTTGTAGGGAAATGAACCCTACAGAACCCCACACATCCCTTTGTAGGGAAATGAACCCTACAGAGCCCCACACATCCCTTTGTAGGGAAATGAACCCTACAGAACCCCACACATCCCTTTGTAGGGATATGAATCCATGTCCAACATGGGTTCTGTCCTTCTGAGGAGGACCTTAGAGTCACCAGGAGAGGGACAAACGTCAGGCTGGTGCTCTTGGCGGAGAAGGGAGAATTGCTGCTGGGTCCTGCATAAGTGAAAGAAGTCCACTCCTATTTATATTATTTAGCAATGTTTTAAATATTAATAACTAATGTTATTCTCCAGCATTTGAGGTATTTGGGACAAGATTGTGCTGAGTGAGGCTGTGGGGCAGCCAGCTTTGAGAGCAATGAGCTGAAAGGACAAGCTGGGGCAGGGGGTGCAGGGGTTGCTCTGTTCTCCACTGGCAAGAAGCAAACGCGGGTGCAGGCAGAGCTGTGTGATCCTGCTTTCCTTACCCAGGGTGAGGAGCCCATCGGGGTGAGAGAAGGAAAGGACCACGCAGACCTTTCCTCACCTTTCCTCATTTACTCAGAGCCTTCACTAAAGATCCAGAAAGGGCAGGGGATTAATTGTGCCAGCCGGCACCCCTGGTGTGTGTGAGCACAGCCTCGGGACCTTTCTGCTGGCTCTGTCTGCAGCCTGACAGAGCTTTGGGAGATTTACAGCCTGCCAGCCCTGCACATGGTGGGGTTTTGTTCTGCCCAAGCCTCCTTCACTCCATTCTTTGTCATGGGTCTGATTCCTGCCTCTTTACCCATTTTATCTGAGAACTGACCATTTTCTGCCTTGAGCAGCCCCCGGGCTGTGCCCGGGCACTGCTCACTCTGCCCTGGCCTCTCTCCCGGGGTCTCTGGGTCCCAGGATGAGTCTCCAGCCTTGGGCACACAGGCAGGAGCCAGTGCCCAGCCCTGGGCGTGGGGAGCACCCCCTGCCCCATGATTTGGGCACACAGGCAGGAGCCAGTGTCCAGCCCTGGGTGTGGGGAGCATCCCCTGCCCCACGCTCCAGACACACAGACTGGGCCAGAGCACAGCTGCAGGCACAGCCCAGGAACCCCCCAGGCTCCCCTGGACACTTCTAGAACCTGAGGGGCAGCTGAGATGGGCCAGAGCACGCTGAGAGTGAGGGCACGGCCAGGGCAGCCCTGACACTCTGAGCCCTGTGATCCTCCTGCTCCCCCCAGCAGCAGCTGCTGCTGTGCTGCCTCCTCGGGTCCCTGCAAAGGCAGGAGTGTCCCAAAGGCCTCTGCTGTCCTGGCAGCTCCTGGGAGCAGATCCTTGCTCTCCTCAGGCTCCCTGCCCGCTGCTGCAGCTCCAGGGCAAGGGGGGACCCTGGCCCTGCCACCAGAGCTGGCCTGGCTGCCACCTGCCTGGAACACACAAGGGACCTTCCCGAGCCTGTCCTGCACTTTGTGAGAGCTGTAAAGGAGGAAAACTGAAACCTGGAGCATCCAAAAGACTTTTTTGTCCCAAAGGTGGGAAAAATCAACTTGGTAACAGAGCCTTGCAGGGAGCTGCCTGTCGTTGGTACATTTTAGGGTTTGAGACTTGGTCCCAGCAGCTGCAGGGAGGCAGGAGGCCAAGGCCCCTGAGCTCTGGTTCTTTCACATGCAGTGGGGCTTTTGGGCTGTGTCAAAAGGCTGAAGGAATTGTTCCTTGGGGCTCTCTGCTGTCCCAGGATGTGAAGTGTTCCAGAGGGGCAGAGCAGAGCCGCTCAAGAAACACAAACTTCAAAGTGCTGCTCTGCAATGGGCTGAGGTGCTGACTTGAAAATATTTCCCAAACATGTTTTGCATCTGGAGAAGCCCCAGTGTTGGGGAGAGAACGGGGAGAGCACGCCCATGCAGAGGAACATTGGCACATGTGCTAGCAGAGCCCTGGAATCACGGAATTACAGAATATCCTGAGCTGCAGGGACCCCTAGGGTCACCCAGCGCAGCTCCTGCCCTGCCCAGACCCCCAACAATCCCACCCTGGGCATCCCTGGAGCGCTGTCCAAACCCTCCTGGAGCTCTGGGGCCGTGCCCATTCCCTGGGGAGCCTGGGCAGTGCCAGCACCTCTGGGGGAAGAACCTTTCCCAAAATCCAGCCTGACCCTCCCTGGCCCAGCTCCAGCCCTTCCCTGGGTGCTGTCCCTGTCACACAGAGAGCAAAGATCCGTGCCCACCACTCTCACTGCTAAGGAAGAGCTCACTGGAGACACAAGGCTGGAAAAATCCTACAGATCTCAATGCTTAAAAGCCATTTTCAGTAATGGACAGAAAGGAAATAAAACCTGTTTCCCTTCTGTAACATCAAACAGAATTTTGCTGTTGCACTTCTCCCCATATTCCATCCTCATCAATCCAAACACTCCTCTAATGGTGTTTTTTCTGTTTGTTTGATTGATTGCTTTTCCCACATTAAAAATAAATATTTATAAATCCCTGAACCTTTATATTTGCCCTCCCAGAGGCAGGGAGGAGCTGGGAAGGCTTTTCCAGGTTCTCTGGAACGTTTCCCTGAAACGCTCAGAGCACATTTCAGCTCAGCCACACCTTCCCCACGACTGCAGTCCCCGGTTTATTTGGCAGCAGTTAATCAAATATCTGAAATGGGAGAGCAGCATTTCCCATTTACTGCCGCTCTCAGGTGCTGCAGGGTTTTTATCCCTTTGCCTATTACCTGACGCATTTGATCTCCCTGTTCAATGCCCACTTCCCCCATTAACTCCCTCACTCCCGCAGCTCCCGAGCTCGGCAGCGCGGGGAGCAGCTTTGATAAAAGCTCCCATCACTCAAACCCTTCCCTGGAGCTCGCACTTGAAAGGGACACGGCCAAGGTGTTTCCGTCATGTTTAAAGTGCCGTCCCCACCCCATCCATCTGGGTTTGCCAGCAGCCTTTGAAAGCTTCCAGCCGGGATCGCTTCCCTGAGCAGGAACTTTTCCAGCGGCTCCTGGGAGGAGAGGCTGGGCACAGACAGCAGGGCCACTGCTGGGCTCTGCGTTTGCAGCCGTGCCACACCGAGGGCTGAGCCAGCCCTGCCCATCCCCAGACCTGCTCCGTCCCCAGGGCCGCCCGATATCCCCGCAGAACCATCAGGAAACTGGAATAATTCATAGTTGGAGGGTGTTCTGCCAGCCTTGAAAGGCACAAAGCAGAATGTCTGTCTGCTTGTGGCTAATTCAGTATGACTACCCCGTCCCTTGCAAATGTGTTGGTATTTATTTAATCAGATGGAATAACAGGGCGAAACCACGGGGGGATTTTTGCTGTTACTGAGAAATCCCACAGGCTGGAGCAGGAGCCACCAGGAGAGACCCCACACACCGCAGGCTTCAGCTGGGTTCCCCTGAGCTGGGAGCCCACGGGGGGGATTTTGTGTCCCCAGCAGCCCCGGTGTCACAGGGCAGCCCCAGGGCAGCCCCAGAGCAGCCCCAGAGCAGCCCCAGAGCAGCCCCAGAGCAGCCCCAATATCCCCTGGGCTGGCTGGGGTGGGTGCAGAGGGTGGGAACAGCACCCAACAGCATCAGGAATGACACTGTGTCCTTCACACAGTGACTGTCCCCTTCATACAGCCACCACTGTCCCCTTCACACAGCCACTGTCCCATCACACAGCCACCACTGTCCCCTTCACACAGTCACTGTCCCCATCACACAGTCACTGTCCCCTTCACACAGCCACTGTCCCTGCCACAGCACACGAGGAATGAGCCTGGGGCCGCTGAATTTCCTGCAGCTGCCCCAGCTGCTCCCAGGGCAGCTCCAGCCCCCCCAGCCCCATCTCCCCTGCCCCCAGAGCCCAGCAGCAGCACATTCATCCATCCATCCATCCACCCTTCCCTCTGAAGTGCTCCAAGTTTTGCTTTGGAAAGGGGAATCCAAGGAAACCAAGGTGTAAGAGACTTTACTGATCAAGACTCCTGAATAACAGGAGAAGCTGAGTCTCCCCCATCCCAATGGAATCACGTTCCATTTATTCCTCACGCACCCTTTGATGCTTTCTTATGAGCTTGCTTTTGCCCTCCTCTCTCTCTTTTTCCCTTCTCCTTTTTAAGACATTCCTCTAATATTTTCCTGGCTGCTTGAAATTTATGGAGGCCTCTCCATGCTGTAAAACCTCTGAGGACCGGGCTGGGAATTGTTCCATGCGTGTTCCCAGACAATACAAGGAAATGCAAGGTATTTATCCAGTCTGGCCATAATATTCCACCTTGAAATTACCATTTCCCCAGTAAAACTGGGCTCCTGCTGCTGCCAGACGATACGGAGGGGAGGTTGTGCTGAGTTATTGATGTTTATTAAAAGGAGGAAAGTTTCGGGTTGGTGCTGGTTAAGATTCATCTGGAAGCAACCAAAGAGGCTGATGAGATAAATCTGTCGGTCACACAAAGTCACCAACAGAATTTATTAAGATGTAACAGCCCCGTGTTACACCCAAACTCTGTATCTCGTTGTTATTTTCTTTCTGACCTCCTGTAAAGTGGCCTAAGTAATAAATTCATGTGTCAGATAAGCTTTTCCTATCAATTCAATGCTTCCCCTCCCTCGGGGATTCTGCACCAGCTCCGAGCCCCCCGAGCCTGATTTGGCAACGGGGGCAGGCAGCACAAGAACCTGCCTGACAGCTCATTATTTACTAGCATCTTTCAGGGATAACATCACCTGGAGCTGGGCCGGGGTTCCCTCCCTCAGGCAGAGCAGAGCAGGGCTGTCCCACGAGGGCAGGGACTGTCCTGGCCTAAAACCCCGGAGGAATTGCTGCAGTAACAACAAGTGACATCAGTCTGTGACCTTGAATTTCTGCTCCTTCCTCCTCCCCCATGGAGCTGATGACAAAAATCCCCTTTGAGGGGTGGCACGAGCAGCTCTGGGGATGCTCAGGTGGCCCCAGATTGCCACAGGAATGACTTTGAGGTTTGGCACACGCAGCTCCCCCATCCCCAGGGTGTTTCTCACTGGTGGCACCAGCACAGCCACGGCCGGGGATGGGCTCTGCCCCCAGGGGGGTTTGCAAGCTGCAGGGTGTGAGTGGGGAGTCTCAGTTCTCGGTTCTTTGGGCTGATAACCCCAAGATGTTTGTTCAAAGTCCCTGTCCCAAGCCCCGGTGCCAGCAGAGAGAGTCGGGATGTGTCAGCTCAGGTTCTCAGGGTTGTTCATTGTTTCTGATCTGGTCCATTTTGTTCTCACCCTTGGGTGCTGCTGCAGTGCTGCTCATCCCTGACTGACCACCCCGAGGGCGCTCTGAACTTTTTATCCCAAATATTCCGTGCTCTGTGTTTATAGTGAGATACCAACACCTCTCACCTGTGTTAGACACTGCACTGCTGTGCTAAACCAACCCAAAAGTGCCACCACCACAGCAGGAGATGGAGGGCAAGGAGAAGAAGCAGCAGGACAGGGACACACCCAGATTCCTCCATCTTGCCTCCCTGAACCCCCATTAAACCCCAAAATTCTACATCTCCACCCGGTGATAAATTAATACTGTTCTAATCAAACTCTCGTGGGTTGTCTCTGGAGCCCTTGCCAGGGTCTGGGATCACCCAGGGCAGCCACAGGGATGTCCTGGGTTCTGATAGGGAGAGCACCAAGTGAGGGCTGGGAGCACCAGGGCTGCACTGGGGGTGCAGGAACTGCTGCTCTGACCTTTAAACCCTCACCCTGAAAACCCCTCCCTGTGGTGGGAGAGGAACCTGCTCCAGCCAGGGGAGTCATTAATTTGAAATAAAACAACCAGGTGAAGTATCTCTCATTGCAAAAATGTCATAACTTTTAGTGAAAGGGAGAAAAGGGATTTCCTGACCCATTTTCAGTGCTCAGGGAATCCCTGCAGCCCAGCCATGCCCAACCATTGATCCTCCAGTGCCAGGGCAGGAAAACCCTCCCAGAGACCCAAGCAGAGCACTGGGAGCACCACAGGAAGAGCTGATGCTGTGAGGGCACCCGGGATGCTCCTGGGGGGGATTTTGGAGCCTCTGTGCTCTGAGGGCTTTGGGAAGATGCTGATTCAGGCTGTGGGGGTGAGAGGGGATCGAGGTTGGCACCGCTCCATCTCCTCCTAATTGCTTTTTATAAAATTCTGCACCTGCAGGACGAGGTGATTGATTAACGTGCTTCATAAACCTCAGGCAGTTCAGCAGCTACGGCGTGGTTACAATTTTCTTCATAAACTTCCAGCCACGAAAAATAAAAGGGGTTTCCAAGGGAACCCAGGAGTTTCCACAAACGTGGTTGATTTGGTTGAATTCTTTTCTTAATGAAAACTTTCAAAACGAAACAAAATGATACATGTTCATTTTGAAAGGCATCATTGTGGGGTTGTTCCCCAAATCTGGAAGGATTCTGCCTTTTCATTCCTTTCTCTCTCCCTTCTTTTTCTTCCTCTTTAAAGTTATCTCTCTTTCAAAGACTGGATAAATACCCACAGAAGAGTTTCCTCATTTTTCCTTCTTAATTTTCCTCATTTTTCCTTCTTAACTTTCCTCATTTTTGAATATAAAATGAAAAACAAACCAAAAACAAATGGAAAGGAGTCCAAACATAACTTTAAATAACGACAAAATCTTTCTTCCCTGGGATAATTAAACTGATTCTTTTAAATATTTCATTTAAAATAAATCTGTTCCCCAAACAGATCTAATTTCTGTTCCTGTTTGTTATCTGACCCTGGATCACAAAGGGAGTTTGGAGGATGGACGTGGCTGTGTCCCCTCAAAAGGGGATCACCAATGTACAGAGCTGTGAAGTTTTGGGGAGTGGGGACTGCCACAGTCAGGGGAGGGATCCAGTACAGAGCTGGCAACACACACAGGATTCCTGGTGAAGTAAAATGGATCATCATCATCATCATCATCATCATCATCATCCTGCTGCCCTGGGCACAAAAACAACCCAGTGACACAGATGCAAACACATCCCAGTGCCCCAGACACAAACACATCCTATGGCCCTGGGCACAAACACAAACACATCCCAGTGCCCTGGACACAAACACAAATCCATCCCAGTGCCCTGGACACATCCCAGTGCCACAGACACAAACACATCCTGGTGCCCTGGGCACAAACCCATCCCGATGACATGGACACACATCCCAGTGCCCTGGACACAAACACATCCTGGTGCCCCGGACACACATAAAACTCTGTGACATGGACAGAAACCAATCCCAGTTCCCTGGGCACAAACACATCCCTTCAGCACCTGAGCCCATCCTGAGTGACGGTGAGATGAGCTCAGAGAGAGCATCAAAGAGGAGCACGAAACAGGAGCATCAAACAGGAGCACTAAACAACAGATCCCAACTCCACTAGGAATTGGGGCAAGAGGGGTTATCACAGCTAACAGTCCAAGTGGAGAGACAGCCCAAGTCTCCACAGCATCTCCATGCTCCAAAAACCTTTGTCCAGCAGCATTTTTGGCTGTGCCCATGTTTGTCTGGGGGATTTATTTTAAACATGAAAAATCTCTTCTACAAGAAAAAATTAATAAACAGAATCATCCTTTTTCCCCCCCTCTGTGAAAGTGTCTCCCTGCAGACAAATATTTCAGTTACTCACATTTAAGGGTCCCAAAGAAGCTGTAATTTAATCATAAATAATGCAGTTTATACCTCAATATTAGCTCAATCTTTGCAGAAGACTTTCCCAGTGCAGCAGCTGGGGTTACACACTGCAGAAGGTCCTGCAGGCTGGCCCAGCCCTCCCCAGCCCCTCTGCACCACTCTGCCCCTTCTGCTGCATCTCCCTCCCCATGGATTCCCCTCATCCTGGTGGCACTGCAGGGATGCAGCAGGAAATGCCGGTGGCACTGCAGGGATGCAGCAGGAAATTCCAATGGCACTGCAGGGATGCAAGAGGAAACCCCTGTGGCACTGCAGGGATGCAGCAGGAAATTCCAATGGCACTGCAGGGATGCAGCAGGAAACCCCCATGGCACTGCAGGGATGCAGCAGGAAACCCCGGTGACACTGCAGGGATGCAGCAGGAAATTGCAATGGCACTGCAGGGATGCAGCAGCAAACCCCGGTAGCACTGCAGGGATGCAACAGGAAATTGCAATGGCACTGCAGGGATGCAGCAGGAAACCCCGGTGACACTGCAGGGATGCAGCAGGAATCCCTGGCTGCCAGATGCCACCCAATATTTGTGAGCAGATGAGGGGAGGCAGCCTGGCAGAGGAGCTCCCAGTGGGACCCAATGGGCCCCATCTGTCTGTCCCTTATGGGCACGACAAAGCTGACACTGAAATATTCTGTGTGCTCCACGCTTTCCCCCCTCTCCATTTTCGTGGGTGCCATTGTGCAATCGCTGCTGTTTTTATGGTGCCCTGCAAAGGTTTCATGGCCACATCAGAGCCTCAGCACTCCATTCCTGGTGCCCACAGCTCTGTCTGGAAGGAGGGGCTCAGGGCAGACCATAATTCCAAGCAGCAGGAGCTAAAAGGGAGTTATGGGAGGATTGCACAAGCACATGGTCGTGGAGACAGCAAGGGCAAGGTGAATGCTTTAAAAAAGCAGAAAAAATATTATTTCCCCCCTTGCACTGGGAGGGGGGAACATTGAATTTATTCCCTGCTCTGAAACACCTCTTGCTTTTTCCTTCTGCACATAAATTGGATGAGAATTCTCAGCCGAAATGGAAACATTATTCGGGGAGTAATTTCTCCTTTATTATTTCTCTTTGAGGCTAACTCCATCGGTTGTGCAGGACTGCTCATTTCAGACGGGCCGAGCTCCTTTCCTCCAGCATCTGAGGCTGCAACCTTTCCCTGACCTCCTGCTCCGAGGGTTAACGCGAGGTTAACGCTGCAAAAGCAAATCAAAGCCCCAGTGACACCAGTTCCCTGTTCCTGTTTGTGTTGCTCTCTGGCTCCTGGGACCCCGAGCCTGAGCGCCTGCCGTCCCCGGGGGGCTCCAGGCAATAATGGCTCTTTATTTCCTGCCTGGGAGCACATTTCAACCCCTGCCTTTAAAAACAACCAAATAAATTTCTGCCTCGCAAGCCTTCATTGTGAGCAGGGCAAACGAGAAGTGAGATGATGATAACCCAATCATGGACTCCTTTAATACGAGGAATTTCCTCTGAAGTAACTGGGCTGAGCATCTGCCACGCACCGGAGCTCCCAACATTTCCAGCAGGCAGGCGGCGTGCAGGGAGAGCAAAGGGGATGAGTCCGGATTGGGTCAGGAGAGCGAAGGGGATGGAGAGCAAAGGGGATGGATCACTCCGGATTTGGTCGGGAGAGCAGAGGGGATGGAGAGCAAAGGGGATGGATTGCTCCGGATTGGGTCAGGAGAGCAAAGGGGATGGAGAGCGAAGGGGATGAATTGTTCCAGATTTGGTTGGGAGAGCAAAGGGGATGGAGAGCAAAGGGGATGGATCACTCTGGATTTGGTTGGGAGAGCAAAGGGGATGAATCGCTCCGGATTTGGTCAGGAAAGCAAAGGGGATGGAGAACAAAGGGGATGGAGAGCAGAGGGGATGAATCGCTCTGGATTTGGTTGGGAGAGCAGAGGGGATGAATCACTCCAGATTTGGTCGCTGCATGAGCTGTGTTGGTCCCTGAACAGCAGGGCCGTGTTTTCACTCCTCTGCTCTCCTGGGAATGCGGTGCAGCTCTCCCGAGGGGCTGAGCCTTGGCTTGGAAGAGCGACAGGAGCTAAATCCAGGAACAAGCCAGGGAGGAGGAAAATCTGGTGAGGTCATTGTGATGTGCAGTGGGGACATTCCCTCCATTTCCCGGTGGCTGCTGTTTCCAGAGGGGTCCTGGGATGTGCCCAGGGCTGCAGAAGGAATGTGTGGAAAGGAGGGATTTGCTCAGGACCCCCTGGATGCCACCCCTGCTCTGGCAGCCAGACACCCGATCGAGTTACACGTCTAACCGGGAACCGGAGCGCCCCGCCCGGAGCGCATTTGATGATCTGATACACAATCCCAAAAGAGGAATAATGGGAACCATAGGAAGCCGCTTTCCCTGCGCAGCTCCGTGCAGCCAAGTCCTTGATCCGTTTGCTTTCATCTGGAGCAGAGGAATTTTTCATCTCCCGTTTTATGATCTCTTCTCTCACTAGGTTGGGGCTGGGCAGAGGGGTTGTGTGTTCTCCTTATAATGAGAACAATCAGAGCCGAGCAGTTATTAATCACCCCGTCATATGATCCATTAAAACAAATTCTTATTAACCACAAGACATATGTTTTTCTCCTGAACTCCAGAGATAATGCCTGGAAGCAGATGGAAGAGCTGCTCTCACAAATTAAATTTGATGGGGCTTTTAAAAATAAATTAAGTCTGACAGGCCTCTCCCCCTTTAATTAAGCTGCAATGTAACTTTGAGAATGTACTTGTTGTTTGCTGCAGGTGCTGCTGAGGGTCTGGGTTCTGCCTGTTCCTTGTTCCAGACACCAGGAGCTCAGGCCTCACAGGCTGGGCAGCAACACGAGCGGGGCAGCAGGGAAACCCCTGTGAGCCAGGGCAGCTGATCCGGCCTGACTCCCAGCCAAACATCCCAGGGTTTTACTGAAGCAATGCTGCAGGCTCAGTTTGATAATTTCTCCACCCAAGTCTCCCCATATTCCTCCAGAGGGTGATGCAGGGTTTCATTGAAGGGATGCTGCAGGCTCAATTTGATCTATTTCTCCACCCAAATTCCTCCAGGGGGTGATTCGGGGTGCTGCAGTGCAGGGGTGCCAGCCTGGAGCGTCTCCCTGGGCACACTGACCCTACAGCCAGGCAGCTGTGAGGACTGACAGCCTTCCCTGGGATTGCACTGCTCTGGGCCAAAATCCACACTCACACGGGACCCACAGAACCGCAGGGCTGCTCATGGTGGGGCCATCAAACCCAGCCTGGAATGCAGCACCACCCCTGTGGCTGTGGCAATGCCTCGTGGGTGCCCAGCGCTGGGGCTGAGGGACCTGCCCTGCCCCACCCCAGTGTGGCTGGGCCCAGCAGGACATCAGCAGTGACCAAAGGTCTGCTGGAAATGCTGCACTCAGAGCCCTGTGGGACATCCTGCTGTCCACACAAGGGCAGGTCCGTGGATGTTTCCTCCCACAGCCCTGCCAGCTTCAGGAGCTCCTTTCACACAGCAATGAAAGGGCTGGAGTTCAGTGTGCCACTGCAGGCCCTGAGGTTCTGAACGCCGGGAAAAGTCAGTGACACCCTCACCAAACTGAGGGCTCCGAGCACTGGATGTGGGATTTATGTGCCTAGACCAGCACCAAGCCAGTCTAAATCCCCAGAGCATCCCTGTGCTGGGGGCAGGAGGGAGGGGAGTGTCTCTGCCCTGGGTGTGTGTTACACACACAAACCCCTCCAGTGTGTGACACACAAAACTCTCCAGTTTGTTACACACAACCCCCTCCAGTTTGTTAGACTCAAACCCCTCCAGTTTGTCACACACAAAACCTTCCAGTCTGTCACACAAACAAACAACCCTACAGTTTGTCACACAAACAAAGAACCCTCCAGTCCGTTTCACAAACAAACAATCCTCCAAGTTTGTCACACAAACAAGCAACCCTACAGTTCATCACACAAACCCTCCAGTTCATCACACAAACCCTCCAGTTTGTCACACAAACCCTCCACTTTGTCACTCACACCTTGTGCAGGCTGAACTGGCCCAGGCTGTGTCTTTGGACACCCCAGGACTGACCATGCCCACTCCAACCATTTCCCATGACCATGGAACACTCAGGGCTGCTTCACCCCCACAGCAGCACCTGCCCTCACAGCAGCTCTGGCCACACCATCCCAAACAACCGGCATGGTAACAAATACCTCATTTTTGGCAGCTAAAATCTTAGGTGAATTAATTATTTTGCCTGTGCATTGCTTCCTAAATGAACAGAGCAGGGTCTCAGACTAGTCTAAAATATTTCTATAAAGATTCAAATCAGTATTCTCAGATTGCCTTTTTTTTTTTTTTTAATACAGCATTTTCCCCATTTCCTCCAAGCAGAGAAGAAGGAAAATGCTTCTTCTGTGCTTGGAAGAAATGGGGAAAATGCTGTATTAAAAAAATACAGGAGGAAGGTGTATTTTCACACGGAAAGGCAAGGTGAAATATTTTTGAAGAGTGTAAATTTAGGAGGTAGATTCACTCACATACTACAAGGAAACTCAAAGCCAAGACAAGGAGAAGGAAATGCCTCAGGAACAGTGAGTGATACATTAAAGGATTTCTGTGCTACTTTCATATCCCCTTTTCATCCCCAGTCCCACTAATCACCGTGATTTCCATTACCTAAGGAACCTTTTCTGCCTTCAGAGAGCAGAACATGAATTGCTCAGGTATTTGGGAGGGCTATTTATAGCACCTACTAAAATTAGCCAGGGCAGTTCGAATGCGGGGAATCCACCCCTCCTTTAACCCCAGCAGAGCTCCGTGTGCAGGGCTGACCTCCGGTAATGACATGTTCAATTGGGGAAGGTATTTGAGCAGGTTTGCTCAATGTGCCTGAAAGTGTTTTAGGTGTGCACAGGCATCTCTCAGGGGTGCTAAACCAGGGCTGGAACAGACAGTGGAAAGTGTTTCCCGTGCTCCCAGGAGCTCTGGAGACGCTCCCACTGTCAGCCCAGACAGGGGACACACATTAAAATTTCACTGAGAGCTCTTCCCCTCTGATTTCCCATCCGTGGGCAGAGGGCTGCAGGGAAATGCCCAGCCCAGGTAAACCTGCCCCGCACAGCCCCTGCTGCCCAGTCAAACCAAACCAAACCAAACCAAACCAAACCAAACCAAACCAAACCAAACCAAACCAAACCTGCCCCGCACAGCTCCTGCTGTGTTTCAGTCGTTGGGCAGCGAGGAAAAACACACACACAGTTCTAGGTGATCAGAAGGTTTTACTTTTTGAATCTTTGTGCTTTTATAAGATGCTCCACAAAGGGGCTGCGGTTGGTCAGAGAAGGACTGCGTCTGTTTCAGCAAACAACAGGTGACAGAGATTGTTTGGGGAAACTGGCGTGAGAAGGGCAAAGCTCTCTTAGTGTTTACAAAACAACACAGACATTGTAACGAGAATGGGAATCTGTTCCCATGGGAAACAGCCAGCAGCAGCCAGCAGTAAAATCTGAAGCCCCAAAAAATACACAGGGCAACACTGCTGCCCAGCCAAGGTAACCCTGCCCCGCACAGCTCCTGCTGCCCAGCCAAACCAAACCAAACCAAACCAAACCAAACCTGCACAGCTCCTGCTGCCCAACCAAACCAAACCAAACCAAACCAAACCAAACCAAACCAAACCTGCCCTGCACAGCTCCTGCTGCCCAGCCAAACCAAACCAAACCTGCACAGCTCCTGCTGCCCAGCCAAGGTAAAACCAAACCTGCCGCTCACAGCCCCTGCTGCCCAGCCAAACCAAACCAAACCAAACCAAACCAAACCAAACCAAACCAAACCAAACCAAACCAAACCAAACCAAACCAAACCTGCCCCGCACAGCTCCTGCTGCCCAACCAAACCAAACCAAACCAAACCTGCCCTGCACAGCCCCTGCTGCCCAGCCAAAGCCCAGCCAGACCTGCAGAGGTTGATCAACACCAGACAAAGTGCCTGGTGTAACTCCAATCCAAATGGAGACTCACCCTCACACTGAGCAGGCTTTGGGGGCTTGGCTGGGATTTCCACAGCCCAGCCTGTCTGTCAGGAGCGTTTGGATGCTGCCAGGAGCTGCGGTGGTCCAGGCTGTGCTGGCAGGGATCTCTGCCCCTGCTGCCCCTGCTGCCCCTGCTGCCCCTGCTGCCCCTGCTGCCCCTGCTGCCCCTGCTGCCCCTGCTGCCCTGTCCCGCTGGGCTCCTGTGTCCCTGGAGCCCCTCCAGGGGCTGTTCCCATGGCACACACCCTGACACACCCCGAAAATGAACACCACTGCAGGAGAGCAGCAGGCAGCCCCTTCCTGTCCCCTGGAGCACTTCCAGTGAGGAATCCCAAAGGCTGGAGGGGGAATGTCAAAGACACCTCCTGTAGGGTCAGCTGCTCTGTCAGCAGGGGCACCAGAGCCCACCAAACCCCGGGGCACATCCCCTGCCCCAGTGCAGCCCCAAACCAGGCACTGCAGCCCCTGTGAGGGCAGGGAACCCTCCCCAGCAGGCGCTGCCCTGCCCCAGCTCAGAGGGGAACTTTTCACACAGGAGCAGAACGACATTTGCAGATTTCGTGGCCAGGAAGGAGCCCTGTGCTCTGTCACCCCACACAGCCAGGCTGCAGAGCAGCTCCTGCCCCAGTTATTCCCACCGCAGAAGCCAAAGTGCTGAGGGGCCAGCCAGGCTGATAAAGTGAGATCACCAAGAAATGCACGGTGCAGGAATGTTTTCCCTCTGATTTCACAGCAGAGGCAGCACCAGCCTCGTGCTCCCTGCCAGGGCAGGCAGGACCAGCCCCAGGAGCACACAGCTCCCACTGGAGCTCCCAGGAGGAGGAGGAGGAGGATGAGAACGAGGCAATTCAGCTCCCAGCCTGCTTCTGAAGCCTCCCCCATTTGTACCACTTAGCCCCATTGCTGCCTTTGGGAACATCAGAGCTCCTCTTTTAATCCTCCTTTACATCTTTGTCTATGGCTTCTTTTAAGTTTCCAACTGGTGGGATCCTTCTGCTCTTTGTTCAGATTACAATAATTTGTCATTTGTGTGCAGACGTTTCTTAACTACTCCTGTGTTGGAAATAACCTTTGAAGGAATATTGGTTCTTTTATCTCCAGGGCCCTGCAAAGCACGGAGCTATTGAATGGTGAGGCATTAAGGATGCTGAGAAAGCCCCACAAGGCAGCACATTAAACGTCAACTCTCCTCCCCTGGAGGAGCACAACTGCTCCAGCCCGGCCTGGGTTAGGAATAAAACCCCACTTGAAAAAGGTTCATGGCACCGCTGCTGTTTTATCACCTGCAGCTTTAATTTTGGAGGCTGCAAAAGCGCTGTAACAGTTTTATTGTAATGACAATCCAGGCACATTGACTCCTTGCTCTGCATTTCCTCTGTCCCAGCACGGCCATTCCTGGAGCTGAGCACTGCCAGGCCAGGCAGGAGCACGGGGCTGGTCCTGGTCAGCTCCCCCACAGCCAAACTGGGGGGCTGCAGACCCCCCTTCCATGTCCTGCTGTGGCCAAGGGATGTTCCACGTTGGGAAAAGCCGGGTGGCAGCACCAGAACCTCCAGACAGCTCCTGCTTGCTCCCCCTGGGCAGGTGGGAATGCAGAGCTGCTCCAGGCAGTGTCCCAGAGCCTCTCCCCGCACAAACTCTTCTCCTTTTCCTTTTTTGCTTTATTTGCTTTGCTCTATTTGCTGCCCAAAGATTCAGCAGCCCATGTGCAGCTTGAAATGCCTTTCTACCTCTTGCAGTAAAGGTTAATTTTATTTTCATGTCTCTCATCTGGCTCTTTAGCCCCAGGACCTTCCAGCTGGGCCCAGGGGGTGGCCAGGGCTGCTGCCCCATCCCCCAGGAGGCTGCTCTGATCTGCTGGGAACAGGCCCAGCACCAGGCCAGGCTTCAGCTGCACGGCAGAGATCCAAAGCCTGGGCAGAGGGAGAGCCCAGGGGTTTCTGAGCACAGGTTCATTTCAGGCCACCTCCAGCCCTTCACGATGCTCCCTGGAGGAGTCCACACATGAACAGAGTGTGGGAGGGAAATGACACAACGAGAACCTCCCTGCAGCCCGGGGGAGCAGCCAGAGCACTCCAGAGCTGCTCTTTCCCCCCTCATTACGGGGCTGGAGCTGAAAAGAGCAGGGCTGGAGCTCTTGAACCCAGTGGGTCTGCTCTGCAGGGCTTTTTGCAGCCTCCACATCCCGATTCCCGCACGGCAGAGCAGCAGCACGGCCCAAATGAAGTAATCCTTTGATAAAGTGCAGTCATTTATTTGAAAAGTGTAGTCTTGCCATTAAAATGCAAATGAAATGAGTGCTAATACATTAAGTGGGGCTGGGAGCTGAAATGGCTTATGGCATGTGTGCTTTCATGTGGAATAGAGCTGAGTGATAACAGCCGTGTGTGAGGGGAGTCGTGCTCAGATCTGCGTGTTTGTTTATTGAAGATATTAATGAAGGGCAGTGCTTAGAGAGTATTATTATTTCCTCCTCTTGTTTCTTTTGTCGCTCCCTGGTTCAAGTTTCCTGCCGAGGGGACCCTCCTGAGGGGGCTCTGATCAAAAGTCACCTTTGATGGATGATCTGAGCCGACACGAGAGCGTGTGTATTTAATGCCGGGCTTTGAAGGGGAGCAGCAGGTCCGTCCCCCATGG